>OY720443.1:30491215-30855646 GCA_963082915.1 Dolichopus griseipennis
TTAAATTTTTAAATGTTTGATGATATTGAGATTCAAACTCAAACTTTTATTGTCATAATTTTAAAGAAATGTTGAGGAAAAAAAATTATCCAAATAAAAATGTTTGTTTTTTTTTAATCCAATTTTTGTTTATAGTTTTTTTTTGTATATTTCTTTTGATTCATTAAAAAAGAATTGAATATGAAACAAATTCATAAATTAATTAAATTATATTATTAATAATACAATTTAACACAAAATACAGGTTTTTTTTTTCTAATTTTAAATCAAATTAAAAAATTATAATAAAACTTTAAATTTGTATTTTTTTTGAATTAATATAAAAATTATTTAACATGAAATGAATATAAAAAAAAAAAAAAAGATGATTTTCAAATCACCAAAAATTCACATAAAATTCACTTTTGATTTTTTTATTTTATTGCTGTTGTTGTTTTTTTATTCAAAAATTTAAATGTCATAAAATTCAAGGGCAGTATAAATATATTTGATACAACAAAAAAAATAAAATGAAGAACACCTTAAATCTTATATTTTTTTTATATACATATATATGTTTTAACTATATATATAATTTTTTATAATATATAAGTATGTATCCGTTCATATACATTTGCATATACAAAATATATAATTTGATGACGTGTACAATTTTTAATAAAAATCTTTATAATTAAAAGATTGACACTTTTATATTATATTATTTACTTTTTGATGTTGTGTTTTTTTTTACAGCTGTTTTTTAGTAAAATATCTTTTTACTATAAGTATCTTTAAGATATTTTTTTTTTTTTTTACATACAAATTTTACACAATTTAAAAACAACCAAAATAAAAATAAACTAGTATATATGCATGTGTAAAATAAATAAAATATACATTTAAAAAAAAAAATATTCAAGGTAAATTATTATAACTGTATATAAATAAATAAATAAATGTTAAGGTAACACAATATTGATGAAATTTAAAAAAAAAAAAATAATATTAAATAAGTATTAAAATATTATACATATTATATTGCATTCATCAATTAATCCACAAAAATTTATTTATTTTAAATAAGTTTTAAAATTTTAATTTTTAAAATATATAAATATATTATAATTAATATATATATATATAATATATTATTATACGTGTAGAATATCCGTTTTACATAATTATGTAATGAATAAATAATTTTATATTAATAATATAATTGATGTTTTGTTTTTTTATATTAAAAAAATTATTAAATAAAGTAAAATACATTTCTTCTATATATTGTAATTAAATTTCAGCGGTTTTTTTTTTCTCAATTAAAAATTGTTACACTATTTTTACTTTAATTTTTTTATATATATTTAATATTTAATATTTTATTTAACGGTATATTATTTAATTAAATTCTTGATCTGAAATTATACAAAAAAAAAATATAAAAAATCTATATTAGAGCACTTTATTTACACAATATATAAATTTTAAATTTATAAACTGTAAATTTGACAGAAATAATAGTTATGTCAAAAGTATATAACGGTATAAAAAGAGATCTTTCAAATGCATAACGGTATAAAAAAAATCACTTTTAATTTTTGTAACGGTAAAAAAAATATTAATATTTTTTAATTGTAATTAACTAATTTTTTTAATTGTATATATTTTTGATATTGCCATATAATTTTCAAGTGTTGCCATATATTCTTATATTTCATAATAATTAAAAACTTGTGATTAATTTGTTTTTTTACAGTTATTTTTATTTGCAAGTAAAAACTTCCTTAAAGATTATTCATTATACATGTCATTATAACTGAATTTTACTATTATAAATACATATTAAACAAATTAATAAATAATTATTAATATTCAAGAATTCATATAAAATTTTTATTTGTAATTAAATTTTTAATTAATTAATAACTAATTTTATAAATTGTTAAATCAACATTTAAATTATTTTGTAATTTTTTATTATTTTTTTTTAATTCAAAATTTATTATTTTAATTTTATTTGAAAACATTAAAATTAAATACAAAATACCAAAATATAATAATAAAATTATTTATTAAACAAAAATTAAAAAAAAGAAAAAAATAAAAATAATAAATATATTTTTAATAATAAAAAAAAATATAATATGTATAGGTATAAGAAAGAAAAACAAACATCACATTGCAATTCAGATTCAGATTTATCAGTAGTGAAAGTAAAAAAAAAAAAAAAAAAAATAAGAACAACAAAAAAAAAATTGATATTTTAATAATTTCACTTTTTATTTTAATATTATATTTTTATTGTTGTTGTTGTTGTTTTTTTTTTTTTGTTATTTTTATTACCGTTTGATATTAATTTTTTAATGGGTATGCAATGTTATATACCGTTATATTTTATTTCATATTTGTGTATTTATGCATGTATAATTCACAAAAAAAAAAAAACAAATTCAATTAAAATTGTATTTAACGGTTAAATGATTTTTATAGTATTTTTATTTATTGTATTCTTTTTTTATTTATTTATTTATTAAATTTGTTTTTTTTTTTTTTATTTTATTACTTTTTATTGCAATTTTGTAATTTATTTATTTATATTTTATTTTTGTTGTATGCATTAGAGATGCAACTTATATATATATATATATATAAATATACCTAAATAATAAAGATATTGAATGTTTTATTATATTCATTTTATCCAATTTACGTTTTTGTAATTTTTATTTTATTTATTTTTGAATTTTTATTACAAAAAGGTTAAAGCACTTTGATCTTCGTTGTATATACATGACGTTTGAATAATCCAGTATAGATATATATATATATATATATATATATTTTATATATATATATATAAATAGTATAATTTTTAATATGTATTTTCTTTTTAATTAAATTAAATAAATAATAAATTTTTTTAATACCTTTGTATATATTTTAATTTTTTTTAAAATAAAAAATCTTTCCTTGTAAAATTTTATTTTTTAATTAAAAACTAAATAAAAATTTAATTTTATTGAATGTTGTTGTTGCTTTTTTTTTTTTTATTTTTGTAAAGTAATTGAAACACTTATTTAAAATTGTATGTATATATTGATACACTCTTTTATTTTTATAAATTAATTTAAAATTTTTGAAATTTTAAAATTACTTTGATATTTTGTATTAAAAATCGTAACAATATACGATTACGAATATCCTTTCGTTATTATCATTTTATATCCTTCATAATGTACGATTATCCTTTTGGTAATTTTTTTCGTAATAAGAGAACCAAAATATTTGAAAGTGAATCTTTTAAATATAACGGTTAATTACAATATTTAATATATTTTTAAAATGTATAACAATAAAAAATTTTAACAAAATTATGATTATAAAAAGATTTTGTATATATAATGTATATTTTCACATAACAATTTAATTAAAAATTCTTTTTATATATATATTTGTATATATTTGTATATACTTTTTTAAAAAACGCTTTAAAATATTTTTTTGAAATTTTTTGAAATTTTAAAATTTTTTTTAATGAATTTTTTCTTTTTTTTTTTATTTTTTTATCAGCATTTTTAAAATATCAATGTATAATAACTATTTTTTTGAAAAATTTGGATTTTCTTTCTGAATTTGATTATCCTGCAGAAAGATTTTTCTCGAATTTTCCAAGTTTTGAAATTTTAATTGAGTTTTTTTTTGTTTCCTCCTCTTCAAAGAAGAAATTTTCCAAAATCGCGGTTAAAAATTCAGTTTTTATTTTTTAAATTGTTAAATATAATAGATTTTGTAATATCCAACCAACTTTTACAATATAAATTTTTTTATTTGTATATTCTTTTAATTTTTCCACTACACACGCGTTTTATATCACAAAAAAAAAATTTCCGGAAAACTCGTATACAATGTCTCCGTTTCAAAACACTTTTTAAATAATTCACACGAAATTCAAAATTTTTTTAAAAAAAAAAATTAAAAATATATTTTAAAAAAATTGTTTGTATTTTTGTTTTTTGAAAACGCGAAAAATTTACGCGATGCGAATTTAAACGATATCTGTTTATATTTTTTTAATTTAACAAATTGAAACAAAAAATATATTTGCACATTAATTTTGTTTTTTTTTTTTTATAATATTTTTTTTCTTATATTTTTTTTTGTTTTTTCTTTTTTCAAAATACGTAACGTCTCTACCGTTAAAAATGAATGGAAAGAAAAAAATTACAAAAAAAGAAAAATTAAGAAAAAAAAATTTTTTTTTATAATTTTATAACCTAAACAGGCATTTACGCGAACCGTTTGTTGCTAAAGTCACTGACTGACTGAAAAAGTTTTTGCAAAACCGCCAAAATATTTTTTTTTTTTTCAACAACATGCTGACTAAAAAAATAAAAATAAGAAAAAAAAAAAAAATGTTGACTAGCTACATAAAATAGCAAAATTACGCGAAATGTATTTTTTGTTTTTTTTTATTTTTTTTGCATTTTTTAAATTGTATATACGTTTTTCAGTATTTTTATATTTTATATATTTTTTGGGAGAAACGAAATTGCTAAGAAAATATCTATATACATTATATACATGTATCTCTGTATACATTGATATAAATAAAAATATTGCATTGCATTCATATATAAAAATATTTTGAATCTTCTCATTTAATTTTATTACTCTTCTCATTTTAAAATTCATTCAAACTTTACTTTATTTTTTTCTTAGCAATATTGTTTATAAACATATTCTGATTAATTACATAAGGTATAATATTTTTCTTAAGATTTTACTTTATTTTTGCTTATCAACATTGTTTATAAGTAAATGAAAAGTTTCATAGGATAGGAGCAATATATTTCTTTCGTTTTTATTTGATTTTAATTTTCTTATCAACATTGCTTATAAACATTTTGAAAAATATCATATAGAAACAATACATTGCTTTGAATTTTTAAATTATAAGATTGTATGAGTGTAAAATTATTTTGTTTAATGTATTAAATGAAAGCTTTTTCTTTTGCTGTTATGTTTTTGTTTTTATTTTTTAATTTAATTCAATCTTAAAACTTAAAGTTATTTTATAAGTATTTTATTTTTTTGAATACTTATAAATTAAACTACCTCGAAAATATAAAACTTATATTTAAGATTATTTGATTGTGTGCTGTTATTATTTATTTTTTTATTGGGTGCTGTTTTACTTTTTAAATTAATTCGATTACTTTAATTTGTGACTATATTGTAAGTTGTGACGACACATTTTATAACTTATTGCAGTACATATATTTGAGAATTAAATAACAAAACATAATTTGAGGTAGCGATCATCAATCAAATCGTTTAAATCTTTATCACACATATGAATTCAAAAGTACATATGTGTTTATTAACTTTATTTTGAATATACGATACAATTTATGTGAAACATTTTTTGAATCTTATGAACGTTATGATAAATGTAATCGTTTTGATGATAGGGAAGAGGAATTAAAATATTGTTGCCATTAACTCCACAAATTGGGAAAACTCTTAAGTGATTTTAATTGATTTGCTATAAAAGGAAATTTTATTTACTGATTTTTTTTTTTTTATTTATTATGAATTGTAAATTAATTATAAAGGTGGAAGCTTTAAATCTTACTTAATTAAATGATAGTTAATTTCCATATATGGGAATTTTTTTAAATTATTTTAAAAAAAAAACTATTCACTATTAAACTTTTGAATGGCAATTACTTTGTTAATTTGATTAGAGTTCAAATATTCATTTTTTGAAGATTTTAGTGATTTTTATTCGGTTATGGAGTCCTGTAAGAGTTGCCAATTCCGAGTTTAACTCAGCTATAACCAAGACCTTGTTATGCCTTAATGGCAATCTATTCTAAAATAATGTTTTGTAGCAAGTGAAACTCGGAATGTTGGTTTAGAATTCTGTGTATAGTGGTTGTATTGTACGCCAGAGGAGTATATATTTCAGATTTCTTTTAAGTTCAAAAGTTTAAAACTATTAAGATTGTGCTTTATACAGTGAATCTACAAATGAAATGTGTTTAATTTAATTATTTCATCTGATATTTTTATTAATAATGAAATTATTAAATATGAAATTACTAAAATATGTATGTATATATATAATACATAAACTTTTTTAAAAGTCATTTAAAAAATTTTTAATTTCAAATATCCAACTATACTATAAGAGCATATTACTGAAAAAAAAATCAATTAATATCAATATAAATTTAAAAAAGTTGATAAACATTTTTTTTAATAAACATTGTTGCTTAAAAAACTGGTTGATAAAAATTTTGAGAAAATTCAGTGTTGTTTCAAAAAAAAAAGAGCTTTTCATTTAAAAATTATTTCCGTATACTTTTACTAGGAGTTAGTTCTCAATAATTTTTCATACATTCACATAAGTTACAATTTTTTGTTTTGTTTTTTTTTTTTAATTAAATTTTGTATAAATTATAAACTCATGTAATGTTTCTCTTTCTCTATCTTTCTCTCTCTCTCTATCTCTAAAATACTTTTAGTTTTAGTTTTCTTCACTTATAAATTTTGTATTTTTCATGACTTTTTACTTTTTTTTTTATTTTTAATTTCCCCTTGCATTTTTCTAAGTTTTTTTTTTTCTTATTATTGTTGTTGTTTTTCTTTTTAATTTCCAAGTTCAAAATTGAAAAGCGAAGTTGTTATAATATTACTCTCAAGGTGTATAATAAAATATACGATGTGTGTATATATATTTAGTATTTTGTAGTTTTGATGTTGATATGCTGCATTGGCTGCCGCCGTTATTTTTTTTTTATTATCGAATCGAACAAAATAAATGTTGGGAAAGGTCTTGTAGTTTTCTTTATGATTTTGTTTTTTAGTTTTATTTCTGGTTTATTTTTTTGTTTTTATTATTTATTGTTTTTTTTTTTTTTTTATTGAGAACATTGTATTTTTTTTGTAATTTAACGATAAATTATATTAAAAAATTCCTATACAACAATAAAAAGAAATGTTTTATATATGTGTATGTAGATTTGCAAGTACATAATTTTTTTTCATAAAAATGCATTCATACATGTTAATTTTTGTTAATAAATTTTAAGAGAAAGTTTATTTGATTTTTCATTGTTGTTTTTTTTAAAATTTTTTGTACGTTTTAATTGTTTAATTTTTTTTTTTGCATTTGTTTTTTAATATTTTAAATTGTTGTTGTTTTCCTTATTTGTTGGTTAAATGTGGGTTTTTTCTTTAAAAAAAAAAAATTCAATTTCATCATAAAATAATAAAAAAATAAATTAGAATTTATGGAAGTAAATTACATCTCTTGAAAACCTCGAAATGTTTAATTTAATTTAGTTTGGTTAATTATAGAACTATCAAGCTCAAATAATCACATATACGAGTAATATATTATGATTTATTTATAATAGAACTCAAGAAATATATTATATATATATGTTACATAATATATTCAATTGCAATTCTAAATGGGAACAATGTTTTGAACGGTTATACTCTGAAAGAAATTACGTACAATTTTTTATCCAGGCTACTGCAGGAATTGGATCTGTGGAGTAATAACGAATTTCTTAAAAATTCAATATTGTGAATTTCAAAAAACATTCAAAATATTCATAAAACACATTCTTTAGATTTTAAACACATAAAATTTTAATTGTAAATAAAAATACCTACATATATTTATATTATAAAATTATGCGGATCAAATAAAAATTAGTAAAACTTTAGAGTTAGTCTTTAGTAAAACTTTAAAATTAAAAAAATAGCTGCTTTAAAAATTTCAATTTCAAAACTTCATTTAAGAAGAATTATAGTACAACACTAAATAATGGTAACTTAACTTAAAAATTGTTTTTTTTAAGCGCTTACTGTTCAACTGATAGACTATAAGCCTGTTTATACTATAGATACATGTTGGAACCGGGGATCATATTATATTTGTGTTATTAGAATTGATCTTAATAAATTACGAAAATTGTCGTATATAATTCCGAAGTTTTTACTATTTACAATATATAAATTATAAATTAAATGTCGTCTTAAAAATTATGAAAAAACGAGGAAGAGTGTAGTAGAGTATACTGTGTCAACTCTGAGATATGACCGTTATATAAACATTATATCATTATTATTATAAACATTAATTACTTTTGACAAAATTTCAAACATACCAGCTTTATTAGGTGTAGTGTAATGTTCATATAAAAGATGGAGTTATATGGCAGCTACTCGAACCCTATGCAATAGACCAACCAAATTTTGCAGTAACTTTTGCCATTACACTAAACTATTTTTGGCAAAATTTCAGACACCCAACTTTAATAGGTATAGAGTAATGCTCATATAAAATAAGAAGTTGTATGGCAGCTACTCGAACTCACTCCAACAGACCAAAATGGATCAAAATGGCTGGATTTAAATAGCGATGACGGCTATTGCAAAAAAACGAATTTGCGAAAATTTCAAGATCCTAGCTCCTTTAGTTTTTGAGTTATCGTGCGGACGTACGGACATACATAGTTAAAATCGATTTTTTTTTCGATTCTGATCCGATCCATACACTTGAGTATATAGCTACCCCCCCCTTCTTCTCTGCGTCACAAACGTAGTGGCAAATTTATTACACCCTTTGACTATATAGTCATATGGGTAAAAACATATGGATAGTATATGAATCTAATTAAATAGTATTCCAATAAGGGTTTAACTTATAAGATAGTACTAGACCTTATAACATGTAGAAACTTTTTAGATTATCAATAGATACAATTTTATTTGCTATACTCTAATATTGTAATAATTGCGTTGTAATTATTGTTTTTTATTTGCGTTGTAAGGTACTTCTATATCTGTGAGTGAGATTTTTCAATTTAATTATATTTTGTATTTATTTTTATTTACATAATCCAAGGATCTCGGATTCATATTTTGGTCAGATCATTTGTAATAAATAAAAATATAATTTATAATTTATATGATAACAACTTATATAATAATATTAAATATATACCTACAACAATGGCGCACATTGTATATGGTAGAGGATTATTTATTTATTTATTTACATACAGTCCCCTACCACATACAATGTGATAACTAAGTTAATCTCTCTTTACTTTTCTGATGTGGCCATTCTGGATGTTATGATATAAACTATTACGATATCAATTATAAATTATATTTTTTTATTAGATATGATCTGACCAAGATTTGAACCCGAAACTTTTCGATTGAGAAGCCGCCTTTATAACCACATAGCTATTGGCGGTCACATTGGCAGAGGATTGTGTACGTATAAATAAAAAATAAATAATATTAATAATTTGAACCCAATTGCAGTGTTGATTCGAGTCGAAAACCAGATAAAAGTTTTATCACTTCTACTGGTATTAACAACATGAAACTGTTGAATAAAATGTGATTTTAATCTAAAAATGGACTAAAGTAACACTGTTTGATTATTCCCAATCCCAGGGTATCCCTAAATTTATTCACCAATCAAAAGTACAGTTTATTTAAGAAGCAGAGCCCAACAGATCCCACAAGACCTTAATAACAAATTAAATCTCTTAGCGAAATATCAATATCATTAAGTATTCGTAATTAGTTATGTGTGTATGAAAATAATATCATTTAAAATTACCCACATGTTTTTATATACAACTCCATGCCTAATATAATTATGTAATATTATATAATAATATAGTATGTATGTTTGTGTGCATGTTTAATTCTCGGCACAACATTTTTAATAAGCATTGATAAAAAAAAAATCATTTTCATTTTCTTCTTCCCAGTTTTTCTTTCTTTACTTTTCTTTTTTTGGATTTCTACTAGTATTATGTTTTATGATTATTTAAGTGTATAGATTTTTATGTATATAATTGTATTCATAGTTTTTTTGTATTATTATTGTATTATTACATATTTAAATGAATTTTCTTTTTGTTGTTTTTTTTTTTTTTAGTTTTTTAACCAAACAAAATAATGATAAAAGTGCAATAACTTTTGGCACGTGGACAACGACTTCAACAAAAGTAAAAACTAAAAAAAAAAAAAACGCGACCAACAAGAATTAACTTACAATAAAAAACAAAATAAAACAATTTAAAAAAGAAATGAAAAACAACAACAAAAAATCACTAATAACACAACGTCAATCATTTTTTTTAAATGCCTTTTCTCATTGGTTTCATACAAAATAGATACAACCAAAATGTATATGTTCCTTAAATATAACTAAAAATATACATATATACGTATATAAGTATATACATACATCTATTTAGTTATATATTCTTGTATACCATATGATATACTTCCACTATCTATAGATTATAAATGAAATATTATACAATAAATTGACATATTGTTATATATCATAATCAACATCATCATCATCATCATCATCATCATCATCATCATCAGTATTCTCATCATATTCACAACATAAATTATGCTCTGTATGCTATTGTTGTTGTTGTAGTTTTTTGTTTTTATTTTTGACGTTTAAAAGTTAATATAATAAAAAACATGCAAACTATATACATACATAATATTTTAAATAAGTAATAATAGCAGTAGCTAGTGTAGAGCTATTAGTATTTAAAAATGTAGAGTGAATTTAATTGTAAAATAGCAATAACAGCAATAATAATAACAATAAAAACATTTTTTTTAACATAATATGCAAATAATTTTGTTAGTTGTATACATCTTTCGACAACGAACAGTTGTAAAAATATTTTAAAGTACAAAATTTTTATTTTTATTTATTTATATTTAATTTTTTGAATTTTTGAAACCAAATAATAGTACTACGCCTTACAACATTCTATTTTTTTTTATATATTGTAATAATTTTTTATTTGAATTATAAATAATTTTTGTATCTGCGAGTTATATTATTCAATTAAATTACATATATATATTGTTATATTAATGTATTTTTTATTAAAGATATATAATTATTAATTATTGATTATGCCATTAGTTTTAACCCTTAACCCAATGGCGGAAATATTTTAAGACCTTTACGGGAATAAAACCCGCACTCCTTTGGTTAATAAGTCAAATACTTACCCACAACACCACCGGGTATAATTTTTTAAATATATAATTAAAGTTTAAGTATGTGCTGAAAATTCCATAAAATCAGGCTAATGGAAACTATTTAACTTTGCCAAAAGCATTCACATTTATACATTGTATAACTTTAAAAGTAAACCAAAGATTAGAAAGAAATTTTTACATCATCACCCACAGTGCAAATTATAATATTTATTCCTGTATACCTACGATTTTATTGGCGAAAATGTTAAAGGCCACTGAAATTATAAGAAGAAGTAGCTGAAGTTTTCACAACATATTTTAGAAAAAAGAACTGATCACTTAATTTTTAAAAAAAATAAATAAAGCGTGTTGAACAGATACTATTTCGCTTTACCAAAATGTTCCAAATATATTTTTTTAGCAACTGATCTTGAAAACAGTGCTGCCGAAAAGGGTAATACTTCAGAATAATTCCTTATAATGGATATAATAGTACATCACATCAGCTCGTTCATATACCTACAATAAAGTCAAAACAAATGTAAACTACTTTCAAACGATGGGTTTTAAAACCTTCAAGGTTTAAAATACAATTCCTCATATTTAAGAAGCCAAACATTAAAAGTGCCGTAAAGATATGTGATGCAAACAGTCTATCCATAATTCTAAATTTAAAGTGTTAACTGTTCCAAAGTAACACTGGTACATTTTATATGGGTAGGATGAAATTTGAAAATCAGATTGAAATTATTTTCCCGAACTGTATAATATGATAATATTCATAGTATTGAAGTATATTTTAATAATGACTAAAAGAAGAATTTCTTTTTTTTTTGAAAAAAAAAACAAACAAATCTGTTTTAATAATAAAAAAATAACAAAAAGAAAATTAATTGACAAATTAAATTAATTACAACAGTTTGAAATTCATTTCCGTACATTACAAAATTAAAAATATGGTCATATTTTGTCATTTCAACAATCAATCAAAAACAAATTAATAAGTTAAATAAAAGTACTCGTAGCTATATATATATATGTATATTATATTAAAGTAATGTATAATGAAGTATTTATATAATTTATTATCAAATAAACCAGACTGACTGACTAATTTTTTATCAATTTGTAATTGTATTGTAATTTTAACTTACATTTAATACATCTGTGGAATATCAATAAGAATTTTTGAATAAACACAATACAATGCACCTGTTATATAATATAAAAATTTAAATTATTGTAACACCTTAAGTACATTGAGTTTTAAAAATGAATGCGAAGGTATACCAAATACATGTTGAACAGCAGTTAGGAATTCAATAAGTTTAGCGATATGCAGGATAAATTAGAGAACCTACAAGAAATATTGGACTGAAATCCAATATTAGAAAGATTAAAGCGATAAGAATCAAAGCCGCTGTAACACAATATCTATTAAAAATAGTCAAAAAATTGAGTATGCCAAAAACTTCTATTTCCTTGGCACTATTATAGCAACCAGTGGTGAAGCGCAAAAAGACATGGATAACCGACATAAAAAAGCTAGAGCCGCGTTTGGCAGATTACAGCCCATGAAGAACACCACAAATCTCAAGAAACACCAAGCTGCAGATTTTCCAAACATGCATAAAAAGCCTCCAAATCTATGGAAACTGGGTTAATTTCGTGTTCTACAAATAGCAGGCTAAAGGCATTCATAAATAAATGCCTTAGCATCATATGGAGGATTTTCTGGCCAAGAATAATCATAAATAAAGATTATGGAACTTAACTGAGAAGCAATCAACAGCGCATCCAATATGCAAAAAGAAATAGAGATGGATAGGGCAGACGCTGCAAAAACTCCAAGAACACATAGCTAAAATGGTCTTTGAATGGATCCTGTATGACTACAGAAGATGTATGACTCTAACATGTTTTCCAAGTAACACCTGTCACAGAACTATAATTATGGAGCTAAATTCAATAAGTATAACTTGGGAGAGTGCAAAAACAAAATCGTCGTTAAATTACCCATAATATCTTAAGTTATTTATTTATTGGATAATTTTCTTTCCTTATGTTCCGAATACAATGTTATTGACCACTTACGCAAAATATGTAAATGTGAAAACGAATTATGGTGATTATTAATACATTTGGCCTTTTAAATTTGTATTTTGACCATGGGTCTCTATTTCGGTAATTTCTTCTTAATATATTAATTAACTAATAAATATAAAATTTTTTCATTCAATATTTCTAAATGAGATCAATTAATTTTAATCGAGGTTATACAATTTTATCAATCTTCCAATCATTAGTTTTCTCCAGATATTATAATTATTATTTTCTTCTGAGGGATGAGGTCTTCGAAATAGTATCACCCTCATTAAGAAAATGTTAATTAACTAGCAGATTATCTGGATATGTATCAAATCACCTATTGCAGATTATTCGGGTGATGCAAGTGTCTGATGCAAACTTTTCTCCTCCCACTTTTCTCCAGTTCCACTCCAGTTTGGAAAAAAAGTTTTTTTAATTGTTTTTAGTCAAGCCAGCCCCACCCACAGATAACACACTTTCCCCATTGCTTTCCAGTTGCTGAAAAAATTAATAAAATGAAAACTCCTAATTAGAAGTGAAGGTTTAATCACTAACTTTTATTTTCACTAAGCTATGGGAAACTAACTAACTTTTATGTAACTTTAATGATATTCGTTTCACTAATTGCCTAGATTTAGCTTATGTTCCATTTCTATTTGATGAAAAAAACTTCATAATCTTTTGTAATTTATAATCACTATATATTTAACATTCGATAAATTACATTCGCAATGCCAAATCATGAAAAAAAAACATTAAAAAACTGCGATTTTTAAATTATATAAAAAAAAAATTATCACTATCTTTCGAATATAAATACGCATACGCACATTTGTATTTTTTTTTTTCAATGTTGCTCATTATGCGTATACCAAATACCAATTTTACCAATATTATCTAATGGCGAATTTTTGTTAATTTATTTAAATTAAAAAAATTAAAAAAAAATTGCATATCAAATATTTTACAAATTCACAATATATTTTATTTCTGCGCTGCGGTATACTGCGTTGTATTGTATTATAATAGCATATCATGATTAGCATTTGCATACCCCCCTTTAGTTGATTTGAGTGCCAAAAATGAATTTCATTATAATCTTCTTTTGTTTTGTGATTATGGTACGAAGTTCACTTTGTTATTTCCATTTTTTAAATTTTTTTTTTTATTATTTTTCTGCTTATAATTTTTGACACACTTCAGACTTTAAAAACTACAGCAACAACAAAATCAAATAGCGGAGAAATGAAGAAAAAATTAATTTTAAATTAAATATTTTAAATAGACAAAAAAATGATAACAATGTTGCAATGAAAATATTAAAAAGTAAAACGTCACAAACCGGTTTCAGTGTGTTTGAATGATATGGCAAAAAATAAATGATTTGTTAAATTTTTAACATCTTATACTAGCTAGCAACAATCGTTTTAATTTTAAATGAAATTCCTGGTTTTTTTATGTGCTAACTTAGCAACTGATACACTAAAAAACCTTTCAATAACATGTTGGAACAGAGGGTCATATTATATTCTTATTATTAGATCTTAATGAATCCATACAATTTACGACAACATGTAAAAACGCCTTAGATATTGAATAGATACAATTCTATTTGTTTTATATTGTAATCATTTTATATTTAAATTATAAGGTATTTGAGTATCTGTGAGTTGTATTATTAAATTAAATTATTTGTTTAAAATAAAAGTTCTTTAACTTTTACTGGGATGTGAACCCGGACTTCTCAAATGAAAGTCGCACTCTAACCACTGTGCCACCCAGCCGTTTTGAAAAAGTAGTTATAGTTATATATGTTATACAGTTACTGCCATCAAGCAAATAATTGATGGATTAAAAAAAAATCATAAGTAACAAAAGTAATAAAAAGTATTATTAAAATTTTAATTCATACTTATATATCACAGATAAAAAAATTATTAATCAACCAAGTGATTTTTTAAATAGACGTTTGCACTTGTAATCTTGTAAATCTGAGTGATCTAACATAGTTTCAATTCAAGAAACGCTAAGAAATATCTAAGAAAGCAAAACTCAAACTCATTTGTTAATATAGGTTGTCCCCCAAAAATTGCACCTGATGCTTTAAGTTTGGATCAATAATGATTTATATAAAAAAACTTTTTTTTTTTAATTCTTCGCTATTAAAGAAAAAATTAAATTTATTATTTTTGTCTAAAAATATAAATTAAAATTAAATATATAGGAAGAGAAACTTTTTTTTTTTCATTTTTTTTTAAATTGATTTTATCTAACGTTTTATTATATTTTAGAGGTCATCATATGCAAGATTTTAATTATATAACTTGTTCCAAATTCTATACAAGATTTGTTATGCATTTTTTTTTTTTTTTGTAAATAATATTAACTTTAAATTTGATTTAAATTATTATTATTACTTAAATTATAATTAAATAATTGAAATCAGATTCATTATCTTCTTCATTGAAATTAGTTAATGATATATTCAATTAATTTGTTAATCTTCTTTTTCAAGTTTTATTTCCTCTTATTTGAAGATGTTTTTTGTTGTAGAACGGAAGAGAGCCATGTTGTTGCACAAGAAATGATACTGGTAGGAAATAAGAAATATTTGAACTTCGATTTGTCATTAAAGGTGACATTAAACTCTTATTGAAAATAGAGGATATTCCCCTATTTCCACAACTTAAATTTTGTATCCTACTTATAAAGATCGCATCTAATACGAAATTTCGCATACACGATACAATCAAGTATACAACCTTTCCAAATTCCTATCCCCGAAACCAAGCACATGTCGTCGATTTACAGCAATATGCCAAATTCAAGAGGAAAGTTGAATATTTAATAATAAAAAAGAAATTTAAGAAAATCTTTGTTGGAAAAGGGGGAACCCTAAATTCCATAATTCACTATCTTCAAAGCCAAAAATTTTTACAGTTGCAAAAACTTTGAAGACGTTTTATAAAAAACTATGTTTTTTCAGATGGTCAGTTTTTATCGTAAAGCGACGGTATATCACAGGACTTTTAGAAGGACTTAAATGACTTTTTTCCTATCCATGGAATCAAGGATATATATCACAAGACTTTCTCAAAAGTTTGGTTCAAAAAGGATGTGGTTTTGATATGTTAAAGTTGAACGCTTCCCAAAAGAAACACTGTACATTTCCAATGGGTGACTTTCGAAGCTCTTGACGTTAAAAAAAATTTAGAAATATGTATAAGTATATATAACTATATTTTTAATGTAAAAACTTATTTAATTAAGGTTTAAATAAGCTAATTCTATATAAGTAAAGAAGAAGGGAGGTTACGAATGAAAATGATTGGAGTGTCTCATATGACTCTGTATTTCATTTGCTTGTAGAGTCGTTTTTAATTGTATATCGACTTATCTGCAAGATCTTTACACTGTATCGCACTTCCCTGATTTTAATTTGACTACAGAAGAAGTGAAATACAGAAGTACACGTCAAATAAAATTCAACCAAATGAAATACGCAGTCTTTGCATAGAAGCTCCAAAAACACCCTTTTTAAATTATCTTATTTTACTTAAATCAATCATTAAATTATTTTATTCATTAAATAATTATTTTCGCAATCTGATATGATATCATGTAACATTATTTATGAAAAGTTGTGCAAAAAATTAAAATTATTTTAACAAGTACATATATGTATGTACTTATAATATGTAACGCGGAAATTTTAAACAATAATCATTTTTAAATGTTTTTTCTTATTTTATATTTTTTGCAGACATTTTTTACCACTTTTTTTTCTCTTTTTATTATTTGGGTCCATCATTTTAAATTGTGTGCAGTCTGAGATGATAATAATGTTTAAACATTAGACAAAAAAACTCAATAAAAATAATTCAAAATCACCTTTCATTGTTAAAGACCAAAAAAAAATTAAAATTTTTTTGCCATTTTTTCAATATTTTGGGAAAAAAAATTTTGCCAAAAAAAAAATTCACTTTCTGCGTTTAGTAATCATTATAAATACAAAAAAAAAAAAACTGATAATTCAAGTCAATCGATTGATTTAAAAAAAAAAAAAATTTGTACAGTTTTTATCTTAAAAAAAACCCAGTAAGTCTCGTCTCATAGTCCAAAAAAAAAAAAGTTTTATGTAATCCCTCGCAAAAAAAAACCGAAAGAAAACGAAAGAAGAAGAAAAAAAAAATCAAAAAAAGGTCATCATTATGACACAACTATCTTAAGATTGACCTACAAAAACTGTAGCTATTTTTTTGTTTTTGTGTGTATATTATATTTTTTTATTTATTTATTTATTTTATTTTATTTTTTCAAATTTTTCTATATATTCGTACTATTAAATAAAAAATAAAAGAGTCTGCAACAAGATGGACTTCAATGGAAAATAAAAAAACTAAAGATAAATAAATATAAAGATGGCATATGTCGTTGATCCAAAACGGCTAAAATTAATAGATATGTAGTAAAAACAAACTCAGTAATCATACGAGAAGTAAATGTAGAGTGACCATTTGGGAGAAAAATTTTAATTTTTTCTCGTAAACGTATGAGGGTACAGATTCTGGTCAATTTCGAGCATCATACTGCGTCAAAAGTATCTTATGTAAAATCTTAAGATACAAAATTTTTTACTTAACAGAAACCAGTAGAAACAAATAGAATGTGGGTCGTTAATTTAAAATTAAAATTTATTCCTCGTTTTGCAATAATAATATTATGAATTAAATTTATACAATCAATAACAGTTAACCACCAACCATCTTTAGAAATGTAAGACTGATCTAATCTAGCCACTCTAATTTTTTAAAGATTTGGTCACTCTATCATTTGTTATTTTCCTCTCAATTTTATTTTGTTACCAACTTTAAATTTATTTTCTAAAAATTATATTCATTTTACTTGAAGATCTGGTCACTCTATTATTTGTTATCTTAGGTAGATTTTTTTATCAACTTTAAATTTATTTTTAAAAAATTACATTCAAATTATTAGAAGATCTGGTCTCTCCAGTGCGTAATACTTTATCTTTTTACTCAATATAAGATGTTACCATTTCATATTTCATTTATTATTCTATATATTCCAAAATAATCTATATATATATATATAGATGTATATTACATTTTTTTTTAACTTTAATAAATAGGCTTTTAAAAAAGTTTCTTTGCAATGCTATCTATTAGATACTCCGTATCAATCAATCAGTTGATGATCAACGACAAAATAATATCAATAATAACAACATAAATAATTATAAATCGAAAGTCAATAAAAAGAAAACAAAAAAAAAAAATAATCAAGATCCATAAGATTTGCACTTCAAAAATTTAAATTTTCATTATTTAAAATAAAGTAGTAACCATTTTCGTTAATGAACCATGAATAAAATAACAGACGTGGTAAAATTATTATATATTTTTTTTTTAATTAGGGACAAATGGTATAAGAATGCAGTTGGAAGCTATAACGTATATATTCGACCAAATGTAAATTTGTACCCTTCGTTTCAAAGACCAATGTCCGAACCACTACGCTATCGTATTATAATAAATATTATAAATATATATTTATAAATATTTAATATAAAACAATGACATGACAACAATGTTCCGGTTTTTTTGACAAGTAATTGAAAATTTTATAAACTGGAATATTTATATAACTGTTCGAACTATACGCCCTTACTCTTTAGCAATCTCAAAATTGTTACTCAGTTTGTAACGGTATAGTATTTCCTGAAGTTATTCTGTAAAAAAACCAAAGATAATTGTCATAAAAGTACTGAACTGACATTTAATTGAAAAAATAAATATCATCAGTAAAGCAATGTTATTTTATATTTTAAATACTAAATAGGCTTGCACGCGTATCAGATAATTGACAAGAAACACAGTATTCTTCTTCTTTTTAATGTGTAGAAGTTCAAAGATCAAAACATCTGTTTTACACGCCTAATCAATGCATTACGCATTGAAATCAGTAAAACGGAAATGTATTAATTTTATATAATATAAAATTTATTAATATTTTTAGTACCTTACAACTTAAATTGACATTGCCATTTTGATTTATTTTGACATATCCAATCCAATGTCCAAATAAAATCTAATTCTTCCAAAGCTTTTTAATATCTCTGAATAAAATTTTTTACAAAATTTAAAGAAGTTTATTTGTCTTAGCGCTATTTCAAAGTCAAGAAACTTTAACATTGTCTCACCTACCTAATAATATACAGTGTAGATATCCTTAGATATGTAAGACTCGAAACATCATACAAGACAAGTAGATTGTTCAACTCTGTGTTGAATAATAAACTAAGCCTACAAAAAAATTAAAAAAATATAAATTTAAAGCTCAAACTAAAAATACTCAAAATAACTTTCCCATCACTGCTTATTTTTAATTGACGTTTTATGTATATTGTAAATATTAATTATGTTTAAAATGCATTAAAGAAAAAAAAAATTCAAATTAAAAATTTTTTTTTAATTTTTTTTGTATCTATTGTATTTTTTTAATGTAATATTTAATGAAATTGCCAAATTTAAGACTCTTCATATTTAAATAATCTTCGCTGAATATTGAAAATCAAATAAAATATACATATCTATATAGTTAAAGGTTAGTAAATTTTTTTTTTTTTAATTATTTTCCTATTTTTATTGTTTTTATTGTTTTTTTTTTTATATAAATATTTTCAAGGTTGCTCATTAATCAATGAATTGTATGTTAAAATTAAACATAACAAATCTTAAGATAAAAAAAAAAAAAAATAAATAACAAAAATTGAAAAAAAATACAGGTGCTTAACTGAATAGAAGTGGTACTTTGATTAAATGTTAAGGGTCAATATTATCACGGTTTTAATTATATAAGAGTAATAAAAATATGTATGTTTATTAGAAAAAAGAAATCCACCATTTTTTTTTTTTATTATTTTCTACAATATTAACTAACGGGTTTATACTTTAAAGATTAATCTTAGTGTAAAAAAAAAGTTTTTTTTTTCCTATATATTGTATAACTGTTACCAAATCATTAGTTTTACTCTTTCCTAATAGGAAAAAAACTATAATTATCAAATTAACCGGACCTAGGGCAATCGAATAAAAGTTAAAAGCTATATTTTTTTGTTCCTTAATTTCTAATTTTTTTTTAAAACTAAAAAAAGCTGAAAAAATAGAAATTTATATTAATTAATAACTATAATAAATAAATATTATTATGATGTTTATTCTTTTTTTTGAACCTTCATAAAAACTGGTATACGGATGGAGCTTATGTCGATTTTTAAAATGTCGACCTCCTAAATGATAACCAAAAAGTCAAAAATATATCGATTTTTTAATTTTGATGTAGAGAGATTTTAGAGTTATCAAAATCAGTTATTCCATTTTTTTGAGAAGTTGACATTTTGTTGACAGGTTTACATTTTGGAACCGAAGTTTTGGGAGTTTACATTTTGTTCAAGCCAATATTTTGAAATCGACATTTTAGGAGTAAATATTTTGGCTATTCTACGGTTTAACTAGTATCCGCGTAGGACCAAATGACTATATATAAAAGATAGCTGGTGTTGCCAGCTTTCAAAAAATATATAGCTTTAATGGCGCATATTATCCTTTAAGGACGAAAAGGACATTTAAAAGTATCCTTGTTATTTTAGTTTATTTTACAAAAACCGTTATAACTAGCGATATGTTCAATATATATATATTCAGTCAAAGCTTTTAATTAAGATGACAGTCTGGTGAATATTTTAACGTTTATTTGATGACGATAGGTGCTGCCGTTTCGGAGATATTGCAATTTCAAGTGGAAATTTAAAACAAAAAAAAAAAAATTTTGAACTTTCAAAAAAACCACTATAACTATGAAATTTTCAAAAACACCCTGTATTTTTTCTTATACTGTTAGAAAGGTCTTTTGACACTCTTTCCAACGGTATATAATAAGTATGGTATATGTTGATAAATAGCCCCACCAGAGAAAATAAATGAAAAACTGACACAACAATTTTATTAAAAAATACATTTTCATACTTTATTTCTCATAAATTTATTTTGCCTTTTTGTTGGGATGGTGTCATAATTCCAAAAACAAAATTCCAAATTTACAAAATTCCAAAGAAAGAAAAAAAATAATTCCAAAAAAAAAATTCCAAAAAAAAATCCAAAAAATATTTCCATAGCTTTAGCGAGCAAGAATTTTAGAGTTTGTTACAAAATCATGATTATACGCTTTTTCCAGAATATTTATATATTTGTATACGTGAGATTCTGAATTAGGAGGGATTTTAGAGTTGGATTCAAAATCAGGGTTTCAATAATTTGTTTAGCGGGGGTTTAAAATTTTTATTTTTTTAAATATGCATGTAAAAAATTACTGTTTTTAAAAAATAGTTTGTCATTAAATTTTGATTTTTGGAATTTTTTTTTTGGAATTATTTTTTTTTGTCTTTCTTTGGAATTTTGTAAATTTGGAATTTTTTTTTGGAATTATGACACCATCCCAACAAAAAGGCAAAATAAATTTATGAGAAATAAAGTATGAAAATGTATTTTTTAATAAAATTGTTGTGTCAGTTTTTCATTCATGTTCTCTGGTGTGGCTGTTTGTCAACATTTACCATACTTATTATATACCGTTGGAAAGTATGTCAAAAGACCTTTCTAACAGTATAATAAAAAATACAGGGTGTCTTTGAAAATTTCATAGTTATAGTGGTTTTTTGAAAGTTCAAAATTTTTTTTTTTTTTGTTTTAAAATTGCACTTGAAATTGCAATATCTCCAAAACGGCAGCACCTATCGTCATCAAATAAACGTTAAAATATTCTCCAGACTATCATCTTAATTAATAGCTTTAATTGAATATATATATATTAAACAGATCGCTAGTTATAACGGTTTTTGTAAAGTAGACTAAAATAACAAGGATACTTTTAAATGTCCTTTTCGTCCTTAAAGGATAATATGCGCCATTAAAGCTATATATTTTTTGAAAGCTGGCAACACCAGCTATCTTTTATATAAAGTCATTTGGTCCTACGCGGATACTACTTAAACCTTAGAATCCCCAATATTTTAAAAATTGCATTTATGTATGATAAATTGTTTTACTAAATCTCTGATACAATTTTTGTATGGAGGCCCGCCTCACCAAATATAATAATAGAGTAAAACTCTTTACGATTTATCTAAATTAAGTAAATATTGGTTTAACTGCAAAATACTATAAATACGTCCAGGGAAATTAAATTAAAAGCAAAAACTTGAATTAATATAGGTATTATATATATTAAAGGGAACGTTCAGGGCCACTAGGGCTTTTACGGTATTTTTAAAATACTTAATTTGTTTTGTATCTTTTAAAATAAAGCAAAATATTGGGTCAGATTGAGATCGAAAAGCTGGAAAAATCTTTAAAAAATTTAGTTATTTATTAATAAAGAGAATATAATGCGATAAGGGAGCGTGCCCTTTTCAGACGTGGCCGAAAAAGTATTTATAAATTTATTATAAATAACCAATTTAATATTTGATCACCAAGAGTTTCTAGAACATTTTTTTCAATTAAATACTTAAAATCTATGCAGGAATTGAACTCGCACTCCCTCAGAAAATAAGTTGGCGCACTAAAATCGAGGCTCGTTTTAAGAAACTACTGCGCTAAAATATGTTAAAGAATTTCGGTGAAACCAATCAAAAAAAAATCATGCGACAAAGCCGTGGTAAAAAATAACAGAATGGGTTAATAGAACCCACATCTTTATTTCAAAGAAAATTTAAAGTACTTGCTTTTGGCTAAAGTCACAAATGAACAATATTTTAAGGAATCCTCCGAATCAATTACTCAAGATAACCAAGAAAACTACACAATACTTTGTCAAAACAGATTAATGAACCAAAAACAAATATGTTCACCTAATCAAGGGTTTGCTGCCTAATTTCGTATTTAGATATTTTAAAATAATCTTAACATCTTAACAATAAGATTAATATTCATACCTTATTTTTTATTAAAAAACTGTTCAGCTCCACAGATTCCTCTTCCAATTAACCAATTTAAAATATTCAATTGTATTAATTATGTTAAGGTATTATACCTTCATAAATCATATATAAGAAATACAAACTAAAGAATTTATCTTTTGAATATAAAAACAACTACAAAAAAAAATAAAGATCAATCATGAAATAATAATTGACCATCAAATTGATAATCTTTCAAAAATTTCAAGTTTCTAATATTAAAAAATTCTACCAGCTTGTTCTCAAAAATCAATCAAGAAATTCGATAAAAACAAAAAAAAAAAATTTGCGTAAAAAACCTTCAATTGACGATTTTAGAAGGTAAATGCGTACAGATATATATATATATATATATACATATAAAATTTTTGTATCTTTATGAGATATTTCCATTGAAAAGTTTCCGTTTATAATATGCACATATTCAAGTACAACAAGCTGCGTTTAATGAATTGAATAAAATTAAAAATAAAACAAAAAATTAATTATACTTTAACGACTTTTTAAAAAATGAAGAAATACATTTAAATTTGGTACGCACTATTTTTTTGTTTTTTTTTGAAGGTTAAGGTTTTTTTATTATCGCTTTTTACAATCAAAACTTAAAAAAAAATAAAATGAATTTGTTAAAAATTTTGTTACCGACTAAGAAAAATTGGTCAAAATAAAATGTTGTCGTTATTCACATAACAGTTTATTTGAAATAAATTTAAATTTTATTATACGGCCCTAAAAGTATGCAATTTCAAAATATTATTTTAAATAAAGTTTCCCACATAAGAGACTGTAAAACGGGATTTAATAATAAACTACCGATAATGATTAAACGGTGGGTAGGCACAGTGGTCACAGTGGATCTTTCATGCGAGGCCTCCCGAGGTTTGAATCCCAGTAAAAGTGAAAAAACTTTTATCTGGTTTTTTGACTCGACTCAGTTGTACACTCATCATTGGATTTAAATTAATGGCTTAATTAATAATAAAAGAATTCGTGATTAGATCACTTGGGCAAATCTTATTTAATGTCCTTATTATAAGTCTTATTATATAAATTAATAAATACAAGAACTTATCGTACTAAAACTGCCATAAATAATTTTTATTATTTAATGAATACTTACTGACTAAATGATCAGACAGTTGTCAATTTTAAAATCATTATAAAATATTATTTTAAATAAAATACAGAAATTAATAACGTTCTTATTATATGAATTTGAAATTTTTTAAAGAATAGATTTTTACAGCACTATATTTATGATTAATTTTTTTTAATTTTAGGAAATTGAAGTCAAAAAAACAAATCAAAATAATAATTTTTTTTAGTTTGATTACTAATGTAAAAGGTTTATAGAATATATATTTTTCAAAAACAATTAATTATATTATTATAGTAATATAGAATTTGACAGACCAAGGATTTTGTACTAACTTATTATGGCAGTTACAATTTACAAATACATAACAATTGAACATATGAAAATCTGTATTATTCTTAATTTTTTTTTTTTTTTAAATTAAGAACTTGACATGTCAAGAATTTGAATTCTAATTTTAATAACAATGTAGTTTAGTTATTAATTTTATTAGTTAAAAAAACAAACTATATAAATAAAATTTACAACTGTACATTAAATCTCCAGTGGTTTTTTTGCTAGAAAAATTGTTTAGAATAAAAAGGTTAATTTATTCAATTACAATATTAACTTAAAAAAAAATAAGATTTATAAGTAAAATCAATTAAAAAATTCAAAAAACGTCTTTTAATACAGTAAATAAAATTTTTTAATTATACTAAAAACTCTAGTAAAAAAAGGTATTCATGAATAATCTTATAGTAATAAATTAACTACCTAGAGTTTTATATTAAGTTCTGAAATGTCATTTGTGATCCGAGATTGTAATCAATATGATCAATTGCAATTATCAATATAAATTTAGACATTCTCTAAGAATAACTAGCCCATAGTTGTAATTATTAATCACCCTGAAAAGAAACGACAAATCTTTCAATTCAATTAACTTATGTAATTTTTTTTTCAAAAATGTTTTTAGCACGCATAGCTTCATTCTGTCCGTCCGTCCGTCCGTCCGTATGTTTACAAAAACTTTTACACCGTTTGAAATAGAGTAAAAAAATTTTAACAATGGGTAGTTTTTGCAAAAAAAATAATTTCGTAGAAGAATTTTTTTCTGTAGCCCCACCTGTTACGGGGCTACAGCCCCCAAAGTTGGAAAAAGCCCTATATTTAAATGGTTATTACAAGAGTTATGTTAGATATATTTTCAATCTGAAAACGGCAAACGATAGCTGGTTTCATAAACTTTATAAATTTTTAAAAGGCAAATGTTTAGGGTTGCCATATGGTACTAAAATTTAACATTAAATTTTAGAGAGGGGGGTTAGATGAAGTTAAGTCTTTGAGAAATTTGGCAACCTTCCCCATTGAAGGGCTGTTAGAACTTTAAAATAAAAAATTTACTGTTTTTATAAGTAAGCAGTAATTTAGTCACCAAAGTATATATTTCCTAAATTAAACGTTAATATTAAAGCTTGAACATTATATTCCGATAAAATACTTAGTATAAAACACTATATTATTTTGAAAATGTGCTTTTTTAAAAACCCTTGGTTTTTTATCGTCACTTGTTTAATTTTTATTTGTAAAAACATTTGTAATAACATAACAGATATGAAAATAACACATACTCATCCAATATTAAATCAAGGCTAAAGAGTTTTAAATATTTATATTTCTTGTTCTTAAATTTTAGATTTAGAAATATTTTACTACAATACAACGTTTGCAACAATATAACTTTCAAATAAAACAGCTAAAAAAGTTTATTTTTTTATTTTTCAATTAACCCATAATTGTTATAATGCCCAAATATTGCAGCTTCATAATACCCAGCATTTAAAATCTATGTACTACTTTACTTGACTTAACAATAAGGAAAAAAGCCAAGGGGGTGAACACTATGTCTTGGAATAAAATAAATTTACACGAACTCATATTAACCCATCTTCCAACACGTTAAGCTATATCAAAATTATCAATGCTAGCTGGCTAGTTTCCTTTATAATTTATACCCTCAAATATCTGCCAAAATGTAAAGATACTTGAATTGTATTTACGCTGATTTCAAATGTTAAACAGCGAAGTACAGCATTTGACATAAAAAATCCCCTTTTTGAACCAAACTTTAGGAAGGAACCTATGATACAAACAGTTTAGTTACAGAGATGGGGATGGGGAAGGATTTTGGAATTATGGGGAGGTTTGGAATTTTTGGATTATCGGGATGAGGAAAATTGCGAAAAATGTTAAGGAGAAAAATGTTAATATTCTTCTTAAACTTAATTAAGTCGTACACATATGAACTAGCAACTTTAGGGAGTACACTGCACGGAATATGGTTCCATAGTGTCGACATGTGTATAACAAACGAATTTCCATAAGCCATGTTACTTGTAAAATTGCATATTTTTACTTATTTAAATGTTGTTGTTTCACGTTATTAACGCCTCTGCTTATTATCAACCAAGTAACTGGTGCTGTGTATAAGGTCATAATAAACAAAGCCTCCTGTAAATTTTTATTTTACATACTGGACCGCTTCCTAAAAGTGATACTTAGTTATTTATTGAAATTTATACAAATTTGACTTAGTAGCGAAATTACCTAATGAAAAATATACAAAATTTTTCAATACTAGAAACTGAATACCTACAAAGGAAGCAATATGATAAAAACTATCTTAAGCCTAGGAACCAAAATAATACTTAATAACATTTAAAATTAAGACTATAATATATTAACTTATATGAACTATTTAAAATATATTTAATTATTAATTAAATTTTAAAAATACAATCAAAATCAAATTTTCATATTTAAAATTCGTGTTAAAACTTTTGAAAAAAAATTGCAACATAATTTAATTTCAAAATTAAAATAAAAAAAATGCTTTGAATAAAATAATATTATTATAACATTCTTTTTAGAGAAAGTTTCTATTGTTGCAACAAGTATAGGCAACAAAATTTAGAAAATACAAAAACAACAACAACAATATATTTTTTAAGAATAGAATTTTCAAAATTCTTTTAGACTTTCCCTAAAATTTTTTTTTCAAAAAATCAATTGAAACTTAAAAAATAATCAAGATAGTATATATGTTTGTTTTACTAAAATCATTGTTATATACATATATTTCATATATCCATATATATACTATTATTTTATTTTATTTTTTTATAAACATGTTTCTTAAATAAATATTTGCAACAAATAAAATGCATCATTTTTTGTTTTTTTTTTTTTTAATTTTATTTTAGAAACTATTTCAAGTAAAAAAAAAATTCAGAACTAGATTCAATATACATTTACCATACATATGCATATATATTTCTATATATATATGTATATATATATTGCAAAAGTCCAAAGACTTTTGTCTATAAAAAAAAAGTCTTTCTAAAAGTCAACATTCAATAAACATGCATAGGTTAATTCTGGTTACTCATCCATTATTATACTATTATATAATCATGATGATGATGATGGTGAATGGCGAATGGCGAATGGCGATCTTCTAATGCATTTTCGAGAAATAAATTTTTTTTTTTATATATATATTTTCTATTGCACTCTAAAAATACATGGCATACAATAATAATTGCATTAAATATAGAAAATAGAATAGAATAGAAAAGAATTTGGATTGCGGTTTGTTATAAATAATATAATTACATATACATACATACATACATACAATATATAAATATGCATAATGTAGGCATATATGTATTAGAATTTTCCAACAATTTTCAAATAGAATGAAAATTTTTAAGAACTTTTCTTCATATAGAACTTCAAAAAAAACAACGACTTTAGTTCAAACAATATAATCTCTTACACAAAAATGATATTGATGATGATTAATGATGATGATGATGATATTGATTATAATGATAATAATAATAATAAAAAAAAAATAATATAAGAAAGTAAAAAGAAATGGAATCTTTTTCTAATGATTATAAAAGAAAGAGAAAGAAAAAATCATTTGCTATGGGTGCACTTTGAAAAAAAAAACAAAACATCATTGTGGTCAAGAAGATCACCATCATCATGCACATATTTAAAGCAAGCAATGATCTTTCTTCTATTCTTTGCAAGGTTTTTTCTTTTTTTATATGATGGCTATAAAATGATTAAACAAACAAAAAAATAATAAAAAATAATAACAGAAAAAAAAATAAAAATTAAAAAAGATTAAAATCTCTGCGTGATGAAGGCACCAATAAGTTCTTCAATGTTTTTTTATTTTCTATTCTATTCGGAATCTTTTCTTACATTTATTATATTTTTTTTTTTTTCAAAATTTCTAACGTTAGACATTTTATTATTATTGTTGTTGTTGTTCTTATTTTACTTATTATAAGTTTGATAATGTGTCCCAATCTTCTAAATATAAAATATAACTGGTGCTATGACAAAAATCCTAAAATTGCTTTTCCTTTGATAACTAAGAAATAGGGATTTGATTTTGGACATATGTTTAACTAAAATTAATAATTCCTATAACTGATTTTTCTATTATTTTGAATTGGGTGGCGCAGTGTTAAAGTAGCTGGTGTATCAACTGAGGGATTGAGGATTAGATGCCCGCTCATATCGTAAGTTTTTTTCATGGAAAATTACTGAACAATTGTAATTTTTTATTTCAATTTACTCTTTCGATCAAATGTAACAATATAGTATGATATAATTAAATTAATATTATAAAGTGTATTAATATAATTCAATAATAATATCCTAACCTATAAGGGTCTTGGCTTGGCCGATTGTTTTTAAAATATTAAATTATAATTTATGATTGTAATATTAATAATAAAATAAAATATATGAAATATTTTAAAATGGAGTTTGTTTTTTAAAAATCAAGACATTAATCAAAAAATGTATTCCAAATTTTAAATTCCAAATTAATACTTTTCAGCTCAGTTTTTATCTTGAGATACTCTTTAAATTATGAGAATTTTTTACGTTGATGCACAATGCACTTTATATTTTAAGATTAAATTCTTAAAGGACTAAAAATAATATACAAAAATTAATTGCATACTTTTAGGAATAAAATGTAACTGACTTTAGTTACACATATGATACTGCACTGCAAAGTTGGCTGTAGTTTCAAAAATTGAAACAACCAAGAAAGAGCAAATGAATGAAAAAATATTCAATTGGAAAAATGAATGAAAAAGAGGGCTCAATTAAAGTAAATTTAATCACATACATTTTATGGGTCCTGGGTCGTAAGTCTTAATTAAAAATATATAATAAAGTATTAATTTATAGTCGAATAACTAAATCATAATGAATTCCAACTTAAACTTTGTGTTAAGCAAGCGTATATCGAAATATTTACGAAACTGTTCTATATATGTCCTATAAATAACATTGGAAGTGCTCTCTAGGATAATCATAAAAGATACATTTAGCAAGATCTTGTTATATCCAAAGTTTAAAATGAGATTATTGCATATGTCATTAACCCTAAAGCTCATCTCCAACAGCATAATAAGTTACCTTATAGTTCACTAAGCTTTGACTTACATTATTATTTTTTAGTTGATCGAAACCCGGGACTACAGAATTAAGAAAGAGTAAGATACAGTCGTCTATCGAAACCAATATAAAATTTTTAAATTTTGCTCTAGTTAAAACAATACATATTTCCCCTGGACTCAATGCAATTAGCCTAACATATTAGATTTTTATTAAAAATTAAATAAAAAAAAAACAAAAAACAAAAATTATCATTAATAAAATAGAAAGAAAAACTAATTTTATTTTCTAATCCAATTGTAAAATAAACAGGAACAGCTGCGTTATGTTTTATATTTTAGAAGAGTTTTTTTTTTTAATTTTATCCAATTTCTGTTGCATTATTTAGGGAATTTATAGGGAACGCATTATTTAAAAAAAAAAAAAAACATATAAACATTAATTATTTTTTCCATTTTTTATTTTTTTTTTTTTTATTATTAATTATTTAGAACAATTTAGAAATTAAAAAATATATGTACTAACACAAACGTATATGCAATGCAATCAAATATATTTCTAATGAACATGGATAATAAGTTTTGTTTTCTTTTTTGTTCTAAAATAAAATTTTTTAAAAATAAACATAAAAAAATGAAGACAAAATAAAAAATTACAACATTTCACATTTCTTTCGCAAAAAAAAAAAAAAAGAATTTATTTTACAATTATAACAATAAAACGTCATCATAAACATAATTTGGACATGTAAGTTAATTTAATTTTTTACTTTTTTTTTTTTAGAAGATTTTTCAAAAAAGATTAATCAAAATTTATTATTTGATTGTTTATAACTGAAGTGTTTTTCAATTGTCTGTCAGTCATTTTTTAAATTGGAAGCTTAGTATTGCGTAATAATTTTATTTATTAAGAAGATTTGAGATTTTTTTCTATACATACTGCGTTGACGCAAGCGAACTGTGTTGTCGTATAATATCGCTTATTATAATTTTGACATTCGTCATTGTCATCGTGTATATAGAAATCAAATGCATCGATGCTATTTTAAAGTTCAACATAAGGTAAAATTTTTACGGTAAAAGAACGGTTTAATTTTGGGAATTGTGCAGACGCCGTCTTTCATGTGGAAGGTTAAACTCCAGTCAGATCATATCTAATAAAAAAATATCGTAAAATTGTATAATTATATCGCAATAATTTATATTGTAATATAAAATAAGATTTAATAAAAATATATAAATAACTCTTGATTAAGATAGATGGCGCACAAAATAAACATTTGTGTATTCATAATCTTACACACTACCAATAGCCGAGTAATCAACGGCTTAGTTGAAATAACGACTAAAGAAACTCAAGCCCATTCTAAATTGACTTGGTAAATGTCGTATACTCCTTAAAGGCGTGGAAAAGGAATAAAAAAAAGACAATAAAATGAATTATATAAATGATCCTAACGTCATCTGAACGCTCTCACTTCACTCAGCCATTGTCTTACAGTTGGGTCAACGATCTTGTTTTTTTTTACAAATATCTTATTGGAGGTAACACCTGTTCTAAAGATATTAAACAACTAATGCTTCTGCTCATGCTTTTCCAACGAGAAAGATGCTCTACTCCACACAGTTGAATTATCCAAACTGAGCAACACGGCTTATTGAAATTCTGTCATGCGGATCGCGCATAGGAAAATAGAAGGGGTGGGGATTGTTAAGGGCAGAATTTTGTCAAGCATTTGTCAAAAATATGGTTGAAGAGAAAATTTGAGATCTGAGTTCAAGATCACTTTTGCACATTGGAATAATTTAACAATATAAGAGCGAGTATTTGTCGCAATCCCTATTTATTATATAAAAAACGTGGAGGCATAAATGATTTTATTTATTTCTGTTAACTGCAGGCGTATGAAACTAATCGCGAAGTGAATATAAACATATACAGTGAAGGGAATTTTTTACCCCTTCATTGAAATTCAGAAACAAAGTCTCGGCTCCCATAATTTTTATTAGTTTTAAATCTTTGAATGCTACATAACTCAAAAAGGTTTAATACAATAAAATATATAAAGATCCAATTGTTAATATGATGTGACTTTAATTATAGGGATGTGTATATCCAATATTTTAGCAATTTCACTGGAACATGGATCATTTTTCAACTTAATTTTGATATTAAAATGTCCTTTTTACAAAATTCAATATAATTCAATTACTTAAATTTATATATTTTGTTTTTTAATTAAATGCGGAAATTTATATGAAAAAAAAATAATGAAGCTAATTTAATTAATTAGAAAGTTTTTATTTTTTTTGTTACATTATTCATTTTTATATTTTTAATTCTTTATTTTATTTTGTTTTTTTTTTAAATAAATTACTCAAAGTTTGGACACAAGATATGTACTTGTATAATGCAAAAGAAGTAAGAGTAATTTATTAGAATATACTATAGGTATATAAAAAATAATAATATTATAAGAAAAATATTTTTTAATGATTGTTATATTCTTAAATTTAACTTAAATGATAAATAATCAAATTAAAAAATTAAAAAACTTTAAATTAAAATATAATAAAAAATTTCTTCCTGAACCTAAGTTTTTTTTTTTTTGGTTTTTATTTTTGAAAAATTTCAACAGGAAATCAAATGTCTAATTTAAGTTTAATAAAACTTAATTTAAATTTCTTAAAATTATTTAATAAAATTCTTAAAATTATTCAATAAAATTGAAAAAATGTAAATAAACAATCAATTTTTATAGGTAATTAATATTTTAAAAAAATATATTATAGTAATTGCGTTATTTTAAACAGTTAACATTGAACAGCTTAAATAATGAGTTGAATTTGCAAAAGGCTTTAAACTCAAAACTAAATTTTTTAAACAAAATCTATACTTGAACTCATAGTTACTGTTTGAGAAAGTGAAATTTGAACTCAATCATGCTTTTAAGCAATTTTCTGGAGTCGAATTAGTATGGTATAAAGTGACCATTGTTTGAAGTAATAAATTATACCAAAAAAGTTGACGATTTACTTAATAAGCAAAGTAACAACTTGAGATCATTATTCCTTCTAGATTAGCACACCCTAATTTAAAATGCTTAACTTTTAAACCGTAAAATGGGTCAATGAGTGAAAACAGTTTGTATACTGCATTTTTCTTAGAATAAGAACCGAATTTATTTAAATAAAGTTTATTAATTATAAATCTTTTTACACATAACTCAAATCCAGGGCTTGTCAAAAACTTGGTCAAAGCAAATGCATAGCAAGGACACTCAAAATGATTAAAATTGGAACAAGTGCTATATATAGAAAGCCGACTTTATTTCATTTTTAAATTTTGCATAAAGATAATAAAAATCAAATAATATACATATGCACTGATAGCTTTCACTTGACGTATTTTGCTGCAAAGATTTCCAACGGTACTACTAAAATTTTACATAAATGCTTAAATAATGATATGAGAACCGTTGCTTAATTAAACTAAAAAAAATATTTTTGGTGTAGAATAATGAAATAACCAAATTTTCACATTACATATATATATTTATTTCATAAATTAACCATTTTATATATATAAAACCGCATTTTTAAGATTAGAATAACTTATGAGTAAATATTATTATTTCTGTAACGAATTAATATTTTAAATTGAGTCTTTTAATTTTCTTAAAAATTCTGAAATAATACCTCCTAATCTGACCGATAGCTCAGTGGTAAAGTGGGGGCTTTTCAATCGAAAAGTCTCGGGTTCAAACCCTGATCGGATTATATATAATAAAAAAATATAATGTATATTAAAATAATTTAATAATAAGTTCAAATGTCAAATCGGCAAAGGAGTAATTATCAGGCAATATTTTCTAGTGTCTGGTACTACAAATAAATAAATAAATAAATAATACCTCCATTTCTGTATAACAATTTAAACATTTATCAGATTTTTTTTTCAAAAGTTTCCGAAGTTCCTAACGGACTGCCTATAAGACCGACAAAGCAGAGGTATTCTATATTTATTTATTTATTTATTAATTACGTACAATTATAAATATTTGCACGCCATTTTAGGACCCTTTGCCAAAAAAATTTGTGGGCCAGCTGATAGTTATTTAATTATAAGTTATTTTTTTATAATTTTATATTGTTATATCCTATTTATTCAATTTACACATCCACGGTTTGAATTTACACAGCCAGGGATTGAATTTACACAGCCAGGGATTGAATTTTAAGGCCGGCGAAACAACCACTGCGTTGTTCATCGGCTGGATGATATATTATAGCCTTCAATATTGCGCAATAAATCATTAATTAATTTGTTAATTCAAATTTATGAATTTTTTAGAAACCTAAAAATAAACATTAAATTACAATTGAAATTACCTTTACCTCTGAAAATTAATCTGAATCAATATAAAATTTATAAGGTAAAAACTTAAGCTTAAATCAAATTATAATTTTATGAATGATATTATTAAATTACTAGAAAAATACAATAAATCCTCAGTAGTAGACGACAATTATGTAAATATTTTACATAATCAAACAACTGTAATAACAACATAAAATATTTCAATTGAAAATTCTTTTCCGAATTTTCTCAGATTTAAAATAGAACGTTTGTTGTTAATATTAAATATTTCTATAAAATCAGCTGGACAATATTTGTGTGTATATATATATATGTGATATTCACTATACATATAAAATATATTTACAAATATATTAAATACAATTGTATTTAAGAAACACAAAAAGTTATTAAACGGATCTATGTACATATCATATATAGAATTTATTATATATATGAAACTATATTTTTGTAGGTACATTTAGGTCTACCAACGTAAAATAGTTATTTTTTGTTTTTATTTTTTTATTAGAAATTTAAAAAAAAAAACTATAAAAAATTTTATAGGTATTCTGTTATAGTATATTTTTTTACCTTTTATAGTGAGCCTATATGTACTTGAAACCAACATTTTTTTTTTTACAATCATGGATATTTTTTTTCAACCTTACGAAAAATGAACAAAAACAATAATAATAATAATAACAATAATAAATCAGAAAAAGACAACAAACATTTTTTTTTGCAAAAAAAAAGAATAAGACAAAAAATGTAAATAAACTTGGAACTTTCAGTTCAGTTCAAATTTTTTTTTTTTTTCCTTTTTTATTTTGCATGTATAGGGCATACAACGTTCGTTCACCTCCTAACTGGCCATTGGCCGATGTAATGCATCTTTTTTTTTTTTTTATGTAATTTTATTTATTTTTTTTTTTTACTTATTATTCTTCTTGTTTTTTTTTTATGTTGTTGTTGTAATTTTCAATTTTTTCGCATCCACATTTTTTTACTATATTGTGCAATGTGTGTCCACTATATTCTGTTGTTTTGCTCTGCTTTACACTGCACTCCAACTGTTGCTAGCTACAGTACAATTTTTATTTTTTTATTTAAGTGCGATTTTTTTGCTCTTTTTTTTGTTTTATTTTTTTTTTTTTTACGTTTTGTTAACATTTTTACATCGCGCGACCGCTTTGCTTGTTTAGAGCGTTCAATGCACCTCAAAAATACAAAAAAAAAACAGAATATAATAAAAAAAAAAATAAAAAAAAAAAAAAATTGCAACTAGAAAGAGAAAGAAGAAGAAAAAAAAAATACTATATCGCCGTTGAGGTATTTGATCGCTTTGTTTCTTGTGGTTTTTTTTTTGTTTTTGTTTTTTTTTTTTCTCATAATACATCCATCCGTCTATTAGTTATTTTTGGTATTAAAGACCAACAAATGCACACAGCACAATAGAAAATCATAATTTTTTTGAATAAAATTCATTTTCAATATAAAATAATTTCGTTTTTTTTTTGTTTTGTTTTTTTTTTTTTTTGACATATTATTAATAAAAAATTGGTTTAATTGTTTCTTATATTGTGAATGTTTAACTATTGTGAATAAGTCTGGTAGTATAAGAAGTTCATATTAATGGAAGGAAGAAAATTACATTTATATGAGACAATGCTATAGAGAGCTTTTATAATTGAGCTACTAATGGTTAATTAGTTTAAATTTTTTTTTTCCATATGGGACCTAAAATGTAAAATTTGAGAACTATTTCATTTGGATTTGTGCATTTACCTTTTAATTTTCGTCAAACGAAATTTGGCTTTTTTTCTATAAATTTGGGTTTTATTTTAATAACATTCCCGTAATTTGTGATTCAGAAGTCGAAGAGAATTAAATTTTTTAGGCCAATTTTTTGAAATAGGCCTAAAAGTCAAACTTGTTTAATTTTCTTGCTATTTTTAGATTCTACAATTGAAAAATTGGTGAGGACGTGTTTTAAATTATGTTGGTCCGATGACTGGATTTCTGGATTGAGATTGCAGGGGGTTTGAAAAAAGACAAATTAATTTAATTGAATTTAGGACTGTTGCAAATTTACTTGAAAAAAGACGAAAGTCACTGAAAAGAGTAAATATATAAATATATATATTCAATTCTTCAAAGCCACAACAAGCCAATATATCCTGAATAAACATCAGTTTCTAATTATTCTTGTTTGAAATTCTAAATATTTGTAAATAAATATATACTTACTTTCAACTTTTGATGATCACATTTTGTGATTTTAAATTCACAAAAACTGACAATTTTAGTTTTGCTTAATGAAAATTTTGAATTCTGTTAAAAAACTAATTTGAATTTTATCTTCCTAAAATGCCTCCGAATAATATGTCGGATATTCTGGTCAAATAGAATATCCAACAGTCAACTCTGGAGAATGTGTTGGAAAAATCCTATCGAAATACAAATTTGAAGAAAAAAAAAATAAAAGGATTGGACATGATAACCAGACAATCTCTAAATTGGCAACCACAAGGAAGAAGAAACATAGGCAGATCTCGGAATAGCTAGAAAAGAAAAGTATTGAAAGAGATAGAGAAAATAACAAAACATGGTCACAAGTAATGGTTATAGTAAAAAATAAATATAGATGAAAATGACGGATGAAAAGATAGATGTCTTTTGCTTCTTAGGGGAGTTGTAAGGAATTCAAAAAAAATGTCCAACATCATTCTATACTTTTACATATATATTTAATAACAAAAAATTATGTATCTCAAAATTACTGGTGTTAAAACTATTAAACTCATATATATCATACCTATTACTTATCCTAATACTATACATATATATACAATACATACTAAGTTAACCTTGTGGTAAAGAAATGATTATATCTGTTGTAATTTTATTATATTTTTTTTACTTTAATTTTCTATTATTAGATTTTTTTCAAATTGTTCTAGTGATATCTTTTATATGAATCCAAATTTTGACAGCTACAAAAAAAAAATCGAATACGAGAATACGGTATATCGTAAATTTACTTTAAATTACATGCGTATTGTTTTGTAAATCGATTTTTCATTAAAAAAAATTAATCAACAAATGAAAATACAAATATATAAATTTTGAAAAAAATTCTCTTAAAATTTCCAAAATTACAAATATTTGCTAAATATGAATACTAATGTACTCACAAAATGTCAATCAGAATAATGTCAAAATGGTTTAACATGACTTTTTAGTAAAATCACAATTGACACTGATTCCATGATTTTTTATGTCAATTATTACATTCCTATAGTTAAGTTTCTAATTTATATAATAAAATATATGTAAAACATAATTTTTTTATATAAAACTTTACTCCTAAATAAGTTTTAATCAAATTTTGATAATTTTATATTAAATTTAAACAATTACCACAAGTTAAGGCAATATTTTTTACAAATCAATTGAGTATTCCAATGAGCATTAAATCAAATTTTAATTAAATATGACGTTATAGTTAAATCGATTAGTACTATATTTTTATAATCGATTTATTATTAAAAGATATATTGGGTTTGTTCAACAATCAGTTTATAAATATCAAAAAAAAAATGTAATATTTCAAATAGTTAAATATTGTATAATAAATAAAAATACGTTAATTTTTTTTAATTTTAATAACTTTCTTTACATTTTTTATGTTTTACAAAATACTAATATATATATTAAATTTGATATATATTAGTAGCTTATAGAAATAGTTTAGTTTATATATTAATAGTTTATGAAAAACTTTTATTGTATCTTAAAAACTAGTATTACAATTAAAATTAGGAAAACCTGAACATTTATAGGTATTTTAAAAATTACTAATGTAAATTATTTTAAATCCACTGAGAGATGCAGCTGTGAAACCCATAAATTTTTAGGATGATTAATTTTATGTCCTACACAGCACAATTCAAGAATAAATTACTAAAATAATTGTAGTAAAACTATCACTAATTTTATTTAGCACTTAATAAATAAATGGCGCCCAAGTTTCCAAATTATTTTTAAAATATTTGTGAATATCTATGATTAGAGGGTATACTAAATTTTATATTACGTTTGTAACGCTTCAAAGTAGAGGGGTAGATATAGACTTTAAGGTATGAATCGGATCGGAATCGAAAAGTAAATCGATCGAGCTATATGTGTCCGTCCAAACCATTATCAAAAAATTAACAGCTGGGTTGCACCGTGGTTGAGTGCTAACCTTTCATGCGAAAGGCCCCGGGTTCGAATCCTAGTGAAAGTGAAAAAAATTAAATTGTATGTGGGATTCATTAAGACCAATTCAAATAAAACAAATATAAAATGACCTCCTGTTCTAACATGTACCTATGGTATAGGCAGGCTTATTAACCTAACAGTTGAACAGTGAGCGCTTGAAAAAAAAAAAAAAAAGAATAAAGGAGTTATAGGATTCCTCAATTTTCACAAATAAGTTTTGATACAAAGCCAGCTATCACCACTGTACAATCTTTGTTGTTTTTAACGAAACACGTCAGTCAAGACTGGACTCTGAATTTTAAGTGTCCCTTCAATATTTATGGAAAGTTTAGATAAATCTACTACTCCGATAAGATCTACTACTATTCACCTGAATTTCCTTGTAAGATGAAATTGGAAACAGCCAGTCTTTTGGTTTCAGAGAAGTTAGCTTTTAAGACCGGCTTAGGTTGAGCCATTGTTTTGAAAAATAACTTAATAACTTAAAAGTATACTTGGTTGATATGTGTATACATAAGAAATACATAATGCAGCTATAAATGCACATGAACATATCAATTTACATATAGATGTATAACTATAGGTGTATACTTTTATATAGAACATAACTTCAAATTGTGGTTGAATCCAAAGTTTTGTTTCTTTCTTTTTTTGTAACACAACATATAACAACAACAACAACAAAAAAATTGCAACAATAACAACAACGACAATTATGATAAAACATTTTTCATTTTCATTTTCCGATTTTCGCTTTTCTTTTCCACACAATATTGTTAGATTTTCATTATTACATATACTATATACATACTTTAATATATATTATATAGTATACATATAATTTTTCATATATAAACATAATAATGCAAAGATGGTAATGGAAGAGGACCCAAAATGTGTTTAAAGAAGAAATACAAAAATTGGCGGTATGGTATGGGCTTAAATGGTTAAAAAAAAAAAAAGCCAATAAGTAGAAAAAAAAAACATACGAACCAATTTACCAAGATCACCTTTCTATTTTTGTTATTAGATAAGAAAAATAACGAAGGATTGGAAACAAGACTTTAAAAAAGACTTGGAAGTAAAAAAAAATGATTATACCATAAGTCGAGATGCAAAGAAAATGAATATTTTTTTTTCATCTTCTTTCTCTTTCTTTATTTTATTTTTGATTTTGTTTTTTTTTTTTTTTAATATAAAATTGCAGCAAGTTCGTGAGGTGTTTGACTTCTGTTAAAGTTTTTATTTAATTTTTTTTTTTTTTTTTTTTTTTTATTTTCTTTGAATTTTCTCTAAAGGTAAGTTAAGCTTTAAAACATTAACAATTGATGGCGTTGTTGTTTTCCTGCTTTTTTTAATTTTCTTTATATTTAATTTTGTTTTTCCTTAGTTTTTTAGTGCGCTTTTGTAATTTTTGTTGTTGTTGTTGTTGTTGTTGTTTTATTGTTGGTTAAAGTATGGTTTTATATATGTATACATATATAGTTGATAGATGATTTAAGAGTGCTAGTTAGTTATTAGACTTTTGTTAGCTAAGACTTTAATCTGGCTGGCTGCACTTCTTATTTATATGTTCGCATTTAAGAAGGAGGTAAAAAAAAAAAGAAAAACAAAAACAAAATTTAAAAAAAGAAACAAAAATTAAAAATAAAATAATTATGATCATTGGTATTTGAACTTGCAAAATCGATGTATAAAACTGAAAAAATAACAAAAGATATAAAATTTTCAAAATAATAAAAGAGGAATCAATTTTGATTTTCTTATAATTTTTTAAAATATTTTTTTTTGTTTTTGGTATTAAATTTATTTTCATTTTTATTAAAAATTAAATCTAATGAAAGTTTTTTGGATTTTTTTTAATTGAAATTGATTAAGTTTTTTAATGAATAGTTTCGATAGAAGTTTATCAATTGTAAATTAAGTTTTTTTGATAGATTTTAATTGGTAAAGAAATGATAATAAAGATTTAAAAATAATTAAAAATACATTAATTATTTTAATTAGCAATCTATTATCAAAGTAGTTGTAATTAGATCATTAAAAAAAAAATTATTATTAAATTTTAGTATAAAAGATCATACAGTATTATCATTGAGAGTTAATACTATATAAATAAAATAATAAACCTCCTTAGTTAAGATTATTATTATATTTAAGTAAAATTTGTAGTCCTTCAATTAAATATTCAGAAATATTAACCAATTTTTTATTTAATTACATCCCCATTGGATTTTTAATTTTATTTACTTAAATAAAATAATATTATTATATGAATATATAAAATTTGATTGATGTTTTGTTATATAATATATTTTGGGTATTACGTTAAGCTGAAAGACAATTTGAGGGTATGCGGGTTCAATTCCGGCACAGGTCATAAAATATTTAATTAAAAAAAATACTATTGAAAGATACATAATGTCCTCTTGGTAATCAAATACAAACAAAATAAATAATATTACTTATAACTTAAAATAAAGTATTGGAAGAGGGCCGCAAAGCCTAAGTGTTAGGACGGCACTTTCAATCCACATTCTTCATTTGCTGATCACATTGTATGAAGTAAGGGACTGTTTATAAATATATAAATAACAATATCCGTTATTGTTAAAATAATTTGAAACTAAACATTAATAATACTAATATTTGTCTATGATGAACCCAGATATTGTGCAACATTAAAGCAAGGTTAATGGAAAAACTAAGTTGGTTGAAGAAAACCTCAAATCGAATACAAACATTTTTACTCCAATAAATATTTGTACAAGATATAGATTATTAAATAACCAGAAAATTATATTAATTCAACCGTACATTTAGTTTTATATCACAAATTTTTTACTACAATAAAGAGCACTTTAAGAATTCTTTGTTCATAGACTTTTTAAGAGCTTTATAGCACCAACAAATCTCATATTCTTAGACAAATAATGTAAAACAAAAACATGCCTCTATATTTTTATATTATAATGAACGAACTACATAAAATATGTACATTATTTTGAATATTAATAAAAGGAGGCAATGGAAATCTTAAATAGATACCCTATATCTCAATGGGTAGGAAACAGCGTACGGCCATTCTTCGTTACAAATTTAAAATAATATTCGAAAAATTTTAGTTTTTTTCTAAATTCTACCATACAATCAACTTATCTAACATTATGTAATAATTTTAAGAGAAGCGGTAAAATCTTTATAAACACTTGCAATTTAAACACGTATAATATGACGAATTGAAATTATCTAATTGCTATCATGGTTAATTACCTTCAAAAAAGATTGCAATGAACTTAAATTTCTTTTGATATCTTTTGTTTTATTTTCATACAAATTAAGTTTTTAAATTTTTATAGTAAAACAAATAAACCTTTTTTTTTAACTGAATTTTCACTATAACAAACTGTCATTAATACGTTTACAAAATTCAAACGTGTTAAAAAGCAAAATACAATTAGAACAGAAACAAAAAATACTTTAAACAATATCTATATATATGATAAAAACACTTGAATATTATATTCTTTGCCTTAAATCTATTTGTTAAAATTAACAACAAGTATATATATTTTTTAAAAACAGTTTGTTGCATCTTAAGTTGTATAAGTTTTTTATTAATTCGTTTAGAAATAAGTTTACAATAGAACTTATACCTGTTATTATTATAATTCTTTGCCTATTTGGCATTTAGGCTTCTTAAATTAAATACTTTCTATTTATTTATAATTACCATATTAATTATTTTGTTTATATTATATATTTGTATATTTTAATTTTATTTGAACACCATGGGGATTTGAAAAGAAAAATAATTTTTTCAATAATTTTTTCCAATTAAAAAAATTCATGACTCATACGGGAATTGAACTCACACCTCCTCGTTTAGTAAACCAAATGCTTAGCCACTAACCCACCGCGGCTCCAACAATAGAACTTTAGAGTTGAATAAATTCTTTTAAATCATTTTTAAGTTTAAAATACCTTTTATAGATAAGTTTAATTGATAAGTACTACAATTACAAGCAATAAAGTTTCATCAATTTCAAACCAGACATAGAGATCGAACTTAAAAAACCCGGTTTACAATCAATAAAATCCAGTCTTGATTCCTTAATAATCTTTATTAATTAAAAACTTTCAGTATCTTATAGTTTTCAGAGATTTTTAATTAACAGTTATTATTTTAATTTTGCGAATGATTGTTATTCAAGGTATTGCACAGTAATAAACAAAAAAAAAACTAAAAACTAAAAAAAAGAGGAGCTCTTATTTTTTTTTTTATCCTTGAGTATTGTTCATTGTGTTTCATGAATTCCTGATGGCTCATTATCCTTTAGGAATCACAATTCTCTTTCTCTTTTCCTATCACAATTACAAAAGATTCAATACAATAGAGTCACATCCTATCTTTTGATAGAATGAACATATAAGAAAAATATATGATGCACAAAAATGCACATTTCTATACATAAATAGGATCCTATATGTACAGTTAGTTCATTTCATTTACTTAACTTTTACAAAGTATAATAATAAATATACAAGTAGGTACATTTTTGATTACAGCAACTAACATAAGCATTAATAATCATTGTAATCATCATTTTCTAGTGTAATGAATGCGTGCCCAACATCATGTTTTTTTTTTTTCATTCACAATTTTACTAAAAATCCTTTTCTAAAAATTGTTATTATTTTATATGGTGAATGAATGATTTAACAACATCATCATTATCATCAATATCATAATCATCAACATTATTATAAGAGAAAAAGAGAAAAAATATATGGTGAGCAATAAATGTCATTCAAAATGAGTCCTTTTTTTGCCTTTAAGCGTTTATTCTATATGAAGATTTTTGTTTTTATATTTTTTTTCTATTTTTATTTTTTATTATTATTATTTGATTGTTACATAATTTTACTATTACATATACTTAAGTTGTCTTGATTTTGCTTGGTAAAATCGGAGACAACAGATCATTCATTGAAAAATAAAAATTAGAATTCCAGTTAAGAAGCGTGATTCGTATTAAAAGAAATTATAAACAAAATGTGATTGAAAAAGAATAATTTTAAAATTAAATTATGTCCGATTCTTTAAATGTCCTACACGAGAGCCTTACGAACTACGTTCTTAAAATAGAAGAGATTCTAAGGGACTTGTAATAAAATTTGGTTATATGGTTGGAAACACATTTGATTTACCCTATATGCATGTATAAATTAAGGAGTTAAATAAAATTAGTTTAAGTTAAAAATTCTCGAATCCACCGTTTAATAATATTTGTATTTAATTAATTTATTTATTTTTTCTCTTTATTAATTTATTAATATAGAGAATTAATTTCATTGGTCTCTTTCTTTTCAGATGTGGGTCATTTAATTATATCTAACATTATAGTATAATTCTACTACAGATTATTCTTTAACAAGTTAAATATCAAAATTATTATTAATAATTATATAGGCTTTAGTAATTTAAATATATTTTTTTTTGTATTTTAGTTTATTTAAAATTAATTTTTATAGAACCACAAGTCTAATGCCTTGTTATAGATTATTAAACACAATATTAAATAAAAATTTGAATACGCTTTTATTTAATGTCAAATTTGTGATTGTGTTGAATAGAAATGTCAAATTAAAATTAATTGACATTTCAAAAACGATTTAATTAAAATCCAAATTCAAAATAGTTAATCGAAAAATTTTATTGGAAACAAAGCAAGGGTTGTGTAAAGACTTTATTGTTATTAATACAAAAACGAAAATTTCATGCTGGAATAGTAAATTTAAGATTAAAATTCACAAAAGATTTGGATATTGTTGGATAGATATATTGTTTAGAAATACATGGTGTATTAAAAGCAACACGAACTTTATTTTTAATATTAACTTTATTTCCAATATTATTTAGATATAAAATATAATATCCACTGAGTAGATGCACGTGTTAGTTTTTTAGTTGAAAGCGAAAATCTAGACAACTTTTTTCTGCTTTAATCAAAATTTTAGGTTTATATTAAAGTTTGCAATACAAAATATTCATATTCGATTGCAAAATTGTTCACCGAATCCTATACAATTCCTTTAAATTTTCATCATTTGCATTTCATTCATCATTTTCAATGGTTACAACTACATAAATATGAATACCATATAAAAAACATACACATATAGAAAATCTACAAAATTTCAACCACCACCTAAAAAAAAAACGAATCTGCTATTCTATTGATTCACTAATATGCGAACCCCTATAAGCAAGTAAAAAAAAAAAAAAGAAAAAATAAAAGTTAAAATTCTTATGATCCTAGTTTGGTGGTGCCTTATGGGGCTGAACGTGTTGTGTGACGATGCAATGATTTTGATTCATTCATAAAATCGTGATGAAGAGCTCATCTATGGAAAAATGAAAAAGTGTTATAAAGATTAGGTAAAAAAAAAATATAAAATAATTTTTTTGTTGTTTATATTATATTTTTTTTTTGTATTGTTTATTTTTTCTTTGTTTTTTTTTATGTTGTTGTTTCATTTTTTCTTTCTTAATTTTAATTTGGAAACATTTGTTATCCTTGAAGATGATAATTAGAAGTGATGTTGGATGTTATAAATATGATGATGACGATGATGATGAAAATATTATGTGTAAAAGTAAGGTGTAAATGTTTATATTACAGTAACAAATATTACCTTGAGCGCAAGTTTTTCATTATTTTTTATACTTTAAAAATATTTAAAAGATTTTTGATTGTCGGTTCGTTTTTGGTTAAGTCTGTTGAATGCTTTCTTCTGTCAGTTGAATCTTTGTATTCTGCCTGCAATTAGCAGGTTAAATTAATTCGTCATTAGTATAGAGTAAGTCAAAAGCTGGTGATGGTTAATAAAGTTTTGAACGCGAAGATAAGAGACAAGCATTTTTCCCCGACTGATAGTTGGTTTGGAATTTATGGTTGGAATTTATAGGTGATTGAAAAATGGTTGGTTTAAGGTATCAGGAAGACAACGAAGAAGAACAACTTAACAAGAGGGGTAAGATAAAGATAAATATATATATTTTTTGTGGATGCTTTTCGATACGTCCACTAGATCCCATTTTTTGTGAATATTTAAAGATTTGAAAAAAAGTCACAAAATTGCATACTTTTAGGTAACATATATAAAAAATTAAGGTACTCTTACCGTACTGTTACGGTTATTACAGCAGTAATTTTTATCATTTATTAACAATACCATTTTTTTTTTAATTTTCATGAATGAAAATAATTATTTTTTCATTTTAACTGTGAAATTGCCTTAGAAATAAATTGCATGAGAAAAAGAATGGAATTGGAAGTAACTATATATATTACATGTTTTTCATCTATGATTTTTATATTAACAATTAAACATGATAACAATAAAAATCCTCAAAGAATTTTCTAAAGCCTTAAAAACAAGGAAAATAAGGGATCGAGTTAAATGACCTTAACATTTCTTGCTCATACTTAGTACGTAGATAAACAATTTAATATAATTTAAAATAAATTTATTAAAACCCTACTTAATTGCATATCAAATTAACACTGAAATTTAAAAAAATTATTTTTAAAAAATCGAAGTATAAGCCGCTTAAAAAATACGTTCCTTCATCTTAACAAAAGTCCAATCAATTTAACAAGATAAATCAAATTATAGGTTCCAGAACCTTATTAATAATAATAATAACAATAATAATAATAATTTTGATTCTATAAACCTCTATTAAATATAAAAAAAATCTAGCAAAATGACATAAATAGAGAAAATACTTTACTTATGATCATTTATCCCATTTAGTTCATTGTTTAACTGCTATCGAAATGACGTTTGTTGAATAGAAAAGGAATGGCCGGTTCAGCCATTAATAATAATCGTTTTGTGTATCGGAATGACATTTGTTTTGATTTTTGGCTGTATGTATATCAAAAGTGCAATTTGATCAGCTATGTTTTCCATATGTCTGTGGGTACGTTCAGACTGTTTTCAGATGTGTACGGAAAAGGAGTTGCCGTCTTTGTAACTAATTTTTATTTATACTAACAATTGTGTAAATTTGGTTGTATTAGAATGTAATAATATTCTAGAATTCTAAAATTCTAAAATTCATTGTAACATTTCTTACAAAATCAAACTCTTGATATTTTTAATATTTATTCAAAACCCCTGAACCTGGTTCTAGATATATAAATATATCAATTTTAAAGAAATCCGCGTGTATACATTTAACTAATTAAAACTTCAATATATTCACCATATATATACAAATTATAATGAAATTTTTCGGAAAAATTCTTTTTGATAAATTTTTTTTCGGAAAAATCTTAAAGAAATTTTTTTTATTGAGGAAATTAAATGGAAAACAAACACGTGTTTAAAACAAATTATTAAAAAATTATAATCAAATCATAACTATCATATATAATTAAGTTATACTAATTATACTTAAAATAAGTATACACAAACATTTATACATAATTAAATTAACTCCATTTACACATATAGATTTTTATATATAGAAATGTATATATAACTCCTATACTCTGATGGCACAGAGTTTCTTATTATCATGTATAGCATGTTTTGAAGAAAATTAATTATATAGCAGTAGGTAAAAAAATTTGTACATTTTATAAAATTCAAAGAACATCGAGTGGTAAATCATATATTATAATAAAAAAAAAATATAAATATAATATATACAAAACATTAACAACATATAAAAGGAATTATATACATTCACAATACTTAAAAAAATTCACAATAGATATGTATATAAAATAAGAAAAAAATTCATATATTGAGTTAAGATACAAGTTAGAATTACGAGTATATTGTTACCAAGTTTATTGTTTTCTTTTGATTTTTTATTTTGTGTTTTTGTTTTTGTTTTTTTTTTTTTAAATTTTCATTTCTAACAAAAACAAATTTATTTTTTTTTTTTTACTCTTTCTTTCAAAATTTTTTTTATTTTTCGTTGATGAAAAAAAAAAAAAACAAAAATAAACCTAATGCCAAGGAACTCTGGTTTTGTTTAAGGCACATTTTTTTAAGTAAAAAAAAAAAATAATAAAAAAAAAATGGAAGCATTTTGCAAACTTGAATGCAACGAAAGTAAATTAGATGCACACATTGAAGACGAAAATAAAGCAACAACAAAAAAACAAACACAAAAAAAATAGTTGCTTTCATTTTTTAGTAATTTTTTTTTCTAATTTTGCAAAAAGAAAGAAAAACTACAATACATATAAAATTTAAATTTATTTTTTTTTTTTGTGTCTCTTTCTAACGAATGCATTTTTTAATGATTATAATCATAATAAAAAATGATGAATATTTTCTTTTTCAGTATTTTTAATTTTTTTTTTTAAGTTTATTACATATTTACTGAATTGCTGCCTATCTAATACAAAAGCAAATTTTATTTTCTAATGCCAATTTATATATATGTACGTATATAGTTTCTTTCTAATGCCAATAGAGTTTTTTCTTTTTTTATTATTATTGTGAATTGTTGAATAAAATGTTCAGGGTTAGACAACTTTTAATGCGTACCCATCAATAATAATGTGTACCCATTACATTAAAATATATGTTTAAATTATTTTTTATTTTTAGTTGGAAGAGAGTTTAATGTGTGCTATATATATTTCAGGATAAATTATACATATATTAAAACGATTTAAATCTGTGTAGCTTTGTCCTTATTGATAAATGCCTAAATAACAAATAGGGTTGGGCACGATTAAAATATTTTTTTTATATAATATCTGAACTTAATCTGATGAGCTTATCTTTTAAAACTTCTCAAGACATCTATTTCTAAGACATCTATAGTAATTTTCAATAATTTTAAAATATCGTTACACGTTAATCCATTTTAAAAAATTTTAGTCATATAGACTGAATATTAGCCGAACCATGCAATATAAAATCAATATGATTTACAAATACTCATTATATTCAATTAAATATACTGAGAGAATAACCAATTACTCAATTACAGATCATATTATATTATTTACATATTTGGCCCGCAAATAATTTTTTGAATTCTATACATCTGATTTTTATCTAATATATAAAATTATATAAATTAAAGTACCTAACGTATTATAAGTATAGAATTAGAAAAAAAATATAATAAAAATTTAAATCATCTCATGTTTTATTACTTTAGTACTATGAAGAAGGTCCTACAAATACCAGTTTAAAATTACTTTTGTTTTTTTTATTTTATTTTTTTTTTGTATTATAAATTATAATTGTATTAAAACACAAAAATAAAAAAATACATATGAAGCTGATATACTTTATGAGCATTGATTTTCATGACAGGTCAAGATTAACAAATAATAAAATAAATAAAAAAAAAAAAACTTATCTGAAATATTTTTCTTTAGATACAAAACCAAAAAGAATTAAAATTAAAAATAAATTATTTAATTACAATTAATAGAAGTTTAAATTAAAAAAATTGTTTAATAATACTGCAGATAAATTTATTGCTTTTTTTAAAATAGAAAATGTTCAAATGTCAAATGTTATTGAAGTTATAAATCACACATAATGGAAGCACGGAAAAACTTATGTATACCAATAAGTGAATGTAATTGAAGTTTAGGTATAAAAATGCATTTTTAAAATCAAGTTTGCATTGACAAAAGCTTCTATGATATCAATAATCTAATCACTAAAAAATAAATCAATAATCTCGAGGCTTAATAGGCCCCTAGAGCTACTTATCATCGCCCTGCCATAATACTTCGCGGTCTTTTAAAAGAAAAGAAGGTACTACATCTCCTAGCACGTCACGCAAGGCACTTGCAATGCAAAAGCGGGGGCAAGGGGCCAACGATGATCCTAAATGAAGAATGCTATGGAGTATAATGGTTAGATGAAAAGAGAGAAAAAGGACAAGAGAGGCGAATCTACATATAATTTAATTCATATTTTTTTAAAGAAATTAAATATGGGATGTAAATTATCTTATACTGTAAAAAAACTATTTAAAAATTTAGATTAATTAGATTAGGTTAAAAAATTTTACGGGTACCCTTTTTTCTTTAAGAAAAATTTACCAACATAAATTAACAAAAAAATTTTCAATTCTCTAGTCTTGCCGTTTTGATTAATTTGTATTCAAATGTAATCGTATACCATTTATCTATTTCAAATAGAAACTAAATATCTGGCATTTACACAAAATAAATATTATATTTAATAATTTTAGTTATGTTATACAAAACCAAAATAAAAATTACTATAAACATTTTGACCAAAATATCAACCACTTGGTCTTATTAAATCAATCAATACTCAATAAAAAACCAATAATCGCAGTTTTTGATAAGTATTTGATTAGTGATAAAGTTGGTTGGAACAAATACTTTAAAACAATAAACTCATATTAGAAGATTAATCTCTGTATCAAAAAATATTACCAAATATTACCAAATATTCTCCCAAATTCTTTTAATAATATTTATAAAAAAATTCCTCAATTATTAAACAATTTTACACTACATACATATGTATACATATGCCCAATATATATAATAAAAAATAAATTGAAATTTTTAAAATTCATAATTTTTTAGTAAATAGGCGAAAAGGTATACAACCTATAAAAATAACAAAAAAAAAAAACTTCATAAAAGAGAAAGAATAGAAAGTACATAAAGAATCATTTAATTTTTTATTATATATTTGTTTATTATTTTATCTTATATTTTTAGTTTTGCGACAAAACAAACAAATCAACATAACCAAATAGTAAACAAAAAAAAAAAAAAACAAAACATAATAATATAGAAGAAGAAAAGATCCACTGCATTTATATTCGAACTATAAAAACTAAGGGATCTTTCAATATATAAAGATACATAGAATAATGTATATTCATATTAATTAATATTAAATATTTAACGTTTTCATGATTATAGTAGCAAATTTGTTTTATTAATATTATTAAATTTTGTTTTTAACTGTTGGCCCCTTTAAGTATGCAATTAAGTGATCGATTTGACTTTGATAAAAATGATCTTATCAATGTCATTTGATAAATGTTTCTGATAGCCGGTGGTTTTTTTTTAAATATTTTAATTTCTAATAATAAATATATTTAAATGAATAAATGAAAATAAAAGTTTTTGAATTTTGTTTTTAAATGGTGGCCCCTTTAAGTATGCAATTAAATGACAAATTTGACTTATTAATATCATTTGATTACGGGTTCCGACGATGTTAATAATATTTCACTTTAATCTAATGTAATTAGTAAGTAAGACTTAATAAAAATAAACAATATTAGATTTTTATTTTATTTTACTCCTTGAAGTATGCAATTTACAAAAAAAGTGAACATATTTTGAACTTTTCTAAACATTTGACAATTAAGCAAAATTTCTATGATTAAATATAAGTTTTAAGAATATAGAACTATATTTCCATGGGTTTTAAAATAATTTTAGGCTAAATATAAAACTCCTTGCTTATACGAGGACATGAAATATGATATATTAATCTAACACTGTTTGTCATTTAAACAAGATATATGTACAATTCGAAATAATTTAAAATAAAATACTTAAGGAAATATGCCTGAATTTAAACTGAACAAGTATTTGGAGACAGAAGACAGTATGCATCTTCTAATTCTTTAAATTGTAGAACGAACCAGATAGGCAAAATCCATTAAAATCACCACACTATATTAAAATGATTCCTATTTTGTTATGGTTTTTAAAAAATCTCCACTATATATGTATATATGACAGTAGAGACTATATAAACAATTTCATTTCTTTTTAAAAAGATTTTCAGATATTGATATAATGTATAGATAAAATAGGAAAACAACAAAACAAAAGTCAGAGTCAATGCAATGCAATAATGTAAATAAAGCGAACACATTAAACTATTTATATATATATATATATATATACATACACCTTTTATATAATATGTACATATGATTTAAGAAGCATTATAAAGAAAGTCTAAGAGAACACCAAATTCATTTAATAATTTCAAAACTATGTACTTATATATAAAATATATATATACTTGCATATAATAATTACATACAAACTATTTTTTCTCTTTCTCACAAAAAAAAAAATAAAATAACATTTTCCGCTGTTTTCTTTTTAATAGATTTTAAAACTAATATAGAAACTAATAAAACAAACTGCATCAATGATGAAAATGTAAAAAAATATTTGATACACTACCAAAAAAATACAACAAGTATAAATATTGCATATACTATCTATATATATATACATACATATAATCAAACAAAATATTATATACTGTACTGGATCAGCAATATGCATTTTTGGATGCAACGAACTGGATTGCATTTTCATTCCCAAACATGCACATATTATATGTTATATACCTTAGTATATGCGTGTTGTAGACGTATATTATAGTTGGGATGACGCACATTCAACTACTTCTAATGCCTAAAAGTCTTTTTTTTTTTTTTTTTAAATAGACCTAAAACCGAAACCCAACACAGCAAAAAAAAAAAAATAAATAAATAAATAAAAAAAAACTAAAACTAAAAACAACAAAATCAACACACACGATTAAAAAAAGGAATATTAAAAATAGAGAACTAAAATTAAAAACTATACTGCAACTCTAAAATTAATATATACATATATATATATATAAAAATAACATCAAAGATATTTTCGAAAACATATATATATATACACACATATATAGGAGAAGATGAAGAAGGTAAAAAAAAAAAAAAAAAACCAAAAAATAAAAAAGACGCCAATGACCACATAAATACAAAATATAGGACAACAAACTTTGTTGACAGTCAAGACTTTGGGTTAAACCAGTCATCAGTTGGTTGTTTGTTTAGTGAGTAGTGCAACAGCAAACAGAATAAAAAAAAAAACAAAACACAAAAAATACAGCAAGAGCAGGAGCAACAACAGGAACACAAAAAAAAATACAAAATAGAATGAATAGAAAAACAGAGTGAAGAAAAGAGTTTGTTTTTTTTTTTTTGTTTTTTTTTTTTATACCCACCACACATTAAATAGAAAATGGTGAAAATAAAAAGAAATTTGTTATTTTAAAAATAAAAAAAAACAAAACACTTTTTTTTTGTACTATATAGAATTGGAGGCCTGATGCATCATTGTATGCATTCAAAGGAATCTGCAATATTTTTTTGTGTCTCTCTCTCTCTCTTTCATTCTAAGTTTTACAATTTTTATTATTCACACACAAAATATTTCCGTGGTAGTCCATATGTATTTTTTTTTTTTTTTTTTTTTTTTTTTTTTACCAATATTTTATATGATAGATGTATGTTTATATTAAATAAATTAATTGTATATTATATACTTATATATATTTATGTATATTATTTACACATAATAGTGTAACAGTGACAGACAAAAAATTTGTTACGTAATTCAACACGAGTACGAATAGCTGCCATACAACTTTCGTTTTTTTTATATGAATATAACTTAATATATAATGAAGCTTAGATTCTGGAATTTTGTCAATATAGTGGTAGGTTTAATGCCCAACGTCAGTACAAAATATAATTGGTGTAGTATAAGAAGTTCAAATAGACTTGCCACCTATACGTTTTTGGAGCGTATAATACGCTTTTTCTATCGAAAATAGTTGTGAATACGCTATACGTACGTTTTTTACAAATATTCAAAAATATACGCTTTTTTGGTTATAAAATATTCTTTTTTATATAAATATCTGTGTCTATTGCTGCTAGGATAATAAATGTCGTATAAACGTCAAACTTAATAGTATAAAATAAATAGGAAACAGAATTATTTATGCATTTTACTTTTAAGATGAGTTGCACTGAATTTGCTAATTTTATTATGCAAAAAAACGATTCAAACAAAAAATTGATCGAAGCAGCAAAATCGAACAAAAAATACAAATTTAAAGCTTTACATTAAGTATGTCTTATAAAATTTTTAATTTAATTATATGTTATTAAGTCAATTGAAGTAAGACTTTTTTAAAATTAATTTGATTGTTATTATTATTGTTATCGTTTTTCTAATTAACTCATAAAAGGAATAAAAATATATGAGAAAAACATTTGTTTTTTATTTATTTTACTTCAAAATATATGTTATACGCTTTTGGGAAAATTCAAAGGTGGTAAGCCTAGGTTCAAATAGCTGCCATACAACTACAATCTGCATCTATACATAATAAAAAGTTTAATAATATGTGTATATGAAATTTTCTCAAAAGGATTTAACTGAATATAATGTTGATATTACGTTTATATTCGTATCCTAGAGAATCCTACATCCTCATTTTTTTTTTAATTTTAAAGGTTCGAATGGTGACCATTTTTTTTATATATTCGTCCATGATAAAATTCCATAGATGTATAACATATGTATAACAACAAGTAATAGAAAAATTTCGAGCTTCTGAAAAAGAATATTTCTAAAATTAAACAATGTTCCATCAATGTTTCATAACAATTGTTTAGACCTTTTGTTTAATTATTTAGTACATAAAAAATAAAAAATTTAGATGTACTTTTTATCAATTTCAAGGAATTTATTAATTATTAATTTGCACATTACTAAAAAAAAATATTTTAATACAACTTCAAGTTAGTTAAAGGTGTTCAAAAATAACAAATTTTTATGTTTTAACCTCTTTTATCTGTACTCCTAGTTTCTAAACTTAAATTTTGAAGAAGATATCAAGGGGTAAAAATTTTACACAAATTAAATTTCACATAATAGGTCCTAAAATTAAAATACCAAACTCTATGAATTTTTTTTATTTATAAATCATATTAAAGCGGCTGTCATTTGGTGTTTTCAGATTGAAGACATTTATTGAAGAACTTGTGTTATAGTTACATATTTATATATATTGTAAAAGATTTGGCAACAGAAAATAATAGGTGTGAAAACACCTAGGCAGACTGGACGAAAAAAGAAATAACGGAAAGTCGTTGAAATTAAAACCTATACTGGCACTTTTTCGAAAATGTGCTAAAAAGGGATGGATCATTTTCAAATCAAATACTCTCTTTCATTTAGAGCTAATAAATTCCATTAAAGTGGGTTTTAAAGTGTAAAAAAAAATTATAAAGTTTTTATTGGAGAAATGTATACGCAATTATTACATTTGAGAAATGCATGTAGTTGTATATAATTTGAAATATATAGAAGCCCAAAGGATAGATTATTTATATCCTAAAAACTTCAAACAATCATACAATACAATATTCGTGAAATAAATAAATCTTTTATAATTCTAAAAATTATTTGAAAAATAATTCCTTAATCAATTCAATATTTAAAATTTTAAAACTAATTATTTTAAAAATAATTGGTGAGAACTTTGTACAAAATAATATTTCCAATACTGTAATTTGATTTTTTTTTTTGGTGTTGGTTGAAAAAAATCGGTGTTTTTATATGTTTTTTCTATATATGTATGTATAACTATTTATTAGTATGCAAGATTCATATTATAGATGACATATGTTTTTTTAGTAGGAGCAAAAAGGGTATAGGGATTCCTTTTTTAGTAGAGATTAAAAAGAAATTAAACCAAAACATTTTATTTGAAATATAAGTATGAAGCAAAAAAAGATATTTATATTAAACATTTTACAGGCGTGAACACGTTATAAACCGAAAACTCCTTAAATAATCTAAATGCATAATTTCATTTATTGATTATTTAATTTGCTTTTTTTTAAGAATATACAAGTATATTTAAAAAATGTTAAGTCAAATCGAATAACATTGTTATGACATATTGTTGGATTATGTCATATCAAAACAATTAAATCAAAGGAGTAAATTTCGATCAACTCCAGATTTTTCGGTAACGAAAGGTTAAACGAACTAGCCGAGTAGACAAATAGAAAATTTGTGGAAGAAAAAAATATGATTTTATTTATTCAAAAACTTTATTTAGAATTTTCTTAAGTTTTTATTTTTATTTGTTTTTAATTTGCCTCAGAAAAACTTAAACATAGTTTCATTATTTTCGAATTTTTCTTGTAACTTGTAAGTATTTTGTAACTATGAACTTATGACTATAAACTTATAGGTATGAACTTGTAAGTATTTTTAACTATCAACTTATAAATTTGGCTCATGCTATTTAAAGGTCATATCTATGTTCTACAATGTTTTATTTTTACATGATACTCATATCTAAAATAAAAACAAAACAAAAGTGTTTAACATAACATTAAGTTTTCTTGTGAACAAGTTTCTAAACAAGTTTAATAGTGTATGGACCTTATTATGTAAACAATTATTTTGTTTCTAATGTTAACCACCATTATGTATTGGCGCTACCTTTAACATATGTGTTATTATTTCATAGTACTGTCAAATTTTTTATTGTCACTTAGAAGTATTCATTAATCGGTAGAAAATTTTTCATTAGTCTCTTCTGTAGTTTCCTAGTTTTCTTGAAAAATATTTTTTCTTTACAAATGTTTTAGTAATTATTGTTTTTATGGTTTAAATTTTTAAATTTTTTTTATTAATGTATAGTAAAAGTAATATTTAAATGGCAACATTTGATTCAACAAACGGTGGAAACAATGGGGATTGGATATGTCCCGACCCAGAGTAAGGAAAATGTCGAAAAAAATGTATTTGGCGCTATAATATTTCTAACTTTACCAATATATTATTTTTGTTTATGAATTATTTCTATGAACAAAATGGTATTTAAAAAAAAAAAACAATTTAAAAAATTTTTTTGTGTAACACAAAACCTGTAGCTGCAAAAATTTAAACTTTTCTCGTCGTACACAATGTAATCGATGCCAAAAGGAAAAAGAATCCTTATCGGCAGGACAAACAATTAAAAAAAAATTAGGTACGGAAATAGGAAAAGCTGCTGCAGAAAAAAGTCGAGGATTATTTAGTGCAGAGGATTGGCAGTGTAGCAAATGTGGAAATGTAAATTGGGCAAGACGCCAAACTTGTAATATGTGTAATGCTCCAAAGTTTACTGAAGTAGAAAAACGAACAGGTTTGTATATATATATTCAAATATTTTTTTGTTTCATTTTGATTGATTATGTATCACAAAAAACATAAAATAAATTTTTTTAAGGATATGGAGGTGGATACAATGACCGAGGTGTTGTAGAATATAAAGACCGACATGATTCAGATGACGATGAATATGATGAATTCGGACGTAGAAAAAAAAGAAAATTAACAAAATTAGATAATAAAAAGAGTAACAAAAAAGACTTAAAATTGGAATATAAAAAAAAGGAAAGTAAAATTGAAAAAATTGAAAAAAATATAAGTAAACATGATGAAAATATTGATGAAGATGACGATGATGATGATGAAGATGGTGGTGATTTATCAAAATATGACTTGTGGGGTTCTGATAATGATGATGAAGATGATAAAAAATCTGATTCCAAAAATAATGATAATGATGATTATAAAAATAATGAACTAATTAAATCAAAATCTTGTAAAAGTTCGCGTTCAAGATCTAGATCACTTTCATCATCAAATTCATCATCATCAAAATCATCATCATCGTCTTCAGGATCTTCTCATACATCTGGTTCATCACATTCGTCCCGCAAAAGTAGATCAAATTCCAGATCTTCTAAATCTAGTAAAAACCGTGAAAAAAGTAGAGAACGTAAAAGAAGCGATTATAATTCAAAGTACAAAAATAAATCGCTGCATAGATCATCACGATCAAAATCCTCAGATTCTTATGGTTCAAAAACGTCCAGTCGTGATCGTAAATATCGCTCCAGAAGTCGTAGTCGATCCAATAAGTAGGGTTATTTTTTTTCATAGTTATTTTATATGCCGAAATTAATATAAAAAAAAAAACAAAAAAAACAAAAAAAAATTATCGAAGAATTGAATTTTTACAGCATTAAGTAAAAAAAAATAAACAAATTTTACAGAAAACATTACGGAAGAAAAGCTTTCCTATTTTTGATAATACAACATGAAATAAAGAAAAAATCCCTAAATAATTATTTTAATAAAAAAAAATATGAGAATATTAGCTTTTAAAACTTACTACCTTACTAAATAACTCTTAAAAAGATTAATACTAAATATCAACAAAAAATTTGTAATTTTAAAGTTAATAAAACAAATTTTTGCTGCAGCACTTAAAATACAATAAACAGAAATAAAACAATTATTTAGCTCTGTTTTACTTAAAAACTACCGCCACACAAATTATATTAGTTTTGTACCATTTGTTAATTTAGTTTTAGTTATATTTTTGTAATTCCTTTATCATCTTAATTCTTTCCTAATACCAAAGCTATAAATAATTTGTACCAAAATATTGAAAAATTCAAAGGCATTAAATAATTTTTATTTTGAGTTGATAATTTATTGCTTATCTTTTTTTGTTTTTTAGTTTATTTTTAAAAAAAAAAATTGAAATGGTTGAGTATAAAAAAAAATTTACATTAAAAAAAATCATACAAAAAATTTTTTTCTAATATGCCTGAATTTATAAATATAAAACTAAATTTTCTAAATATATATCTACATATTAATATTAGTATGCATATACACACATCTTTTATTTTAGCATTTAACTTAAAAACACAAAAAATTATTAATTCTTTAGCCAAATTAATTTCTAATTAAATTTTAACAAAAGAATGAAAATGTGTTTGATTTTTTAATGTTTTGCTTTTATCTTAAACTAAACAACATAAAAATAATTTATGATGTCTGACACAAATTTAAATCCCCGGCAAAATTTTAAACAAAACAAAATTAAAAGTATACGTAATTCTAATTTTAGACAACTTTTAAATAGAATGTTGTAGTGTTAATGTTGAAACGTCATCGTCATTGTTCGAATTATTCCCGGCATCATCTTCCATTGGCGTTCTATTGTTAACAGAGTCCATTAATCTATCTATTTCATCATCTTCATCGTCATGACTATCAGAATCGTCTGTGTCGTCGTTAGCTAAAAATAAATTTTAATTGTATTTGAAAAGTACTTTTTATATACAAAAGAATATTAAAAACAAAAATACATACCATCCTCATCATCTGTTTCAGGACCACCGACCATGGTTAACGCTTTTCCAATTGGATTTAAATCCTGTCCAAGGCTTGAAATCGCGTTTACCTGTATTTAAAATTTATTTGAATATTTTCAACATTAAAAGCAAAATGCAAACAAACCTCATTTGTATTTTCTCTTTCCAGTGCAAGAACTTCTGCATCTTCATTACAAGGAGCATCTATATTTACAATTGTGTTAATTTTCGTGAAACATATATTGAAATATTTAAATTTATTTATTCTTACCAATATCAAACCATATATGATTAGCTGTATGTGGTTTTAAAGAAGGAAAGAATGGAATCATCGGCATTTTTTAATATTTTTATAAACATTCATTTAATTTATATATAATTCTGTATATTCTTTTTTTAACTGTCAATTCTGTCAAAGTCCAGAATGTTTGAAAGAGCAAACGATGAATCGATATAATAACAGAAGGTATAATAAACAGAATACAGTCGTAGCTACCAATATCGTTTGCGATTTGTAAAATTCGCATTGTCTAATTGTCACTTGTATAACAAAGATATTCTTAGTACCCCATCTACAATGAACGCTCTCATGACACTCTCCATACGCGTAGCTATTTGTCAAATTAAAGTTATATAAATTTACTTAATTGTAGGAAAGTATCTTTAACTTTTCGCTTTACAAACGTATTAAAATTTTAAATGTTGTATAAAAACAATGGTCATGATGAAAATAAAAATCCGTGAACGATATTTGGTACTTTAATACGCAAAGTTTATCAAGCGAAATATAAACATGTTTATACAACAATTGCAATTGAAAAGATAAAAGAATAGAATCGAGTATGTACCCCTATTCTGAAAAACTCGTCACTGGAGCAATGACAGAAATGTTAGACGTAATAATTTTTAAAACGTAAGGCATTTTTTTTTAGAATCTGAGTAGAGAGAGCATGAAATGAAATGTCAAAAAAAAATTGTGCTATTTATTACTAACCATAGAATTACTAGTACTAGAATGGCAATAGAGAAAAAATTTTCAGACAAATTTCAAAATTTGGTACGTGTACCGTTTGTATGTACGATGAAGATGATGAAATAGATAGATTAATGGACTAGTTTCTCCGCGATTCATTTCATTTTGAAAGTGAAATATAAAAGAAACTTTTAAGTACGATTCAAGTAAGATTTCAAAGTTAAAAGTAAATGATAACAAATTAGAAAAATTATATTCAAAAAATTTGTGTGTTGTTATGCTTTTTGAAGTTTTTTAAAAAAACATTAAATTAAATAAAGGATTTTTAAGATGGGGAAAAAAGTGTTGCTTAGAGAATTTTTGTTATTTCTTGAGGTTTTACAAATTTCAGCCAATTTTTTTTAAATTATTTTAAAGGTATTTTCCTTTTGGTTTTTGCTCTCCATTTTTCATTATTATAAAGTGACAGTTCTGTAAATTTACCAAAACATTGTCTATTTTTGAATAGAATCAATTTGAAAATCATATTGTAATGCTAAAATTTTTAAATAATAAGTAAAATTTTTATTGAATATAAAAATTTTTATTGGGTAAAGAAAAAACCTTTTAATTCTTTATTCGGAAACGTTAAGTTATTTGAAACAGAAATCAAAACCCTCCTTACGGTTAACATAAATGTAGATTTCATATTTGCAAAAGGTTCGTACATATTTAAAAATGGCTAAAAATGTTTATATATTCACAAGACTATAAATACTTTTTGTTTTGTTCAAAAAATTATGATTTGTTTTTGATTTACTTATTTTCATTTCCACGATGAATAAATAAACCTACGATAAACCTTAAGATAAATCAAAATAGATATGTAAGTTAACTAAAATTAAACTAAAAATATACTTGTTGGAGATTCCATTATTTTAAAAATAATTGACTGCAATTTGTTCAAATATTATTCAAATTTTTTTCTTAATGTTTTGTTCAATTATATATTTAATATTAAAAAGTAAATATTTAAAATAAAAGTAAATTAAATAAAATAGTAAATATCTTTATTCGAAATAACTTACAATATACAAACTGCCCAATCCAAATGTATTTCTATGTAAAATATAAACAAAAAAACTAATAAGAAACTGCCTAATAAACATTCTCATTTACTTAAATATAAGCAATGGCAGATGAAGTAGCCGTACCATTTGTATACGCATACGAAATTGCATATGTATTTTTTTGTCTGAATACCTCAGGTCAGGATAGGAAATCACATTAGAAGAAAAGAGTCGGGAACATCCTTTTGCCATTCTAGAACTAGTAATTCTATGTTACTAACACTTCTAATACGGCTGAGCAAAATAAAATACAAAGACATTTTGATGTGCATATGTTGAAGATTATACTTTAAAAGTAAAAGTCAAAATGTTTTGTTTATTCAAATTATCCATTTTTAATTTAATTTTTTTGACAATCTAAAACGTAACTTAAATAAAATGATATTCAAATCGTGTTTTTTTTTTTAAATCTGAACGCTCTGAGTGTACTCTGTTCATGCTCTGCCCAGTGCATGCTCATTTTGTTCAGAGCCTGCTCAGAACTATGCCGATTTAAAAAAAAAACGCCTTTAGTAGAAGTAGTGTCATTGATATGACGTCATTATTACGACTAATCGGGGTAGCTTTTCACAACACAAAATCATCGCTTAAGTGATATTCATCGTATGCTGTCTTTCAAATTTTGTGTGTATTAATGGAATACTGCGTTTATTACCAAAACTTTAATTCTATTTAATTATTCACATAATATGAGGACATATATGTCTAGGATACTTAATCCAGCATATATGTCCTTAAATATACATAAAATCCAACTAGGATACTTAATGTCGACTTAACTAGTTTTTATATCTTGAATTTTTTATTGGAATAAATAATAATCTTATTAAAAGCTTTGTTCAACACTATAAAAGCAAACGCAATACAAGATTTAGTCTCTAAGGACTTTCTTTTACGCCCCTTTCCTTGAAAATCTTATGTTGCGTATTGTATCCTTATTAGTATTTTTTTTCTTATAAATTATGTGAAGATTTTTAAACTAGTTTTTGCAATTGTTTTTTTTTGGGGTAATTTGGCAAAGGGAAATTTTTTAAATAAAATTAAATATGAACTTAAAACTTAAATTTTATTTTCTTTGTTTTTATGTTTACAAGCTATAATGCTTTTTTTATTCTTTTTAAATCAAAACACAATTTTTTTATCTTAGAAATTTTAAATTGAAATTTGAGATGTGAAAATTTTTTTTAAAATTTTATATTTTTTGAATTTTAAAAACAAATTTTCTTATTTCTAATTCTAAACCACAATAAATTTGAAAATTGTAATTTATTTTGAAAAATTTATAAAAAAAAATTTTTTTACATCGGAAACACTGATTTTTTTTTGTCCAGTTTAGTTTTTAGATATTTTAAATCAGTCTTCCGTTAATCTAAATAAAAACAATATGTATAATTTTTTCCCTTTTGAATATACAAATTTAAACACTATATTTTCTTTTTACTGTTGTTCTTAAAATTTTGAATACGGGGAAATATTTTCATCTTATACATTATAATTTATATTATTTAATATAATATGTCCACAAAGTTAATATGTAATTTTAAATTATACATTACAATATATATACTTCTATAGAAATTTAAATACACATATATTTTAATATTTTATATATATTTATATATTATGTATATACTATTCTTCTATTTAAAATTTAGAGATTTGTTCGATTGAATTCAATATATTTAACGCCGAGAATCAGATCGGCTTCTTCTATCACGTGAAAAACTTCTGGAACGACTATGTGAACTTCTCCGAGGTGATCTTGATCTGCAAATATAATAAATTATTGAAAAAAAAAAAAATGATATTATATAGTGTAAAAAAAGACAAAAAAAAAAAACGTTTTTTGTTTTTTGTACTTTTCTTAAACAATAAAAAATGAATCCTGCAACAATAAACGATTTCAATAGTACATTAAAAAAAATTTCAAAAATATAATTATAAAGCAAATTAAAATAATGCTATTTTCTTTGCTTTAACTTTAGTTAGATTATATAAAATATTTCTGGTAAAAAGTGCTTTTTATTTATTAAAAAAAAAAAAACCTGGAACTTTTAAATTATAATATATTGAGCAATTTTAATTACATTATATAAATATTATATATTTACATATATTTAAAAAAAAAAATTATAAAATCCTATTATTTAAGTTCTAATAAAATTGCATTCTAAGTATTTTATGTTTAATTGTAGTAAAAATAATGTAGTTAATCCGATATAACTTTTATTTAAATTTTTTATTATTTTTAAATTAATAACTTACTGTTTATTTTAAATACTTTTTTTTTAAATTTGTTAAATACTTTTTTTAATATTTACATAAAAATGTATATTAATGCTATTTTATTATGTTGGTAAGTAAAAAAAACTTAGAATGCAACCAATTTTCTTTAAATAACTTAAAAGCAACTATGATTTTAATTTTAAAGTAAACAAATAAAAACAAAAATAAAACTAATAAAGCAACAAACAAACCACTAAAATGATGCCGTGATCGATTCGGTGTGTTGGAGTAAAACTAGTAGCATAGGAGATGATTGTGACTTTGGCAGAGTAGTAGAAGTAGTAGTAGTTGTAGTAGTGATAGTAGTTGAAGTAGTCTTTTTCTAACACTTGTATAATTTCTAATAATTCGAAGTGAATTCTATAGAAGTAGATTAGTAGTAGAAGTAGTAGCTAGCAATATCAACTAGTAAGCACGAACACTTGCTTTATTTTGTTTGTTTGTTTGAGAAAGCGAACATGTAACTAGGTTGATCTGAAGAATTTAACTTGATTGTTGAATATGTTTTAGGCCAATGCTTTTTCAATTTTGAAGCTTTATGAAGAAGAGTTCTTGTTTTATTGTATTACGCAGAATTCACACCCATGTTGGAAGTGAAGAATAAATACATTTTATTTTATAATTTTGTGCTTCAAAATCAAAAATTTATTTTCTACCTCCAACAAACCTTTTGTTGTGATACTATGATTTCTATGAATAGAAGATATTAAGATTTTTATTTCTCAAATCTTCATTAGATGAATTAGTTGCTTGGGTGACTGTTGCATTGCAGCGATGGTGCCGTGTTATTGTTTCAATTGATTTTAATTTTCTTTATGGCGATTTAATGAAGAGTTGGTGATAATATTTATAATAGGAACTGTGGTATTGACTGTTGTGATTCAATTTTGATGAGAGAAAATTAAAAAAAATATATATATATATTTAATTTTAAAAATGATTCCAAAAACAAATATAAAAATAAAATCAAATTAATATACTTTGTTCATTTACAGCTGTTGTTTTTTAAGATGTCACAATAGAGGAGATGATTGATAGTTTTGGTGTTAAGTTGTTGTTGAAGAATGATGAGGCGATTAAATTTATATAAAATAATAAAAATAAAATAAAAATTTCCTCATTGTGTAATATCACAATGACATTCAAGTAGAATCAAGTTCTATTATCATGATCACAATATTTGTGTAAAGCAGTGCTCTTCAGGTATTTAAATAATCACTTAGAATTCATTCTTTTGGAAAATTTTTCACTAAGGTTATGGGATGACTGGATTTTAGGTGGGAAATTTTATTTTTAGGAATTTCACATAAGGTTTAAGTGCTTTATTTATTCTAAGTGAAAGTTTGAAAATTTTTTTATAAAAAAAAGTTTTCAAAAACGTTAATTTGTTTATAATAGCAGCTGTAGCTTTAGGTGAAATATTGCTGAAAATGGAGTTCACTACTGCTATGCTGTGTCGATTTTTAACGTTGTTATTGTTGTCACTGAATTTAAAGTTGTAACCGTTGTCACAAATGATAAAACTGATGGTAACACGACTAATTAAAGAACAGTAGAAATCTATTGACTTGGTGAAAATGTTGGAGTTCATGATGATAGTGGTAGATGTGGTTTTATAATTGGTGGCTGTATTGGTAGTTAAAATAATAGTTGTTTTGGTGATATTGATGGTTTTATTGGTTGTGGTTGTGGAGTAGTAGCAGGAGAAGGAAGTAGAATTACTAGTAGTGGTAGAAGACGAAGACGAACAATTTATCCTGAAATTAATTTATCACAACGCCATATTTTTTATTAAGTTCAAAAATATCAATCTTTTATACTTTTTTAGTTAGAAAAAAAAAAAAATTAAAAAAAAAAAAGCATAAAAACCATTTTGCAAATATTACTTTGAAAATAATTTAAAAATATTTGATCTATTTTTGCAAAATGGATTTAAGGGACAAATATATTATTATGGAAAACCAAAATATTTAAACAATTGTATATTACAATAACTTTGAATGGAAATTCATTAAATTTCTTTTTAAATATTCAAATATATTTATGAATCATGGTAGAAATTTTGAATGATTTTTTTAATTTAGCACATTCGTTTAGTTTAATCTGTATTTTTTTAATTATTATTGTTTTTAATATGCAAAATAATCAAATTATATTATATAAAGAAACCTATAGTTTTTTTAATTGAAATCTCAATTCAAACTTTTTTATTTTCTTATTTTAATATAAAAAATTAATAATTTAAAATATCAATCTAAATCTTTATTAACTTACCGGTAACGACCAGCTCCTCGAGCTCCACCACCGCCACCCCGTCTTCGTTCTTCTCTACGAGATTTCCCCGAAGACATTTCAACGCGGATTCTAGTTCCGCAACAGCGTCTAAATAAATTAAATTAAATACAAAATAAATTATATATGTATATGTACTTAGATTATTTTAATAAGATAATTAACACAATTTGTATACCATAGTTTGTCGACCTTAATAAATTGCATTCGAAATGATAATTTTGAAATACATAAACACTTAATACAATACTTACGTTCCATCTAATCCCCTAACCGCGTCTATAGCATCACGTTTGTCTTCAAATTCAACGAAAGCAAAACCTGGTGGATTTCTTGCAACCCAAACATTACGTAAAGGCCCATATTTACCGAATGCATATTCAATTTCATATTTAGATGCTGAGGATCCTAAATTTCCAACATAAACTTTACAAGCTAAATCCCATTCACGATAGCGTGGCATTTTATTTCTGATTTATATAGTCCTAAAACATAAAATAAAGAATAGGAATTTAAAATTATACATAGTAAATATGTATATTGATATAAGAATCTATATATACATATTTTAAGTACTAAATATGTTCATATATGAATACATATCAAGGCACTAGGGGTACTTTATTTTTTTACAATAAAACTCTTATTTTATAACACAGGCGCCATATTGTATTGAAAAGTCTTTATACTTGTAACCCGAAAAATCCATATTTTTAAAACTTATAAAATTTAAATTTTAAACTTACACTTTTAACTTCTTAAAACTTATATGAAACGTCTAAAGTATTTTATTTGTATAGCAACCTTTTCTAATAATTTTTTTACAAAATTTACGATAACAGAATTGATACGCAAATTCCAAAAAAATAGGTAAATTTTAAATATGGCGAATTGTAGTTTTTTTTATGATTGATGACATATTTCTGACAGATTGGCAGCTCCAAAAAAGCTTACCTGTCATACAGGTATCAAATGTCATATTTATTAGAAGGTAAAATTAAAATATAACAATCTGGTAATTTAAATTTTTGAACATAGAAATAAAAACGTACTTAAATTTTTTTTGAGATGTTTTGCATTATAAGAAAATGAGGCAATTTTTGAAATTTCTGTTTTTAATGTGGAAAACAGTTATGAAAATGGGTAATTAGAGCACTTGTCAATAGAAAAGGCTTATAATATAACTTATTAATTTTTACATTTTATTTGGAGTCCATTTCTTAAATACCTGTCGTTTAAAAGTTATAAGCACTTAACCTATAACAGTAGATAGTAACTGTAATTTCTTGAACTTAACAATGACTGACAGAAACTGAGCCTTAAGTTATACTTTATTAGTTAGTCGAAAGTTTTGCGACTGAATTTATATTTGTTAAATAACAACTGTCATCATAAAAACATTTAAACTGAAGAATGGCAAACAGTTGTGGTAATAAATGACAGTCGCAAAACTAAAGTGTTGTCACATTAACCAAATCCCAATTTTACGTATTATTTTCGGTGCTAGCTAACAAAAGAAGGTCGCGTTCGAAACCATCTCACTTGGCACTAAAAACTAGCTTTTCACACTAAATTTATTTTGAAAAATTCCGTTACAAAAATAATTTTTGGCGTTGTCAAATAAATTTGACACAAAATGCCAGAAAAATATGCATGGTGGTAATGCCTAATGGTGGTAATAATTAACTGTCATAAATTTTAGCTCGGAAAATGCTAAAGGGGAAAATAGTGCGTAGTGCTAGCTAAGTAGTGTAGTATGCTGTGAAATGCTATTGCGATACTTTCGCATAAGACCTAAGTACACATACACATACCCAATAATTAGTGTTTGTATATTGTTTTTACAAATTTTAAAAACGAAAATACGAAATGTTTGTCGATCAATTTTGCTATAACAAATACAACTGCTAGATGTACTAAACTAATAAACAACTAACTACAGATCAAGCTAAGAGATACATCTTTGAAAATCATTGTTCGACGTTCATTCAAATACAATTTTCAGAACAAGCAAGCCCACAAATAAATGTCAAACACTTTAGGATTAGCTTAGAACACAAAAATTAATTAACACTTTTTTGTACTTTTCTGTTCTACATTTTCAGTTTTCAAAATTGACAAATAATTGCCTATTCCTTTGGTTAAATTTGTTTGTTAAAACAACAAAATAAAAAGTTGTCCAAAACGGATCTGCAAAAAATATTAGAACTGTTTTGAAAAACTAATAGAACACTTTAGGACAGAAAAATACCTGTCCTTAAACTAATTAACGCAAAAACCTCTACTTTTATTTTGGGGGGTAGTCCTAGAACTCACTAATAAACAAACATATTAATTATTTCATTCGAAAAAAAGCAATTATTAATTTTTTTTAAATAATAAATTAAGTTAAAAATAAATAAACTCTGCAGGGGATTTATAAATTGAATATGTATTAGAATTATAGCATTATTTTTTACGTCAACGAGTGCCACCCAATTTTTGATAAGTGGGTACCTAATTAAAATTTAGTGCACAACAGCCTGCTGAAGTAATAAAAAAAATGTTAACGGTGTGCTTCTTTATATGCAAAAATCAATTTTTTTTTTGTAAGACATTGAAAATCCGATAAGTTGAAAATATTCTTTGTCACTACATAATATTAAAATACATAATTAACAAAGTCATTTGATATTTAAAAAATTTGAAAAAAAAAACCAAATATTCTTGAAACCAAATCTGTTTTGTTTTGATTTTATAGTTATGTACCTATATATGTACAATAATTATACTAAATTTTAATAAATATCAATAAACTGAACAATTCAACAATCCATGAATATAAATATTTTTAAAAAGCAAAAGCAAATATTTTGAAAAAAAAAATTAATTTAGTAATTTTTTGATAACAAACTTAATTTTAAAATAAGTAAATTTATTTGAACAAATTCGTACGCTCATTAAATACATATTATAAATAAATATATACACTTTAGTTATTTTGGGCATTGATTATTTATAATGTGAAAATATTTCAAAATCAAGTTTACAGATAAAAATATATTTAGGCATGTATGTATATGCAAATAAGAAAAAACTAGTTTATTTCTGAAGAAATGCATAAATACAGGACATATACCTTGTTAAATTTCGGTTTTGAAAACGAATCGAGTTGAGGGACAAACATATATGAATGTTGTGTTGTGTTATTTATTTTTAACAGTTTTCCCTTTCGCAAAAACTATAATCACAATTTCCAGGTAGATATACAAAAAATTGATTTCCGTTTGTAATGTATGGAACTAGAATAATAAATATCAGATCATTATCCAAGTTTGTTTGTTTTTAATGAACAAAAGAAAATTTTCAAAGAATTTAATTAAGATCAAGATTTTGAGCATTTTTCTAGTGAAACTTTCGGATCATGTTTATAAGTTTTAAAATACGAAATTGCAAATAAATAAGGTAATAAAATTAAAATTATGCAGTTGGTTTAGCTCCAATAAAAAAATTTTGAACTCAGGTTACATTACAGTTCATTGAAACCAGAAGTTATGAACATTTTTAAGCGAATATTAAGGAGTTGACAAAGGCGATTAATTCTCGCTTTCCAGCTTAAATTTTAAATGAATTTCATATTTTTTTTGTGTTATTTAATAAACAACTAATTTTTTTTGTAAAATCAAATAATATAGTACAGGGTATGCCAGACAATTTTATAACAAGGTTAAAAGTTTAATAAAAAAGTCCTTTATATAATCGTTTTCCCGATTATTTCGTAATAGATCGTTAGGTTAAACACTAATGCTTAAATATTAACCAAAATCTATTAACTTTCATTCCTGTTAAATATTGTCTTAAACTCTTTTACTTTTTAAGCTGCTGTCTTAACTACGAATTTAATTTTTGTGAGTCAATGAAAAAAAAGAAAGATAAAGTCTCTTTTTTTTTGGTAATTTGCATACTAATTTTTTTATGCATATTTTAATGTGTTAAAATTTTGCAAGCATTTTTTTTTTTAATTTCCAGTTTATTTTCAAAACATCCTATAAAGACAAATTAAAAAAGAAATTTTTTTGGGTATAATTTATTTTATTTAACTACATATCTTTAGCCTCCAATACAATAAAAATTTTTTATTTTGAGATATTTTTTTACACAACTAGACTAGACAATAAAATTTTAAAGTTTTTCTTTGACGAATACATAATATATATTTTAGAAAAAAATTGATCTTAAATTAAATATTAATGTTTCTAAGAGAATTAAATGGCAACATGTTAAATAGATATAAAAACTTTAGTCTCATCACAATAACAGTCAGTTTATAAAAATACATACATATAAGTTAAAAAATTTTTTTTTATAAATTTTAAATAAAATGCAAGATATATACAGGCTATGTAGTAACTTTTTTTTTTTTTTTACATAAAACCTTAATTAATGAACTAAAAAGACAGCATTAAAAAAAAATTTGACGCCGTCTATTGTAAATGACTTTTTTATACAACTTTACTAACTTTATTTAAATAGGAGTATCATTGAACGTAGCATCTATAATTAATATAATGCCTTCTTCTATAATACATTGATATAAAATAAACCATTGTCATAAATATACCAATTGAAGCGCACAACCCCAATAAAAGTAGTAATAATGATGAACTGTATTCAGTAGAATAATCATTATAGGATAATAGCCATGGATTTGTTGATGATTTACATTCATATTCCCAATCATTTGGTAAAATATCATTATATAAATTAAACATTTGATCTAATGGACATTGAATCCCACATCCCGGAATATATAATGGCTCTGGATTTTCTGTTGTATTTTTATAAAATACCGATACTAATGGTTTATTATGTTCATTCACACGAAGTTCAATTAAAATACAGGCAGTGTATGGTGGACTGTGTAGGTCAAAAAGTTTTAATCCATTTAAAACATTACCAATTGTTGTGTCGTGTCCACTATAAACCCAAATTGATTGTTTAATTTTAGATTTAGTTTTTATTTTACTTTTAAATCTATTAAAAATTTCTTTAATTAATGGCCCCACTTTAAGTCTAGCCAGTTGTCTTGTATATGTTTGTAAGGCAAATGTAAAGTCTGCAATATCCTTCATATCACCATTAGGATAAACTTTTTTTGTCCATTGTGGTAAAGTTTTATTATATAATTCTTCAATATACAATGTATTATATATCCTTTCAATACCTTCTAATGAATTAATTAGTTTTCCAGTATATTTTGTTAAATAATCATATAAATATGTATATTTCTTATTTATCTTTTGGAATTCATCAGAATTTTTTAAATTATCCAAGGCATTGTTATATGCAGCACAAAATTTTTTAGCTGCTAAAATTTTATCTTCATATTCAGGTATCGTATGTACAGGAATTGGTTGCCATTGAATATTTTCATTCCAAACATCTATTCCTTTTGGTTCATATAAGCCAGCTAAATTTGATAATGCACTCATGAGAGTTCGATCAACATCAGTTGCTTGAATGTAAATTTCATTTCGGGAATATGTTTCATTTAATAAAGAATTGTAGCGATTTCTTAACCATTTTCCTAATTTATATTGTTGCATTTTTCCAATATTAGTTAACTGACCAAAATCGGTTGGCCAAAATTTTCTATCATGCCATGGATCTGTTGGATATGCGTCAATTGGAGTTCTATCACCATGTCTATATATTACCTTAAAAATTAAATATTGAAAATAATTATCAAAGAATATTAAATATTTACACATTAATACTATTATTATTAAATACACTTATGTCAATATTTATACATATATGTACCTTAAATACGCATACTTTTTTATTTAGGTTTTATGTATAAATAAAAATTAGTTCCCTTTTTATTTTATTTATTATTTATGTTTATCATTTATTGTTTACAATTCTATAAAAAAAAAAACGATAACAATAATATTTATAATTTACTTACATGTGAAAAAATTAATTTTCCTGATAATTCATTTGCCAAGGTCGAGGTATAAAAAATAAATAAAACAAAAAAAAATGTTTTATTCATTTTTTGAACAAAACGTACAAAATAAAAATTGGACGAAGACTAAACTATATTTTTTATTTTAATTTATTTTTTTAACATTTTTAATTAATAAAATCTAAATAGAATCACTTGTTGCCTTTTGCCACGCGGCTTCCAAAAACAACTCTTCGGAAAAATACAGCTGGTTAACATATGAATTCAAGAATCAAGACAATCCGGTAGTAAATGCAGAATTTAAAATCGAGGTCGAATCGAAATAAATTTTTGTAGATAAAACGGTGATTGTTAAAACTGACAGTTGTCGCTTGCAAATAAATATATTTTATCAATAATACAACACTGTTGCCGTGTTTCATAAAACTATATGTATATTATTATGTAGTCACTACTCACTATATTTTAAAATTTGTGGTTAATCTAATCATGTTATTTTTATCTAATCAAAGAATGCACAAAAAATACGATTTTATTATTTTTTTATTTTGTATAAACAAAGAAATTTCGTTTTATAAACCATTTTCAAAATTAAAACTACTGTCATAATTGATTTAACATTAAATTAAATTTTACCTGAAACAATCTGATTTTAAATTTGAATTACTTCTGAACTAGTTTTTTTTATTAAAAACGCGCGATATTTTAATGAATGAATGCTACGTGAAAATGAATGCTTCGCTTCGCCTTGTATTTCGGACTTCCGCTTTTACATTGTAAAAACTTTCAAATTTAAATAAAAGGTTTATTTCTTAATTTTTAACAAAACTATCAAATTTTCAAGAAAAATTTTAAAATTGTATTTCATACAAAGTTTAATTTTCTTTTAAAAACTTATCTTTTACTTGTCCCTTTTTTTATCACTGCTTATTTCATTCCTGGTAGAATATTAGTTCTCGTAATTATTGCAAATTCGCCATGTTCGCTCATGATAAAGTTAAGTTTTTCGTTTTTAAATTAGCTTTAGGTTTTTTTTTTAATTTAATAAATAAAATGTTAAATATAGGGACTTAAGAATATTTTTTCTCCGTTAATTTATTTGTAAAATGCATTTTCTGCCCACATTAGTCGAGAATTTTTAATATTTTGAAAATATTAATGTTCTTTTGCATTCTGTAATTATAAGTTTTTATTAAAATTTCGTATATATCTTCTACGTCCATTTTTATTTTTAAATTTTAATTAACAGTTATCTGTTCATAAAAAATGAAAATTATAGATACATTAAAAATTTATTTAAATTTGTACGACAATTTAAATTTAATTTACGGCTTGATTGAATGTTGATCCAAAACGGTAATAATTATTTTATTAAAATTGTAAAAGTCTGGCAGCGCCTTATACTAAAAATGTTTAGAACAAAAACAATAGAAAAGAAAACAATAGTGTATCTGACATTAAAAGACAATAGCAAAAAATATTGTAAATTGTAATTTGTATTGTGTTGTGAGGGAGTCGGTAATCTCTAAGATTAAATTCCTTTTATATTTGAAATACTCTACGATTTTGTGTTAAATAAAAATAATATGCAAAACGTAATTAACACTGTAAAAGGCACTGCACTAGGAGTTGCTGAATATTTAACACCTGTTTTAAAAGTAATTTGCAGTAACTAATAAGAATAAAATGTGTCTAGCATTTTGAATGATGATACAAGTTGGATGTGTCATCATAAATATTATAGATTTTTTAAGATAGTAGATTTTTATAATAAGTATATTTTTAAATTTTTATTTTAGGAAAGCAAATTTCGAGAAACAGGTGTTTTGACTCCAGAAGAATTTGTTGCCGCTGGTGAGCATCTGGTTCATCATTGTCCAACATGGCAATGGGCATCGGGCGATGAGGCAAAAATTAAACCATATCTTCCCAAAGGTTGTTATTTTGTGGAACCTTTCCCAGTTTGTATTTTTCTTATTATTTTTAAATATATTTTTAATTTTTAGATAAACAATTTTTAATAACAAGGAATGTGCCATGTTATCGCCGATGTAAGCAAATGGAATATGTAGGAGAAGAAACTGTTGTAGAGGATGAAACAGGTGACGGAGGTTGGGTAGAAACACATCATTTCGATGAACAAGGTAATACATCAGAACTTGAAGATAAAGTGTGTGAAATGACTTTGGACAATAGTAAGGTTAGTATATTTCTTGTTAAAAAATTTAGTTTTATTAATTTATGATAAATATATTTAAAATATTTAATATAGATTGAAGAATTAAGACAGGATAGCAAACAAAGTGAAAATCAAAATAATGATTTAGAAGATGATGAGGATGATGAAGCAATTGATATGGAAGAATTTGAAGAAAGTGGTATGCTTGATCTTGTCGATCCAGTAAGTATAATTTGATATCTTTAAAAAAAAATTTAATGTAATTGAAAATTATTAAAGGCAATTGCAACTACAACTAGAAAACCTGAATGTGATAAAAAACCAATAGAGAGTGGTGATGGTGATAATGATGATGCTGTAGTACGCACAAGAACTTATGATCTTCATATAACTTATGATAAATATTACCAAACGCCAAGATTATGGGTTGTAGGATATGATGAAGTAATTTATTTTTTTGTTTGTTTGTAAGGGAACGAAAATCTATAATGATACAAAATTTTAAAATTTAGAATAGAAAATCGTTGTCAGTTGAACAAATGTATGAAGATGTAAGTCAAGATCATGCAAAAAAAACTGTTACTATGGAGAGTCATCCTCATTTACCAGGTTTTATTTAAAAAAAATTTTCAATTTTACTATTGTTTAACTTATTTTCTTTAGGTCCATCAATGGCTTCAGTACATCCATGTCGCCATGCTGATATTATGAAAAAAATTATACAAACTGTTGAAGAAGGTGGTGGTCAATTAGGAGTTCATATGTATTTAATTATATTTTTGAAATTTGTTCAAACTGTAATACCAACAATAGAATATGATTTTACTCAAAATTTTACTATATAAAAATGTCAAAGGAAAAAAATGTTTTAATGTGTTTAAAAAAAAAATCTATTTCCTACATAATTTTCTCTTTATTGCCATTATTACTGTGAAATATATAATAACATGTAGTATGTATTAAGAAAATAATATTTTTTTTAAATATGGTTAAATGTTTGTGTTATACCTAAATGATTTACATAAAAATTTGTTTAATAAATATTACATAATTTCAGTTTTTTTTTGATTTTTAAAATTTTTATATTTAAAATTCTGTTTTAAAAATTTACAAACTTTATGAAAATTGATATAATTTGCTTTTTTATATAATTTGACAATTATGTACTATTTATAAACTATTGGCTTCTTTAAAACGATCCCAAGATTTTCCTCTCCATACTGGAAGCTTTGATACTACATCAAAACTTTTAAATTTTCCATTTAATGTTCTATGCGTTAAAATTTGATAAGCGGTTTTCAAACCAATATAAGGTAATATTTGTAATTCTTTAATGGTTCCATTATTTAAAAGATCAAGTACTGCTTTTTGATGTTTGGTTTTACTTGTTTTAGGAATTTCATTTGTTAAACCTTTACTAAAATAACTTGATATCACCTTATTTGTTGTAAATAAGTTACTTGTTGGTTTTTTTGTTTTATTTCTTGATTTTTCAAATTTACTTTCATACTTTTGATCCTCCATTAACGAGCATCGCTTTTCAAAATTTTTTGTTTCTATTCGTAGAGAACGCCGTAGATTTTTCTCTTCACTGTTTATTGTTTTACTTTTCAAAGTTCTATTAGTTTTCAGATGAATTAAAGATTCAGATGTCGAATAAAGACTGCTTGAAAGTTCAATTTCATTATCTATTGTCGGACGACGAGACAATCTACGACTTCGTCTTGGTTGATATGTTACTGATTCTTCTGATGTATTAAATTTACATAAAGGTTCCATTACTTGATTTTCTTCTATTGTAGGATGACGAGACAGTCTTCGACTGCGTCTTGATTCATATGTCATAGATTCTTGTGGTGTACTAAATTTCCCAATAGATTCCATTCCTTGATTTTCAAAATCCGATATAGAAATTGGTACCTTAAAATTAAAATCTTGTTTGGGCTCGTTTAAAATTTGATTTTGTCTTGGTGTTTTTAATATCTCTGTATCATCCACTAATATTATTAATTCTTTTTTAATCAATTCTCTAATATTGCTTTCCATTGAATTCCATATTAAACTTGAGCTTAAGTTTTGATTCGATTTTGGAGTTATTTTTGAATTTGAGATAGATGCTTGAACATTTGGTGAATTCTTTTGTTTTTTTCGATCATATTCTGTTGTACTATCACAACTTTTTAAGTTTTCTTTATTTTTTTCTGTTGCTAAATCTTTTATATTGATCTCTCTTTCTTTTTCAAATGTTAATAACAGTTCTTCCCTTAACATATCTCTCAAATTGTTCTTTACTGAATCCCAAATCAAATTCGTGTAAATTTGGGGTGGTAATGTTTCTATTATGTCATTTTCTCTTACATATTTAATAGATTCTTTCTCAGTAACTTGTTCTAAAGAATCAAAGTAGTTTTCTACGTGTTTTTTTGAATTTTTATTTTCTGCTTCAACAATTCCTTGCCCATTCGGACTGTTAGTTGAACCTATCGGCAGCTCTAAAATTGTTGAGGAAGATGCATTAAGAAGACTTGTAAAGGAAGATCTTGATTCTATAGATAGTTTATTATTAAGTTCTAAATTTTGTTTACTATTCTTAAATTCCTGTTGTGTGCACATTTCTTTAAAATATGGATGTTTGACCTTTTTAATTTCAGTGCTGTTAAGTCTTTTGACTTCAACTCTTCGAATGTTACTAGGACTGCAAAAACTATTAAACCGTTTTATAGCATTAATAGATCTTATATTTTTCTTTGATAAAGGAGTATAAATATTTTTTGTTCGTAACGGTGTAGTAGTTTTGGATGGTGTTTTTTGTTTTTTTATATTTTGATATTCTAAAAAAATAGAATTAATTAAAGGATTATTTCGTAGTGATTTAACGTTCTGTGCAAATCTAAGTGTAGACAGAGTTTCTGTTTTATCAATTTTTTCCGAACTAATGCAAGCCAATAACGTTAAGTATGAATTTGAATTTAAAGATTCTTGCAATACTGATGTTAAAATACTGTCTCGATATGGGACTACCTTACTTCCACAATTTAAAGCTTGTATAACTTTTCCAACAGACAAAAGTCCTTGATTAATATTTACACCTTCAGAGAGTGCAATGCCTTGATGACCTGTTCTGCGTACTCCTTCTGATCCAGCTAAATCAATTAGGTTAAGCATTGATATAACTGAAATGGAATCTGTATTTTTCTCAACATGTATGGTAAAAATTGCATGAGATCTTGAACTCAGTGAATTCATTTTAGTTGGTCTAACATGACGATTTTGATTTCCTTGAATCAAAAATTTCAAACCTTCATCAGCTGATTTTGCTTCATGTTTTGTTCCTCCATTAAATTTAAAACCTTTAATATTAACTTGCATACTGGGATTAAAAGACAGCATATCAAAAACCTTTTCATTATAAATCTCAATGTAAGACACATAAATTTTACAAGTTAATATATTTTCATTAACACTAAAAACTTCATGTAAACATCTTGGTATTATGCCAGCACATTCATTTTCTAAATTTTGTGTTAATCCCATTGTATATGTTTTACCAGTTCCTGTTTGACCATAAGCAAATATATTACAATTGTAACCTTCAATAGTCTTTTTAACCAAAGGTTGAGCCAATGTATCAAAAATTTCTTTTTGTAATACATTTGATTGAAAAATATAATCAAATGCAAAAGGACGATCATTTGCAATCAAAATATTTTTTAAATTTGAACTGTATTCTATTATTGTTTCCTCATCTTTGGGAGGACGTTCTCTTACAGCGATTTTCACTGCACTTTCAGCCATAATAAATTTGAAATTAAAAAACAAAACAAAATATTTACAATATTTTTACAACAAATAATTCTTTATATCTTTTTCAATCTTATTCTATTAACAAGTTTAGACCGTTTATTTTGGCATATAAACTTCAATTTCAAAAATTAAATTAACTGAGATTTGGCTTGTGACTTTCTGAACTATTGCAAATGTTAGTGACATCTTTTCGCAGATATTACAATTATAATTATAATTATTTTTAACAAAAACATAATTTTTTCTTTAAATATTGTAGTTTTAAAAAAAAATAAATATTGTAGAATTAATTATAAGCCTTAAATCATAGAATTCTTAAAAATTTGAGATAAAATTTTTTTTTTTTATGAAAAACGCTATCTAAAATTCATGAGTAAACTACAAGAATACGTAGCAAAACCCTCTTTTGTTAATTCACGTAAGCTTCCTGAATTAAGGTTTGAATAAATACTAAAAAAATTTTAGTACAATAACTAAAAAATAGGTATTTATTTAAATTTATTTTTGAGAACATTTGATTTTAATGAATAATGTGACGTTGCAGAATAAATAATTTAAAGAAAATTATCAAAATTTATTTTAAATTTAGTTTACATAATTAAATTTAATCAAATTTACAAAATTTAAATTATCTTTATTTGGTTGTAAATTCATTAGTATTTTAGGAAAAATTTTCATAATTTTAAAAATATTTTATTTTCTGATTCTTAAATAAACGTGTAAATTGGTCTCAAATTTAAATAATATTTTAACTCCATGCTCTATTTTAGTTTTCATATAAAAAAAAAAACATTCATTTATAAAAATTCCCAGCAAAAGAAAAAAATAATTTCCTATTTGTTGACAAACAAATGACAAATCTCTTTTGTACTCTTTCTCACTTTACGTCATACTCACGAGAAAAAGTTAGCTGATAATTTTGTTTCTTTCTTACTCAACAATCAACATATAGATATATTTTAAATTTTTTTTTTTATTATTTTAAAATTGTGTTGAATTATTCTCCCTTTTTGATATGGTGATTGGTGAATGCTATGGAGTATAATATGGTGTGCTTTGAATTATGAGATAGCAGAAAGAGTACAACAGTATTGAGTTGATTTGAGTTTTGGCAACATCGTTTGACAGTCGAGTGCAATAAATTTTCACCATCAGTAAAATATTTGCATTAAAATATCTGTATTAATTAAAAATATTTTTAAATTTTTTAATTTTAAAATTAAAATTTAATATATAAGTGAAAAAATTTGCATAAAATATTTATGTTATAAGTGAATTTTATCAATTTAAATTTGATTTGAAAATTTTCTCACGAGCGAAATCGTGTTGAAAGACAGAGACATACCAAAATTACAAAAAAGCAAAGAAAAATTTGAGACTGCGTCGTGGAGAATTTTGTTTTTTTAGTGCATTTTATATGAAAGTGTGTTTGTAGAATGAGTATTTGTAAAAGTGTTAGTGACAAAATCATATAAAAAAGAAGCTTGGAATCTCACGACAGCACGACACGCTCCTCATTAACGAAAGAAAAAGAATAGGAAATGCTTAAATAGTCATTTATATTCTATAATCTATATACCTAAATTTATATATATAAATATATTTATATAGTTATATAAATTTATATATAGATTTTTAAAAAAAAAAGTTATACTCAGCCATTATTTCTTACTCTTGGTAATGAACGACTCTAAATTTGATATACAGAAAATTAAAAATTAAAAATATTTTCAAAGTTAAATTTTCGTATTAAAATATCCCGCTCTTCTCAATTTGAGGCATAAAATATTCTCATAAAATAAAATAAAACAAAAAAAAAAAAGAAAGCTGTCAAAAATAATAGTGTTGCACCCAAAATAAATATTTTGATTTTGAATATTTTTAATTAACAATCTTTAAATTAATATTTTACCCAATTAAATGGGTATTATTAATAATTTGATAACTTTGTATTAAGTGTTTAGTGAATATAATAACGTAATTGAAATATTCCCAAAAAAAAAGTGATTAATTTTATTAAAATATGGCTTTGCCAATAAACTCTTTGTATTCATTAACGTGGGGTGATTATGGTACTTCGCTTGTGTCGGCCATTCAACTTCTACGATGTCATGGAGATCTAGTCGATTGTACTCTAGCGGCTGGTGGAAGAAGCTTCCCAGCGCACAAAATTGTCCTTTGCGCTGCTAGTCCATTCTTGTTCGAGTTACTTAAGGTAAGTCTAGCAATATATGAAAGCTAATCAAAATAATTTAACTTGTAAATGATACATTTACTGTACAAGTGTTTATCAAATTTAGTCTTATTCATTAAAATTTGTTAAACTAATTGCTAAGGAAGCTTATCAAAATAATATGTATTCGTATGGTTGCTGTTTAGTACAATTTTAACACTTTTAATAAAATTTTAATGATTAATTAAAAATATTTATCAAAATAAACTAAAATTTTTTTTACTTTTTTCAATAGAATACGCCATGCAAACATCCGGTTGTGATGTTAGCAGGAGTAAATCCGAACGATTTAGAAGCTCTATTGGAATTTGTATATCGTGGTGAAGTGAGTGTTGATCATTCACAGTTGCCTTCGTTATTGCAAGCAGCACATTGTTTAAATATTCAAGGATTGGCTCCCCAAACTGTGGCAAAGGATGATTTTACTCAGATACAACTTCATCAAATGGTACCTCAACATCAAGTAAAAACTGTTATTGACGTAAGTACTAAAAGTACTGAAAGATAACAGTATTTTCTGTTTAAATTATTTTTTAAACTGAATATTTTTAATTTACAATTCAGGACCAGGAACAACTAATTGCTACAATCGCTGCACCACAACAAACCGTTCATGCTCAAGTAGTTGAAGATATAAATACTGTTCAAACAATTAGTGCTCCACCCCAACAAATTCATCATGTACAAGCTCAAACCCAGGATAATGTCAAGGATATGATTAATCAATTATTACCAACAAGGAAACGTAAACCACGGGCCAAGAAAATTATTGGTAAATAAAATTATACTCTTATTATATTTATGAATTTAAACATCGGTACTTATCTTATAAATATTTGAATCTTCATTAATAGCTACTAAAATTCAAAGAACTGACGCAATGGAAACTGTTATGACTACAACTAACGAAAACGGTGAGGCACAACAACATCAGCAACAGCAACAACAGCAACAGCAACAAGTAGTACAACATCAACAACATCCACAAACTCAAACAGTTCAAGTACAGCATATTCAAGCTCAACCGCAACAACATCAGATTCAACATCATCAAACTCAACAACATCAGCAACAGCATCAACAACAGCATCAACAACAACAACATCATCAACAACCACAACAACATCAACAACAGCATCAACAACCACAACAACATCAACAACCACAACAACATCAGCAACCCCAACAACAAATTACTACAGTAACTGTTCCAGCTAGTAGTTTGGCTGCTAATATAAAAACTGAAGTTCAAAATGAAACCATTGTGACTGTTACCGATGCCACTGTACAACCTGCTCAAACTAACACAGCTACTGTAACCAGTAAAGCAAAGGCAGAAGGTACTACTGCAACGAAGGGCGCTAATAAAAAAGGTATGATATTGGATTTTGGTTGACAATCAAAAACCCTCTTTTTATGCTTCCTATGATTTTTTGTAGAACCAAGATCGAGATCTCAATCTGAACAACCTGCAACATGCCCGATTTGTTATGCTGTTATTCGGCAGTCAAGAAATTTGCGAAGACATTTAGAATTGAGACATTTTGCTAAACCTGGTGTTAAAAAAGAACGTAAAAGTACGTAATGAATTACGGTTATGCTTCCCAATTATATTAAACATTTAAATATTTTTCTTTTTGGAATAGCTCCCTCGACCAAGAAAACTGCAACAACAACAACAGCTGCAAAAACAACAGCAACTGGTACTGCAACAACTACCACAACACAAGCAAATAGTCAAGTACCACAGATTCAAACAGTTCAAACAGTTCATACATTACAAACCGTTCAAGTAAAAAAAGATCCTGATCAAATAACAACAACATCAAATGCGACTCCGGTAACTGTAACTGTAGCTGGTGGAGGTCATCAACAACATCAACATATAACACAGCAACAGCAACAACAAATTCAAACACAACATTTACAACAACAGCCAACAGCTATTATTGATCAAAGCGGTCAAATAACAACTACATCTGCAAATGGGCAACAACAAATTGTTACTCAAACCGAAAATACTGATGGCAGTACATCGCTCTCTATAGCACATGTTCAAACATTACCGGGAGGACATCAATTACAACTTTCTAATTTAAATCAGGTGAATATTAATGATTTTGCTTCTCACTGAAACAAACAAAAAATAAACTTGTTTTTAAAATAACTTTTTATATAACTATTTTGTTTTAATTTACAATATTAAAGGTTTACAAGTTACTTAATTACATTTTACTTTCATATACAAATATAATTTTTTTTTATGTTTAAATGGAATTTTATATATATATATATATATATATATTAATCCTTTGATTTTTTGTCTTATTTTAAAGGGAAAAAAGTGTACTTAAAATTAATTAAGAAGTAAGAATAAATTAAAAAAATTAAATTAAAAATCCGTTTTTACTCAAATAAGTACATACTTTAAATTTTTTTTTTCCAATTTTTAAAATTGTAAATAATAATTGTTTAAATTTTAAAACTATTAACTATATATAACAAAATATTCAATTTAAAAAAATGCACAATGTTATTTGGCAATCGTTAAAATTTTTAAATAAATTCTTTAAAAAAAAAAAACAAATTTATTCTTACTTAATATTTTAAAAAAAAACTTAAAAAAAAAAAAAAAAAAAAAAAATAACGACAAGACAATTTTTGACAATTAAAGAAAACTTTTTTAACTTACAAAATTAATAAATTTGTATAACATTTATATTTTTCATTTAATTAAATAAGTATATATATGTACATAATATAATTAATTATTTTACGTAATTATTCAAATTTTGTATAGCCTCAATTTAATCAACTAAATAACTGTTTTTTTTTTTTAAAAGAAAATATTTAATTCAATTTCTTCATTGAATAAAAATTGTTTATAAAAGTTAAATAATTATTTTCTTGTTTAATTTATTATTTAATTTAGAAATTAGTTAGGTTAAGTTTGAGACTATTACTTATAATTTTGGATTTTAAATTTAACATTACATATGTTTATATATATATATATATATTAAAATATATTTTAAAATTTTATTACATTTTAAGTTTCAATTTTAATTCAAAAATTATTTTACAATTTCTCATCTCTTTGTTTTATTTTTTTAATAATATAAATGGCTTTATTCTGTAAAACAGTTTTTAAGAATTTTAAAACAAATAAAAACAAACCAAAGGAAAACTATTTTTTTTTTTTTTTTTTATATATATTTTTTTCATAAATCTCATAAATTTTTTAATTTGATATTTTTGTTTTGGATTTGTTTTTATTGTGGTATTATCAGCTTATAAATTTCAAATTCGTAAAGTTTTTAAAATCTAATATAAATAAGAAAAAAAAAATTTAAGCATTTCTAAATATGTTAATAAATTAATTTTTGTAAAAATAATTGACAAAATAATATAAAAATTTCTATATTATTTTCCTCTTTTAGTGGGTTCCATACAATTTTCTTTAATTATCTTTACGAATTTGAATTTTTTCCGTTTTGATTGGTGTTAAGTTGTAGTTTATTTTTTAATTTTACTTTATTGCCTTAATTTTATAATTTTTCATTTCATGATGGTGCGATATTTTCTTATTTTATTAGTAAATGTTGCTTTAAGTTTTGGTTTTTCTAAAAAATTAATATTACATATATGTTTTTTTTTTTAAGTTAAGGGAAACTTATAATAAGTTATCTGAAAATTTAAGATTATTGTAATTACAATTTCTAGATTTTCTAAAATTCTTGATTTTATACTTTTAATTGAAAATATATTAGATTAGATAATTTGTTTTTTTTTTTTTGTGGTTATTAATTTTATTTCTATACAATATATACAAATTTCTACAATCAATTTTTTTTTTTCTGCATTAGTGCTTTATTCACAATAAAAATGCTAAAGAATTGAAAATTTGATTGAAATAGAAGTTTTTTTTTGAAAATATTAATGTTTAGCGATCTAATATTTAATGTTCGGACTAATAAAATTTAAATGTTGGAATAACCTTTTCGACCTGTTTTGAGGACATATTTTTTTTTTTAGTTAACCTATGTAAAATATCAAAAATTTGTTTATATTTAAGAAATTCTTATCTTAAAATAGTAATTTAAGTTTAATTAATTTTACAAGTTTAAATTTATAATATATTTTCAAAACTACCTAATTGAAGATTTTTAATTGAAGAACTAGTTTTTTAAAAAAAAATTTCAAGGAATAAACATGGAAATTACCTGGTTTTTTAAATATTTTACAATTCTTTAAAATACACAAATTAAAAGTATATTTAATTTGATATGTTTTTATTAGGATTTCTTTTTCTATTCTATAGACCAAATATTAAATAATATTTAAATTATAGGTATAATTTGAAAAAAAAAATTGAAAGCATATAAAGCAAGAAAGCAAACTCTTGTCTAGTATGATTTGAACTATCATACAAATATGTAAATTTTTGGTTAAGATTAAAATTTTTAACTAAATTGTATCTGTGTCAATCTGCTAACAACGCGAGATATTCAAATCATTTTTATAATTATGCGGTGCATCCGTTATATCAGTTTTCGCGTTAAAAGCATAATGCTTTTATAATCCTTTCGATTCTTTGTGAACAAATGTTACTTTAATATTTCCAATGATATTCAAAACATTGAATATCTTAAATAACCATTTTAGAAATCAATGTCAATTTTATGTAAAAAAAAGATATTATTTTTAATTAAAAAAAACTAATTAAATATCTCAAGTTACAATAATAGTTCAATAAATAATTTGTTATATGCAGTTTTACAAATTAGGTATTTTAAACCAATATTCGCGTTGCGTTGTTCCACAGTGTTGTTGACGTTCCTATCCTTTTATTGTAACCAAATCGATTTAAAGGTGTATTTTTTAATAAATTACATGATCATTCGAATATAGACTGTCAATTAAATGAATGCAAGTTTAGTATATTAAATAGAAATATTTTAACTATATATTTGAATATTTTGTAGATATTTTTTAAAATTTTTATTTTCAATAATATTTATAATTTTCAATATATTATTTTCACTTTATTAAAATGAATCAATGGTTTAATACAAGTATATTTTATCATATTATAAAATTAATTTGTATTAATTAATATATAATTTAGTTATTTTTTTTATTTTGAGTTCCGAGTTGGTAAATTCAGTTTCAAAATTATATATTCATTTTTAATTCTCAAAAATTTTTTTTAACTACTGTTTGTTTTTTTTTTCAAAAATCTTAAGTAGATATATTTATATAAAATATGTTTTTGTTAAACGAAAGGTTTTTACCTTATACATTTTTTTTTAATTCCTATTTTAAATAAAAAATACCTTGACTGAATGAATAATTTAAAAATAAAAAAATCTCTACAAATGTTTTTTATCTCTTTTTCTTTATTTATAGCAAAAGAATCATAACATTTTGGTAAAGAAAGTTTTTATTTTAAAAGGCAACAATAACACCCAATGATCAACCCCCTAGTATATAAATATTATCAACAATAAAATCGTTGATAAAGATAAAACCAAGAAAATAATCTATAACTAATATTTAAATACAAAAAGGGGCAAAAACTAAAACACAATGAAAGAAAAACGAATAAAATTAATAACAGAAAAATAAATAAAATGGTTCATACCAGGAAATATTTCTTAAAATAAATTATTAAAAAGTAATAAAAAATCTAAATTTTTGATATTTATTCATTAAAAAAAATATATATTGAATAATTTTAATAATATATAAGTATAATTATATAAATCTATACATATTAATATTATATATTTTATTTTTTGCTGTAAAATATAATAAAAAAAAATATAAGAGTAAAAAAATAGTTTTAAAAAGAAATAAATAGACAAAAGTACTTTAATTAAAAAAAAGTACTTTAAATTGTATAAAAGAAATAAAATAAATTTAAAAAATAATTAATATTAAGTAAAGCAGAAAATAAAAATCAATTAATTATTATATAAAAATAATATTTAAGAGAATTTACAGAATGACTTTTTTTTTTAATTTTTAAAATTATTAGAAGAATTTTATGTTGCATTATTAAAATATATTTAATATCTAATTAACACAAAACAGAAAAAATAAAATAAAATTATAGAGTAAATTATTTCATATTGAATATAATATTATCAAAATACAATAATTATTATAATAATATTTTACCAACAATTAATTTACATAAAATATTTATTGATACCTAATTTTAATTACTTTGGTTTTTATTATAATTGTGTTAATTTTCATATAAAGAGTTATTAAATAAAATAAAGTATCGAATTTTAATGAAATAGACATCTTCTATGGTCTGTTTTTAGTTTCTATCTATTTGTTTTTTTTTTTGTTAGAATTTTCTTTCGTTAGATTTTTCATTTAAGTTTCAAATTAATTACAATTATTTAATTGTTTTTATTTCATAAAAAATTTTCATAATAATTTTCAAAAGTAAACAAGTTAGATTATATTATAAAAATATAATCATTTAATCGTTTCATTTTTTAACTTCTTAAATTATTTTATTTTATTTTCTTATGAAAATTAAAACAACATTTTCTATTAGAATTGAAATATTACAGTTGCAAATTTTGATTAAATTAAATATAAATGCAGTTTGATAACTAAAAAATCAATTATAAATTTTGGTCATTATGTTGTTTTCAAATTCAAATGTTTTGTGTATGAACATTTAAATTTTCTTAATTAAAAAGGCGTATTTATTAGAAAAAATTTATTTTTGAAAAGTTCAAGTTAAACTAAACGACATTTGAAATTTTCAAAACTATTTCGAACTAATAAAGACATCTAATAATATTATCATGAATTTCAATGTTATTATTCCTACGGTGTAAATTTTTGAGGTTAGATATTATAGATAATTCCATGTATACTTCTCAACGTTATTTTTGTCATTTTCAATTTAACATAAAAGAATAAAGAGGATATTGATGAAAAAATTTTAATTGCAAACTCTTCTGTAATTGACTTGAGTTCGATTTAAGGAGTATTAGTTTTCCTATCTGAATATCAATTAGGACGGTTTTTTTTCATAGTTCAACATTTACTGTATCTTTGTCATGTTCACTGTGTCAGGGATTCGATTTAGCAAACTGTTACTTGTATTTAATTTTAAAATTTTTGTCTATTTAACAAAAACCAAGTTATCCGAAAAGTAAATATTTTAAATTACAAATTATATCGAGGCTGGTATTGAATAAAGTCATCATAGAATTTTAGTAACCCTATAGATACATTTACAAAAGATATGAAAAAATCTTAAATTTGTATTTAATTTATCTCATAAAATAAAATTTATTATAATATATTATGATATATATGCAGGATTAATATATTTGTAGTATAATACTTTTCTATAATTATATATTATTGTATATAAAACATAATAGTTTCAACTAACTATAGTATTTGTTTTCAATATAAAATTTTGTGTTTGTTTTAATTTTTTAATTTTTTTTTAAATTAAATCTTAACATTTTAAAACTTAACAACATTTTATTGAATTAAAATTAATTGTGTGTTATTAAAAACCAACCGTGTCTGTAATTAAAATAATTTTTTATTTTGTTTTGTAATAGAATAAGAAAAAGTAATTTCATTTTTATTATTCATTAAAAAGCGGCTTAATTTTTCCTTCCATTACTTCATCATATTTGCAACAAAATTTAGCTTTCTTTCACAATTTTTTCAATTCATTCATTTCATATTAGTAATTTTTTTTTACATTTGTTTTATTCACTTGAAAATATTATTCATATTTTTTTTTAAATATTTATATACAGGGTAACTGATGACAAGTAAAAAAATGTAAAGTAAAAAAAAGTGTTTTATAATACAACATATTTTAAGAAACACAAAAATTTTATAGAAAGAGTTTTAATATAACAAACGAATTCATTCAGTTGTGCTATATTTAAAAAATGAAAAAACAAAATCTATAGTTTGGTTTATTGATTGAAGCTATCAAATATGAGATCTGGACAAAAGAATGTTAATGTTAGTAATCTAGTGTAACAAGAAAGATTTTTATTTTGGGGTTTTTCTAAAATCGGTAGATATGTTTTATTTTTATCTTAATATATTTGTAATTTTATTTTTTTATCAATTCAGACTTAAAATTTTTTGGTTATTTGAATGTTATTTTTTTTTATTTGAAATAATTTAAAATCCAAGTAAAACTTAAAAAAACAAAACCATCTCGATTAAAAATTATTATTTTAATATATTTAATAAAATATTAAAATTAAATGTTTTAAACAAATTTTTCATTTAAACAATATATTCAAATATGTATTGTTTATTTTTTTATATTTACATTATATTAAAATTGATGAAACAAAATATTTTAATTTTCAAAACTTAATATATTTCGTTTTTTTTTTTATTTTATATAATATTTTAGTGTAGGATTAAATTTTTTAATTAAAATATTTTCAATTTTTCATTTAAAAAAAAAAAATAAATGTAAATTGAAAAAAGAAAAAAAAACTAATAATTGAAATAAAATTTAAAGTTAAATTGTACTATAAAATAAAAAAAAAAATTTATAAAAAAAGTAATTGTTTTTTAATAAAAAAAAAAATGTTTCAAAATACATATTATATTTAGCTTAAATAATATTTTTTCATAGTTTAAGAATATAAAAAAAAAATAAAAATTATATAAAAAAAAAAAAATAAATTAAATTAAAATTGAAAAAAAAAAAATGAAACTAGTTTACAAATTTATACACTTAGTATGTTTATTTAGTATGTATGTATTATATTATTGAATTATATATTATTAAAACATTAAAAAAAAAAAAAACAGATTAAATAATATAAAAAAGCTAAGAATTTAATAAAACTTTTCTAAATGATAAATTATGATAAATAAATAAGAAAACAGCACACATAAAAATAATAATAGTAATAAATTAAAATAGGATATTAAAAAAAAAAATTAATTAATAAAATTTATAATATGTATATTGATTTGAATTCAAAATTCAATTTTTTTGCTAAAGCATCATATTCTAATTATCTTAAATTTTATTTGTTTTATTTTTTTTTTTAAAAGTTTAGCTACATTTTATTCCTGTTACATAAATTAAAACTATTAAAATTATTAATATGTAAATAATATGTTTTTTGAAAAAATTTTTGGGACCAATATTCAAAATCAAAAAAAAAACTTTTTAATTTTTTTTAATTTTCATGTTGTGCAATGCTTTGTTTTAATGTTAAAAAAATATTTTTTCATTAAATAATTCTTTAATTAAAAATTGGATTAAAGAGAATTACATATTTTTGAATAATTTAAGTAAATTTCAAACTGATTTATTAAGAATTTTCACATACAAGAAAACTTCTTAACATTGTTTGGTACTGCATTTCTTTTTATATATTTTCGAACTGATTCATTATTTTATAAAAAGTTTTCTAAAGTAAAATAAAATCATTTATATACAAATTATTCATTTTATATAACTAAAATATTGTTTGTATATCGCATTTAAAAAAAACACCTTTTTCTTTTTTTAGAGTAGCTTCATAAAATATTTATTTAATTTTTTTTTTTTCTGTACAGTTTAATTGATTGTTTAAACGACACTTTATGAAATCAAATCAAATTAAATTTCTTAGGTTTTCCACAAAATCTCCTTCAGTCTAAAAATGTAGCTAAATTCAATTATCTGTTTGGTTTAGGGTAAAAAAAAAAATTATATTTATCAAATAACTTTTAAAATAAGAAGACAAATAAAATTGCAATATATAAAATATAAGTTTCAAAATATAATTTTTTGCGTTGAATTACTTTAATGTTTTTGAAATCATGTTTTTTTTTTTAAGTCTTTAAAAAAGTCAGTCAAACAATACAATTCTTTTTTAAGTCTAAAGTTATTTCATCATAAATCTTTATATTCGATATGTAAACCAATTAAAAGGAACTACATTAAAAACAGTTTCATTTTTGATTTAGATTTTATTTTAAGAAAAAAATTTTAATATTCTATATCAAAGAATAAAGTAAATCAACTTTTGTGTTTCTATAATAACTAATTAATTTTTTTTACATTTAATTTCTATGTGTAGGATGTTTATTTGATACTTATATTAACAAAACGATTGTTTTTCCTAATAATATATAATAAATTATTTTATTTATTTAATTATTTATGCTTACGGAAGGGATAAGTGAAATTTTCTAAGTCGAAGGACATTTTGAAATTTCGTGCAGTTTTTTGATAATACCATCGTCTTTTTTTGGTTATTCTTATATGATTTCATATAAGAGTATAAAATTTACTAGTCTCATTACGGCTATTTTAGTCTCATTTAAGATAAAGAGGAAGATAACAATAGTTTTAATTTCAAAACCGTTCCTAAAATGTATATTAATTCAATCCATTATATTGCAAGTTATGTATTACGTCGAATTATTAACACTAATACTAACCAACAACATTTTTTTTTTACAATTTTAAAACTATTCTTTAAATTGGCCTTTTATTATATTAATTGCAATTTGATGGGTCCCGGATAAACACAGTGTTTATTAACCAAGGGAGTGTAAGATGGATTTTAGTACATATTATAATTCATAATTCATGAATTCTAATTAGAAGCAAAAGTTAATAAAAAGATAAGTTTAAAAGATAAACTTAAAAAAATAAATTAATTATTATGTAATACTATAATTTATAAATTAATATGAAGTATCCCCGATTTAAAACAACAATAATTTAATTTATTCTTCATCAGCACTAAAACATTAAATACTTAAAAATCAATTTTATTTTAAATACAATAATTTCTTTGTAATTCAGCTATTTTATAACATTATTTCAATATATTTATTATATAATTAGCAAATAAATAAATTTTCTTACATAAAGAAATTAAATATAAAAATATAAACATTAAAAACTGAAAAAATAAAAGTTTACAAAGTTGATTTATAAAATTTTAATAATAGTTCGTATATTAAAAGTTTTCAAAAAAAGAGAAAGTTATAAAAGTAAAATATTGACTGAATAAAACGAAATACAAATAGCTTTTAAAGCCAATAGAAAAATTTTTATTTAAAGTTATATATTATGTATTAATAAATAAAAATAATTATATAAAAAATTAATATTGAATAATTTCGTTTGTAAAAATATAATATTCAAGAAAAAATAAAATGCACATAATTTTAAATAACAAAATAAAGAATATTAAAGTTACAAGGTAGTGAAAAAACACATTTAAATGTATTGAAAAAAAAAAAAAAAAAAAAAAAATAAAAAAGTAAAAAATAATTTTAAGATTTAAGATATTAATTAAATAAATAAAAAAAAAAATTAAAGAAAAAATCTATTTTTTAATAAGAAACTTTTATCATAAATATATATATACATATATAAATATATATATATATATATATATATATATACATATATTAATTAACAAGAAAGTCAGCTCTAAAAAAATTGGTTAAGATAAATAAAAATAAAAAATTAAATAATATAAAAAAAAAAAAATAATAAGAAATAAGTTAAGAAATAGATGAATTTTGTTTTTGTTTGAAGTTTTATTATAATTTTTTTTCTTATATAATTTAAAATAATAAAAGTTAAAATAAAATATTTAAACTACAAATAAACAAATTACAGACAAAGAAAGAATAAGATGAGTTAATTATTTAATATAGTTGCTTACATATGTTTCACTATTCTGATATTTTTAAGATCATTACTCGTAATAATAACTAAAACAAAACTAAAACAAGGAACCATTTGTACGAAAAGTATGAAAAGTAATTAGTAATCATATAAATTTTTTTATATCTAATAATATAAATCCGAAAATTAATTAATCTGTAATCGGAAATGTCGCAACAACGACAAAAACAAATGCATTTGCCGTTTAATCGAAAACATAGTTTGATTAAGTATCCTATTTTTAAATGTCAAACATCGATTCCTCCTTTTGCAGTATAATCGATTATTAAATGATACAAATGCCTACCGTATTGTATATTTTAAAATTGCAATTTAGTCAAAAAATTTTAATATTAACACAATTTCAGATACCTAGGTATTGAAAATTAAAAAAAAAAAAAATTTTAAGATTGTAATTAGATTTTTCAATCGCGATTGACGTCAAATGATATTTAATAGCTCAAAAAAATCAACAAACAATGCGAAAAATCTATGTTATCTATGTTTTGATCATTTGACGATCATTTGTTGATGACTTTTGCATTTGATTTGCAATAAATAATTGTTGGTGGCTTATGCAGTAGCCATAAAATAATTGCGGAATTGTGTTGATTTTTACAAAATTTTGATAATTAAATAATTTTCAAATTTCTGTTTGACTCGTCAAAAAATTTATGAACTTATGACTTTGATCATGGTCGTGTTTGACGTTTTAGAAAAGTAACTTAATTTAAGCGAAGTGAATTTAATAACATCTACTAATAATGAATGGATATAAAACAAAATTTGTTTACAAAGGAAGATATGGAACACATTCTCATTCTTGAGCTAAAAAAGTTTTTGTATTAAATTAATTCATTTTATTTTTAAATTCATAAAGTATCTGTACTTGGTTTATTTGTCTTTAAAAAATGTTTACTTTAAATTAATGTACTGTTTTTTTAAAATTTTTTTTACAAAAATTGTCCAGAAAATATTGTTGAAATTCAATTTAAATAAATTATCTTTTGCAGCCGGAATGTTGAAGAAATGATTGAGATCCGAGCTGATTAAAAATTTTAAAAACTATTTTATGTTAATTTGTCCATTAGTTTTACGAACATAAATTTTGTTAGCTTCAAATTAGATCGAAAACTATGAACAAGATTTACAATATAGAAAATTTTTATATATCTGTCCGGTTTTGAATTTTTTATTAAATTTTTTATTAAAATTAATGGTGTGCTAAAAATTCAGCAATTCATAGTTCAATTTTTACATTACTTATTCATTTCCAAATTTTTACATTACTAACTCCGTTTTTCATTTCCATTTTATTGAATTTTCATAAAAAGCTAAAGTCATACTTAGGAAATCAAATATAAAAATTCTGAAATTCTGAAACATTTTCTCTGGGTTAAAATAATAAACAGACAATATTTTCTGGATACGAAAAAGAAAGTATAAATATTTAATATATGTTTTAATGGTGTTTATAGGTAAATTAAGTACAAAACTGATCATTTAAAACATTTTTTTTTTCTTTTTGTTTTTCTTGTTTAGGTGAGCAATTTTTTTTTTTTATTTGTAATATTAACAAAAATAAATTTTGTTTATAATTATTTTGTCATTAAATTTTTATTAAATAATTAAATTTTTACATTAATTAATATTAATATATATTTACTATTTTTAAAAATAATTTTTTTTTTGTCCAAATAAAAATCAAAGTTAAAATAAATGATTTAAATCAAAAGAATAAAAACAAAATCTGTAAATAAAAAAATGTGTTTTATTTTTATAATTCTAAAGTTTATGAAGCTCTTAAGCGCTGCGCTATCTTGACTGGAGTTCTTGAAGTAAAATGTTAACTATTTCAGTATGTAATTTGAACCGGTTTCAGGCCCGGTTACAAAGGAGAATGTTTTTTTTAAATTTTCAGCTCTAGAAGAAAAGAAAAATGTTCAATTAAGTGTTGTACATATATTTTTTTTTTATTTTAGGTCTAATAATCAAATTCCAATTGGAGATGTGAAGCGCTTAAAAATGATTATGCTTGTTACTCTGAAGAAGACTTCAATTGATTGATTTGCAATGTTCATTGAAATAAATCACTCTGTTTTATGCATTAGATAATCTTTAGATTAGGTGCATAAACAATGTGGATTTTTTTTTACTTAAGAGATCAAGTTGTCGTAGAAAGCTTATCATTTAAAATTACTTGTCCATTTTTTCGATTTTACAAGAATTTGTGCAAGAAAGTAAAAAATTCTATTAATTGTTTAATTGAGTTTTAAGTTAAGAATATTTTCTTTGTTTACGGTTTAGTAGCTGTAATTTTTGACTATTGGCAGAATTGAGCCAATAAATATCATTTTTGAACATTTAAATAAGGCAAACAACTATGGAGGAATAAATTGCTTCAGGTTACTTTTCGTTTCCCGCAACTTTTACAAAATAATTCGGGATATGTTTTTTATTATGCTTTTCCACTAAGTGTTATTTTAGGGGAACAATGTAAGAGGAATGGTTAATAGTATTGAGCTTTGGAATCTTCTAGGAGTTTAGTTTCACATTAGAAACCTTTTAAATTTCAATCGCAAATTAGTCAAAATCTTTATTGAAAATATTAAAATACAAATATTTCTTCTATTAAATTTTTTATTTGCTAATTTATCTGATTTAAATTTATTTTTATTTTTTTTTTATTTTTTAACATATTTTTACATTTAATTTACAAATTTTAAAATAAAGAAACATTTACAATAATTACAACTAAATATAATAACATAGATTTATTCTTCATATTATAACTTAATATTTCAAATTCAACATATTGCAATAGCTGCCTAAATATTTCTATTTATTTTTTTTTAAATTATTTCAACATTTTTTTTTCAAAGTAAACTACAATAATTTTTACATAGGTATTATAAACCTAAATTTCTATAAATTTGTTAAATTATTTATGTTTTTTTACAATTTCTTTTCACTCTACAAAAAACTTTGAAAATTTTCTAAGAAAATTGTTTAGTGTTAATTTTTTAATATTTAAAAGAACTACAAAGTATTAAAACATTAAAAGAATAAACTAAAATGAATTAAACTGGCTCGATATTTTGCTTGAAATTAATTTTTTTTTGGAAATTTCATTTTAAAATAATGATAAAGTATGTAACTTAATTTAATAATAATATTAATAATTGTTATTTTATTTGTAGGATTTAGATTTCAATTATTTAATTTTTTTGAAATTCTTCTTTTTTAGTAATAATTCGAATATTAGTGCTAGGACTAATGTTATTCTGTTTTTAGGGAGCGCAATAGAAATAATATAGATGTACTGGGTGTAGTGGAGAGTAAATATTTTTTACAGTTTATTCGTTAATTTAAAGTGGACCAAATATTTTTTCGAAAGAGGATTCTGAATGTTTTTTGAAAATTGTATCTAAAGTTTATTTAAAGTATATGATTTTGTTATGCGTAGTTAGATTCGGTAGATAGTAAATCTAGGGAAAACTACAGAAACAACAAACTATACATACTATAGTTACAAACTATAGTTAAATAAACTTCAAACTGTTTCTTTTAAAATTATTGGAAACTATTTAAAATTTCAATTTTGAACTCAGTACACCCTGTTTAATTATTAAATTAATGTATTTATTTGAAATTAATGCATTTAATCGGATATTATATAAGTTTTAATGATTGAACCTAAAAGTTAAAATTTAAAATAGAAGTTGGATTTAATTTTTCAATTTTCGCTCATAAATTTAAACTGAAATTTTATTTTAAAATTTGTAAAATTGCGAATTTATTTATTTTCAAATAAAAAATGTTCAATTACAATCAAAATTAAATTTGTGTTATTTAAATATAATAGGAAATAATTTCTTATATTTATTAAATGAAATAAAATATATACTTATGTATGTATAGAATGAAAAAATAAAAATTTAAATTTATATTTACAATTAAATTTTAATTAAATAAACAATCAATTGCTTTCTTAAGAGAACAAAACTAAAATTTAAGTTCAATTAATTTTTTATTAAATTCTTTGAAGTAATTTTTACTAATTTTTTCTTTTAATTAAAGTCTAATTTATTATTTATTTTATATTTTATTTTTTTTTGTTGCTTTATTTTCTACTTAAATGCAAGATTGTTGGCACAATATTTAAATTTGGATTTTTCTTTTAATTTTTTTTTTATTACTAGTTACAATTTTAGTACAGGGCTATAATAAAATTTGTTAGTCTTTTGAATTTTTTTAAATGCGAATGCATGTTTTAAAACACAGGGATCCGCAGTAAAGAGAATTGCAATTAAAATAATTAAAATATAAACTAAATTCAACTTTAAAGAAGAATGTTAATTTTCCAATACGTTTGAGTCCTTCAAGGATAAACGATTAATTTAGTTTAACTAATTAGTAATTAATTAGGTACTATTAAAAATTGATTATGTTTGAAAAATTTACTAACAAATTTTTAATTATAGCCTCTGACATTTAAAAAAAAAAAATAATATATAACATGAATAATTTTAAAATTATATAATTACAAATTTTTATACACATATACAAATAAACTGTACTCGTTATTTTTACAATTTTTTAGACATTTTTTTTTAAATTAAATTTTAAGTACATTTTAACGAGTGTTTTAACTTTTTCTTTTAAATTATTAAATTTCCAATTAATTCTTAATATAAAAAATAAAAAGTAAAAAATCGGAAATAAAAATATATAATATATAAAAAAATTTTCATCTTAAATAAAACTTATTAAAAATTTTTAACAAAATAACAAAACATTCTTCAAATAAATTTTTAAAATTTCTTTTTAGTATGTATAAATTTTGTGGTAATTTTAAAATTTTTTTTTCACTTGTACAAATTTTTTTTATTTTTAATTTTTAAAAATTATTTTACTAAAAAAAATTTATTAAATTATTTTTAAATTAAAATTATGTGATGTTTTTTTTTTGTTTTTTTTTCGCTTTTTCTTTTGTTATAAAAATTATCTGAAAAATTTATTACTTTCTAAACCAAAACATGCACCAAAGAAACGATCCAAGGAGTGATATAAATGTGGTCTCATACTAGCTAAACCATGATCTTCATCTGGATAAGTCTGTAAGGAAAAAACAAAGTGTTATGTATATGATGTAATGTATAAAAGTTATAATGATCAGATATTAAAGTGAGGAAGAGAGTGGAGTAATGGAGTGTGCCAACTCTAGAATACCCGCATAAACGTAATTAAAACATTATATAATTCGGTTATATACTTTTGGCAAAATTTTAAATACACAACTTATCAGACTCTAAGTTATGTGTACGATAAAATATAATTTGTAAAGCATTTGTAATTCTAAACTTCTAGTACAATAGTTCACAAGTTCAAAAAGGGATACAAAGCTTTTGATTTTGGAAACTGTACATAATTAAATGCAATACAATTAATTAATTAAAAGTATATACTCACAATTTGTTTAAATAAAATATTCGCACGTTCTAAAGATTTCATTAACATAAGTGACTGTTGATAATGGACATTGTCATCGAATGTACCATGAATTAGAAGGAATTTTTTATTTTCAAATTTTTTCGCTAAACTTGTTAATTTTGATTTTTCATAACCTTCTGGATTTAAATCTGGTGTTTGCAAATATCTTTCAGTATAAATTGAATCTAAAAATAAAAATAAAAAAAAATATATTTAAAATTTTTTAATATTTAATAATTTTTTAAAATTTTTATATTCAGATCATATATTTACCATAATAAATCCAATCAGTTACAGGAGCTACAGATGTTGCACATTGAAAAACTTTATCATCATCTAAAGCTAATGCTCTACCAGAAACAAAACCACCATATGACCATCCCCAAATACCGGTATGTTCACCATCAACATAACTCAGATTTTGTTGAAGTTTTCTTTAATTTTTTAAAAAGAAATTTTATTGTTAACTTTTTTACAAAATCATTTAATATTGTTGTAAAATTTACCTTGCTACATCAATTTGATCATAAACTTCTACAGTACCTAATCTTTTATATATGGAATGTAATAAATTATCACCACGTAAACCAGATCCTCTACCATCAAAACGTGCATAAATAATAGAACGATTAGATGCCAAATATGTTCCCCAATCTAAACTCCATTTATCAATTACAGCATGTGAATCTGGTCCCGCATACACATCAACTAACATTGGATATTTTTTCGATTTATCTAAATTCGGTGGTAATTGCAATAAAACTTTGGCAGTAAAACCATCATCAATATCAACAGTTAAAATTTCTGTTGTTGGAAAGGCAATTTTTTGTATTGCTGTTCTAACACGAGTATTTAATTCCCAGTCATAAAGATTTTTTAATTCAACATTTCCTGAAATTTGCATACAATATATTATAAAAAATATATATACTTAATGACAAATCAATTAATTTAAATCATACCATTGTTATATGACCATTGGAATATATGAACACTTTGTGGATTAGGTCCCATAGAGGTTAAAATAATATTTTTTCCGCAGCTACTAAAATCTGCTGAAAAATACGTTTGTTCAATATCTGAAAATGAAATTAAGATAATTAATAAATATTAAAAAAATTATTTAAATTTACTTAAACTTACCATTGAACTTAATTAAATTACATGTTAAACATTGTGGTTTTTCACCACTTTTCTTTTTTTCTGATTTAATTGCATATAAATGCAATGCCGAAGATCTTTCTGGTGTATTTGCCATATAAAATATTAAATTTGTATCATGATCCCAATATAGTAAAGATTGTACAACAAATTTACCACTTGTTAATGGATATGGTTTTTGATAATTTTCAGTTGTTGATAATATTGATAAATGTTTATAATCACCATTATTACCACCTTGATTATGTGGTAATATTAAAGCTATTTGACTACCATCTTTATTTATTAATGGTGATGTAAATAAATCAACCCAACCAGTTTTTGATTTAATACTATATATTTCATTACGTTTTTTATTTGTTAATGTTTGTAAATATGCTTCATTTTGTATACGATTCATCCAAACCGAATATAATACTTCATCATTTAACCATTCAACATTTGTTATAATATGTTCTTCTGTATTTAATGTACTTGGTACAGGTACTGGTGATAATGCTTGTTCTAATAGTGCATCATTTTCTTCAACTTTTTCCAAATCAATCATAAATAAATTGACTAATGGATTAGCTGAACCAGATTTTGGATATGATATTGATTTATTAATTGGATATTGAAATCTAATATCACTTGGTTCACCATACAATTGTATACCCATTGTTTGTGTTGGACTATCATCAAATTTAATGAAGGCAAGTTTTGTACCATTTGGATTAAACCATACAGCTTCATTACCACTAAATACTTCTTCTTCATATACCCAATCTGGTATACCATTTAATATTCTTAAATCAAATCTAGCATCAAATGTTAATTGAATTTCAGTATCTATAACAGATTTTTTATAAAATAAATTTCCAGCATAATTAATTATTAAACTATTTCCAACTGGACCCCATTTAACTAATACTAAACGTTCATGATTTCCTCTAATATTAATTGGAGTTTGTATTTTTGTATCTAAATTTAATGCATAATATTTAGCAGTAAAACTATGACGGAATACTTTATAGGTTTCTTCAGCTAATAGCAAATATCTTCCATCGGCGGATTTTGTTAATGGATTACGATTTCTCTGCATTAAAGAATTTTAAATTGTAATTCATACGATATATAGATATTTATTTAATATTATACTTACATTAACTTCCATAATAGCCCTTTTACTTTTTGTAACAACATTTAGTTCTACTACTTTCTAAAAATTTTCAATTAAATTAAAACTATGCATTAGTATCCATAGTAACCTCAGAACATTTTTATACTTACACTTCCTTCTACAAATAAAACTGTTTCACATCCTGTCCATGTCATATTTTGCGATCGTGTACTATATTTACCCGTTAAAATATCATCTAATGATAATCTTTCTCTACTATCATTTTCATCTGGTACAGATTCACTACCAGCATTAACTAACAGTATCACAGCAACAGTTATTAATGCACCTATTACAATTACTGATATAATTGACAATATTATACGTATATTACGTGCTTTTCTAGATGAATAAACTAAACCCTGAAAATATTTAAAAAAAAAAAAGAAAAATAAAATAAATATTATATAAAATTATAAAATATATTTAAAAGTTTAAAAAAAGTTTAAAAATAAAAATTTAAATTAAGAAATAAAACCTTAACTTATTTAAAAAACCAATTTGTATAGTTCAAAACCAAAGTAAAATCATAAATTATTATGAATTATTTGATAATCTTTAATTTTAACTCGTATAACGATAAGTAACTGAGAAAGAAGTAAATATTTTCATCGTTCTTGTAATAACAGTGGTTGTTTTTAAAACTTTAGTAAAAGGGGTACAATCCAAACTTTTATGAATATATTTGTCCATAGACTTCCTTGCTATATTAGCATTTTTTGAATTTAATTCTAGTCGCATACATGGAGTTGTTAATTTTGGTCAAAGTGATAAATTTATATTATTATTATCAATTATTTTCTGTGATATATAAGAATGAATTAAAATAACACATATAAATGTGGCTATCCAAGGAAAGTCTGAAATAATCGCTTGTCACATTGTATGTGGTGTATTGTTTACAAATATATAAATAAATGTCCTTACTGCGGTGCTAAGGAAAAAAGTCGTAAGCGCCAAAAGCAAATTTTCGGAATAATGGAATATTTGACATCAGATAAATGTCTCACAACTTTGTACTAAGAAAAAATGTCACATATTTCGTTTCAAGTTCATTTAAAACTAATATGTTGCATCTACCTCTAAGTCGCATCTATGTCTATGCTTTAATAACTTTAAAATCTAGTATTGCTTAGCAAAAAAGTCGTATGTCCAAATTAACTATGAACACCTAATACTATCTGAACTCTACTAAGTTCAAAAAAATAAGCGCGGATATAAAACACTAAAAGTTAAAGTTACCTAAAACCAGAAAATGTAGAACGACTTTTTTTCTTAGGACGGAAGCATAGTTCTTAGTCATATACAATGGACCATTTCCAAAAGAAAGTGTTTGGGACTTAAACATCTTTCTATTGTAGTGTACTAAATGCTTTACGCTACTAACAGTCTATTTTAACTACTGAAATAAGTTGACCACACACTTTTCTCGTTTTTTTTTTGCTTTACTGTGTTCCAGGCTAATTGGTTCGAACTGCTTAAAAAATTGTATGTGTTTTACTCTTGGATGGAGTGGTGAACTTGACTACAGGAACAAACTTGGGATTTTTATCACCTTTCGGCATCATATTTGAGTTAAAAATTTTTTTTTTAAAAAAAAAGCGCTAGTCGTTAACCTTTTGCTTCCCAATTTTTGTAGAAATATCCGCTTATGCATGATTATATCCTTTTCTTGTAATATTCGGGTGGGTCGGACATACTAATCAGATCAAAATAAATGTTATTTACTTTTTAAATAAACTATATTCAATCTTTAAGCAAATTATATTTGTATAAATATTATTTTTCCAGGACAATAACTTTAAGTTTTCTACTGAAATATCCTTTACAGTTAAAAAAAAAAAAAAAATTGTGGGAGGGAATGTAATTATAGTTTAGAGTTAAATCTGCAAAAAAAAATATTTAACAATTGTTAACTTCTCACATGAATCATTTATTTTAAGTTTTCTTTTTTTTTTTTTTTGGGAATGGAAGGAACAAATTATTCGAAAAATTGTATTATCAGTTGTTATACATTTATACATAAGTTTATCTTGGTTTGCTTTATACATTTGTGTTTGTATACAATTTAAATTAAATTATAATTGGAATGTTTTAGTTAATATATGTAAAAGATTTGTAGTTTATTTAATGGCTATTTAATCCTTTCTTATATTAAGTTCGTAAAAATTAGTATGTTTGGATACTTTTTAAATCTTGCAACTGTTGAATTGAATTTTATTTAAGGGATTTAGATTATATTTAGGGATAATCACATTTTTTCACATATTCTGGAGAGTGTTTTGGAACTAGAATTCTGAAAATAAGGGAATGTTTTATGAATCACACCCCCAGATTGTGGAACACATTACCACCACATTAACACATTATGTTTTTATTTTTTTTACAAAAATTATGATTTAGACAAAATCAAGATAATTGTAAGTCTTATTATATTTGGTCTTTTTTACCCTAATCCTTTTTGGTTTTCTAGCCAACTTCAGCCGACATTATGTTCAATCGTTTTAGCCATTATACTGCGCAAGCAGGTTAGGTACTTATCCCCTTATTCTGACTAATGGGGGAGTTGAAGGTATAAACCTCTGTAAGCGAAAAAAACTATGTAATTTTGAAATTTGAAATTTTATTAGGGAATCTCTCCTCTATTATAGTTTCCATAGTTACCCAAAATTTCTAATCTAAGAATATTTCATAGAACTTACACGTTTCTTAGGGAAACGATGCTGTTATAAGTTGAGTTTTATATGCCATCTAAGATATTGGTATGAATGGGATACAGGGTTCAGGGTTATAGGTAAAAAACCCAACTATCTCAAAATACGTTTTTTATAAAAATTTAACGGCATAAGGAGTCTGAATGAAAATTCGTGTATATGATTCCCGTGAATTCTGTGAATAAATGAATATTCAATCGATTTTTTGTGGTAAACCCGCACATATTTTTTTAGACTAAAGAAGAGAGCGCAGATTGTTTCATAATTTTTTTTGCGATACCATTTTTGAAAATAAACCAATGAAGTTTGATTAGTAAAAAACACTTAAAAAAATGATTATTTGATTAGTGATAAGTAGTTGGTGCAATAAGACCTAGGTAAATCAAAATTAATAAAACATATTTGAGACTACAAATTCTTTCATGTCAACTGCTAAGACAAAAAGAAGAACTGAAGTAATTCCCAAGTCATTGAACTCTTGGTTCGGTTTTTTACTTTGCTTAATACTCCTTCTGAACATTCTGTTAGATGATTGTATATAGATATTCTTTAACTTTTTTAAATTTTAATCTTCTAACATTTACATATGCAAAAAAAATTTATTTGATAAGTAATTACATGGACCCGAGCTTTTACCATATTTAACCGATACGACGACCAACGCAAAGTTTATGCTAATAGTAGTTATCAGATAAACTTTTTATAAATTTTTTTAAATATTTTTTTTTTTATTTTATTATTATAACATAATTTTAAAGAACAATTTGCATGATTAACATCACTTGACATTTTTAGTGCAATATTTTATTTTTGTTTTTGTAAAATTTATTTCAAAAAAAAAAAGTTAAAATTTACTTTTTTTGTAATTTTCTTTTTTTTTTTTTTAAATTACACTTAAAGCCGGGACACTAACCATTCAACCAATTGTTTGCTAAGAAATATTTCCATATAAATAAAATTCAGTATCCTGAAATAATGTTCTAAGAAATAAGAGCAGATAAGTTTTAAGTGAAGTGGTAAAGTGATAAAAAGCTAATAATAAATGCATATAAGGAGCCGATTTGACTTAAGCCCTTTTTAGGTGAGTATAGCCGGTTTGACTTTACCCCTTTTTAGTTGAGTAAAGTTGAATCGGGCTTTTTGCCATTTTAAAAGAAATTGTGACAGTACTTGTGTTAGCAGGAACTTTTTGTTGTTGGTTATTATCAGAATTTCCATGTTAAAATTACTTGGACCTTATTGCACCAGCTACTTATCACTTGTAATTAATAAAATAATCATTTTTTAGATAAATATTTGTTGTACTTAAACCATATTTGAATATTTAAATAAAAATCGTAAAAAACTTTCATTTATCAAAAGATTATCTCCATTACTGATAAAAGATAAGTACAAATTGTTTTGATTATTTTCAGTCCTCGGTAGAGTCCTTGGTAAAGTCCTCGGTTTTAAAATAACAATAGGACTGAATTAGATTTTCGGTTTTATTTACGTTTATTTGACCTTAAACTTATTCGACCTTATTTCTTTTGGCATTATTTCAATGCACCTCAATACACATTTAAAGTATGACTGTGTTTTTTTTTTAAAGTAAAATTAAAATAAAATTTTGCAAATTTAGAAAATTAAGTTAAAGAGATTTCTAAGAAGTAAATATTAAATAAAATAAAAATATTAAAAAAAAAGAATAAATATTAAAAAAATATTCAAAAAACTAAACTAAATTTAAATAATTTACAGTTTGATTTTAAGGATTAGAGAGGGAGAAAAAAAGTAGAAAGATTATGTAAAAGGATGAAATTCTTTAAAATTTGAAAAAAAAAAAAAAACAAAACAAAAAATGGAATAAAAAAATGTTTTGTCCTTTTTCGCACATTTTCATAAAATTTTTTGGAGAAAAATATATTTATATATAGTTTAGCGCCAAGATAGCATGCGTCTGTCCGTATGTTGACAAAACTTTGAAAATTTTTTGGAAATGAAATAAATATGGAAATAAAAATAATTTCATGGAAGCACTTCTTCTGTAGCCTCACCCACTAATGAACTAAAGAACCTCAAAATTAGGATAAGCTCCATATTTACACTGTTATAACAAAAGTTTTATTAAGTATTTGTGACCCCTAATACCGTGTGAACAACTTAAGTTAGAAACTTGGAATTTTGGAATAAGTTACATCCTCAGAAATTAGTATGTGAGTTTTTTAAGAATGTTTTTTGTGACGATTTAGGAGCTATAAGAAGCTATAATCCGAAATTTCGTCTTTTTTAAACACCTGTAACTCAAAGAAATGTCTCTTAATTTTTAACAATTTTTGCTTACACAATAAAATTCTAAAAAAAAATCTAAATTTTCGTGCAATTTAATTTCTTGAATCTGACAGTTTTGGGCGGGGAAAGAGGGGTCGGATCCTTGATAATCAGAATCTCAAAAAATTTTGTAACTTCCACATTTAAAGGCTAATAGGACTTAAAAATTTCTCATTTTTATAACCAGCATTTTAGGTACCACGTGCGTATATATTACCTATGTTATAAAATTGAAGCTTTGACATTTTATATTCAACACATGTTAACAGGCTTTCTTGATTGCATTGGGTTTAGATTTGAAATATAGACTTCATTATTATTCATTACAGACTTCATTATTATTCATTCAAATAAATAAAATTATAATATTATCAATTTATTTTTAATTTAATTTAATTCTTTTTACCCAAAACACAGTATGAAATATTATATTATTTTGGAAATGTGCTGTTTTAAAAACCTTGATTTTTTTAATTACCTTTTAACTTTAGTTTTATATGTATATAGCGTATATAATAAACCTTTTTTATATTTCAAGAAATGTTTGAAATCTTTCGTGCAATGCGAAAAAGGAACAAAAAGAGAAGAAAAAAATTGAATAAGTCTTAAAAACAAAAAAAAAAACAAAAACACAAAAAAAAGAAAGAGACAGAGAATTATAGAATAAAACATTCATTGAATATCATCACATCCTCTTTTAAAGCCTCTACAAATTTGTTTTTTTTTTACTTTTCTGTCTGGTTTTTTTTTTTTATTTTTTTATTATTGTTTTTTTTATTTTGTTTTTTTTGTATTTTTGCGCCAAAATAACAAAAGGATCATTTTTGGAACGGAAGTTGGTAACAAGCCAAACCCCGAAAAAAAAAAACAGTTGATTCGTTATTTTGTAATTCTTTAGTTTGAATTGTTGTTGTTTTTGTAGTTAGTAAATATAAAAATTGAAAAATTGTATTTTTGTATTTTTCTTAATAAAGATGAGAAGTTGAGATGTGTTTAAAATTGCTTTTCTTTTTTTATTTTACTAAATAGAAGAAATTCATTTAATTGTTTACAGGGTGTCTTCTTTAAATGCATATTAGCATTTCCTTTAGTTTTTGTTTTTATTATTAGTTAAAATTCTTATTTATTTTATTCTTTTAGTTCTCCATAGTCTCCAGAGACACTTTTTTTCAGTATTTATACATACATACTCGTATATACTCGTATGTATATATAAATGTGTATTAAAATTCCCAAATGTATTACCTATGTGTGTGTGTTTGTGTATTTATTAGATAAAATTCCCAAAATGAATGAATTTTTGAATGCATAAATTATAGGTCATTTTAAAAAAAGAATGTAAACACTATAAATTCAATTTTAAATAATTTAAAATAAAAAAAAAAAAAAAACAAAACATCAAAAAAAAAAAGGAAACGCTTTTACAAACGGAAGTTAAAAACTAAGTTTTTTGTTTTTTTTTTGTTTCTTTTGTTCTGTTTATAGAATTACAATACAAAATATTTGGAATTTTTTTTGATAATTTTTTATATTGTAATAAAAAATAGATTATAATTTCTTTAGACGTTTTAGATGTTTTTTATTTGAAAGTGTGCTCCCATTTACTTTCTTATTTATACAAGGATACTAAATTAATAATATAAAGAGAATGAATTAGTAAACTGGTAAGGCAATGGCGGGTATATTAATTAGCATTTAAAAAAATCTACTGGCGCCATAAAATATGTAATTTTCTCTATTTTATTTTTAATCTGCGAAGGTTAGTTATAAAATCACTAATGATCTTGTATTTGTTTAATATCATAGTTCATAAATGTTTGCTATTTTTTTTTTTTTTAAATATTAAGTTTTGATTAAATGTTTAAATTAAAAGTTGCAACTTGGAACTGAAGTTAATATTTATATACATACATATATTTTTTCAAAATAAAAAATTGTGTTATAATGTCGAAGATTCGTAATTAGAAAAGGACATTATATTGAGATGTCAAACTTATACGATTATATATTATATAAGCGTATGTAAACTTTATTGTAAGCTTATTAAAATTCGTTATATTAGCCCATAAATGTTTTCAACGTTACCTCAATGATTACTCCATTTTACCATTGTCGTATACAGTTAGGTCACTGGGTTCTTTTAATTGATATCTTAAAGGGACAAACAACTGTTCTAAATAAATTAAACAACTAATACATGCACTCAAGATTTTCCAACGGTAAACAAGGAGGATAACAGATTTTCATCTCTACATGGTTGAATTATCTAGGTGGCGCAAGACATGTGGGAATTCGTTTATCTTGCACTCAACGCGCATATGGAACCATACCCCATCAAATGTTTTCCTGAAAGTTGGTAATGCATATATGTACGATTTACAAAAAAATTTAAGGACAACTTTAACGTTTTTCTTCTAAATATCCCATCCTCTTTTCCATATTCCTCATAATCCTAGAAACGTATATTTCTCAAAACTCAAAACCAAGTACAGTTCATCATTAAAATCAAGTTCACATCCTAAAAATTGGTTTAAAAAGTGTGTGTTGGTGTGTTGAAGTCAAACATTATCTTAAGGAACTACACACAGCTCCAATAGATGGCTTTTAAAGTTTTCCACTGTCTTTCATTAAATCAAAGATTTTAAAAAAAGCTCTAAACGGCAATGAAATTCAAATTGATCAGCGTAAGGTTAGGTTCAAATTATTAGTTACGATAATATATATGAAATGATTTTTTTTAAGATGACAATACCTTGCCTTTGCCAACATGTTATTGTAAATATTATATTATATAGATTAAATAAATATTAATTTTTGGTATAATATATATAAAATATATATATAAAAAATTCATATAAAGTTAGAAATTCAGATAGTTAGGAAATTATTTATTGAGAGAGAAGTTATGTGGTTTTGTTTGTTTCCTTTTATATAACAAAAAAAAAAAAGTTGAAAATTTTTGGAAATAAAAACATGAAATTTAGAAATTTAAAATGGATTTATTATTGTAATAATATGTATAATTAGTTTTGAAATTTAACTATTTGGCAAAAATAATTTATTGAATTTTAATTTATATTCATTCAAAAAAAAAAAAAAGGAATTATATTTTTGTTGAAAATATTATTTTGTTAACAAAAGATTAATGTGTCTAATATCTAAGAGATATTTAAAAATAATGAAAGTATAATTAATTTAAAGTGTCGAAAGAAAGCAATTAACAGTTACAATTTTACACTTAAGTTTAACACAAAAGTGACCAGCCATAAAATATTAAAAAAAAAAAGTTAAATACATAAAAAAATAGGATATTATTGAGTGTAATTTTTCTTCAAAACCATTTCTGTAGTTCCATCTACGTCCTCATTTTATAAATTAAATTTAGTGTTATGATGTACAAGATTAATGTTCGAATATAAAGGTCTATTTACACTATTGTGAATGAAGGTGTACTTTCACTATTGTAAATTCGCAAATATCAAATAAAATATAAAAATTTCAATAATCCTTGTATAAGAACTGATATGTCAAAATGTTAAATGTCAATACTGTCAAAATAACAACATTTTTCAGTAAAATAAAAATAATTTTGATTTGAAAAAGAATTGGGAAATAAGTATAATTATATTCGGTTTCTGTCGGAAGACCCGCATAACATGGCGCAGAACTGTAGAAAAAAAAATATTAGATAGCGGGAAAATTTTAATGCAAATAAAGCGGATGGCCAAGAATAGAGTATAAGATCGACAGGTTATGTGGTGGCCCCTATGGTTCCAAAGGGGGTAAGAGAAGAAAAAAAAAATTCGGTTAAAAGATGTTATTTGAAGCCTTTAATGTATGCAATATTATTTTGACATTTCTATTTCAAAAATTTAAATGTCATGATCACAAATGGAAATTCAAAAGAATTAAGAGAATTTCTAAAATTAAAAATCTGATTTTATTTTACATTAAATATAATTTTTAACATATGAAATATATATAAGTACGATAATATGAAATATATTTATTTTTAAATAAGTGGGCATAAATTAATGTAAAAATAATTTGTTCTCACGCTGTCTGCGTGTTTAAGGCCTTGCAGTTAATTTTTTTCAATCACCAAATGATAACTTGTAAATAAATTCACAAAGTGTCAAGTGGCTCTAAGAAACATTTTCAAATTCTTTAAATTGACAATTCAAATTACGTTATAATTGTATTAAAACACAAACATTTAAACTAAAAGAAAACTATAAAGTTCCCTTTAACTAAGCCTTTTTTCCACTATTCTTTTGTCATCCGTATTGTAAATTTTGTTGGTTAGAAAAAAAAAAAAAAAAATTGAAAAGAATTACGGATTGTAGATTTGCTGGAAAATTATAAACTTTTAAGACTCTTTATAAATTATGAATGGTTCGTTTGGAAAAATAAAATTTTCTCATATTTTTTTTTTTTTCATCTTTTGTCTCTTTCTTCTATCTAAATATAATGATAGTTTTTAAATAAGTATAATATATACTATTTAATATATAACTAAGTATATAAGAAGAATAAATTTAAATACAGATATTTTTACTTAGTATATAAAAGTAACTATAGATATTTTTTATTTTTAATTTTTTTTATTTTTGTAACTATGATAAGTTTTTGTAAATTTTTTTTTACAATAACCAGGGGTTATTGTGACTTAAAGTTTTTAATATTTACTTTTTAGTTTTTTTTTTTGAAAAATTACTATTTTAAGTTTTTGTTTATTTACGTTTTGTTTTTATTAAAAAAAAAAAAAATAAGATGACTGCTAATATTGGATTTGACAGTAAGAAGTTTTTTTTTTTATTATTTATTATATAATATCAAGTATAATTTTTTTTTTTTTTTTTTTGTAAATTGAAGTGGAAATTTTATTATTATAAATTGCATCAGTTTAAATTTATTACATTAATAATATTTATTCTATGAAAAATTGTTTGCAAATGGGTTATTGAAGGTGTGTTGTGTATTATAGGTTATATAATTACGCTTTAAGTAAAATATAATTTAAAAATATTTATCTCAGTTATAAATTGATAGGTTATTACTATTCTAAATAATTACATTACTATTTTTGATTACTTTTTTCATTTTGGAATGGATTTCGTTGGAACATAAGTGAATTTCCATTATTGTACTGTAAACCCTAAGGCTATATTTGATTTTGAAAAGTTTTTCTGTTATAAGAAGTGTGTTAATTAAAGGCTGTTTTTTTAGAGCTAATTTTTCAACTTACAAGATTGTCGATTCCGTAGGTACATATCCCAGGTGCTTCCTTGTATTGAGAAAGGTACTGGATATATACTATATTTTAAAAATTGTGTTGGATAAACTTCCCGTATAATTATAACATGGGGTACATTTTCAATATATACAATTCTATCTGGCATTGGTCATAAATTAATTAATAAGCGTTTTCAGTGTTTTATTCATAGGTACAATAATGAATAAAGCACTGAAAACTTTTTTTAAGATAGATATGAGATGTAGCACAAAAATAGTGTACAAAGACACTGAAGAATTGGATATTAATCAGTTTATCTATTTCGAAAAATTTAAATATACAACTATTCATAAAAAAGTGAACAAACAAGTAAAATCAAATTGGATGCTAAATACACGACAAGAAATACATAAATATAACACAGAAATGGTCAGAAATGCTATAGATAGGCTTTTGCTTTTGTGTCTTTTAAATTGATAGAAAATAAATAGGAGTGTAATAGTAGGCACAAATTTAGTAATAAATGTAATGAATTTCGAAACTTTTAAATTTAAATAATAATTTTTCTTTTGAAGTCACGGGTCCTGACCTTAGTCGATAAAGGTAAATACTGACAGTTATGTTAGAATTTACTCCAAGTATTGAAGCTTTATATGTTTTATTGGAACAATATTGGAATTAATAGATACACAAACAGAGTTGTATGACTCCAAGTACAAGTACAGTACAATTATTTATAAGTATCTTTATTTAGGAAAATAATATTTATATTAATATAAAATTTGTTTGAAATACTGGCGAAATAATAGAAGTACTGGTATAAGGACGGGTATTAATGGTATAAGTACTGGTAGTATTGGTATGAGTACTGGTATGGTACTGGTTTAGTGCTGGTATGAGTACTGGTAGTACTGGTAGTACTGATGGTGGTACTAATGAAGTAATGATGTCATCCAGATCCAATATTTGTACTACTATACTGTTGAAATCTAAGTACTAGTTACATTACGGGAAAAGTGTACCGGGAAAATTTACTAGTAAAGGTACTGGTACTGATTCATGTACTGAATACAAATATATTTAAGTATCGAAAAACACAAATGGATTTTTTATTTATTCAAAGATATATACAAATGTTTAATTGTGTAGTATAAATCTATATAGTAAAAGTCCTTGTTTTGAACTTATATAATTTTGCTTTAATTCGATTTACTCTAGTTGCAAGTCTTTCTGCGTTGCATAAATATGTTTTATATAATTATAAATATGTATTATATAATATTTTTATAAAAATACAAGATTCAATTCACTACAATTAAATTTAAAGTATCAGTTAAGACACCGTTTAAAAAGATGTTTTCTAACTACAAAATACTCTTTGTTATGTCCATTGACTATTTAAGTCTTTAGATTAAGATAACTTTTTGATTAATAAATTATATGTAATATGTAATATATATTTAAATTAGGAGTGGATGATTAAATTTTTTTTTTAAAGTTAAAAGTTATAAGATGAAATAGTGAGATATAATTAATTTTTTTTATTTACAATAGTAAAACGTTTAGATTTTAAAATCAAAATAATAATAAAATTATTAATAATATAATGAATAATGAAAAATAATTAATTAAACATTTTATAGTCACGTTTTATTTTTTTTCAAGACGTCATTGATTCAATCATTAAAATTTTATTTTAATAAATTAAATAAGTTTCGTAATATTAGATATTTATATATATATGTATATAATTATGCACATCTCAAAATAATAAGTAAATAGATAAAATATACGCCATCTCAGCATTTTAGTTACGTATATTCAATAAGTGATGATATAAAATTTATTTAAAAATATGCAATAAAAATGTTGTGTTTATAAATTGTATCATTATTTCTTGCTTGTGTTTAATAGATATATATACATATATATTTAGGTTATATATTACAAAATATCTCTTTGTAAGTTACAAACAAAGAATTTTAATATGATTAAAATAAATTACATTTATTTCAATATTATTATATAAAAAGTAAATTATATAAAGAAAAATTGTATAAAAAGTAACGAGTAAACATTTAAAGTTGATTCATTGAATTGAAATTTATATTTTTACAATTTGCATCTAACTAATAATTAGAAGGTTATATTAACTGTGGTATGATGTTTGGAATCACCAAGAGGTAGTAGATTAGATATGGAAATTTATATATTATATTCTTTAGCAATGTCTTCCCCTGAGTCGTTTGAGCGATTACCGACCGTCCGTTCATGAAATTTATATATTATAGAAATGATCATGTGTTTGCGATGAAATTGACTCTGAAACCAAAGAAGATATAAATTAGATACAATATTCTAACACGCCTTACAACATACCTTCAAACCTAATAAATATTAATAATAATTAATAGACAAAACTATTACTTTGAGAAGTGACATACAACATTTGTGTTTTCCTGAATCTGTTTTTAATTCGATTTCCGTTTTTTACTGATTTTTTGAAAAATTACCGCAAGACCGGAGTTTCTTTAATTGTGAAATTCTTCTTGCAAAAATTTTTTAAAACAGAACCTAATAAACATACCCTCAAAATTAAAAGAGATAATCATTTGAAACTTTTTACAAGTACTTTGTATCATGCCCCAAAATGATATGACTGGATGTGGTTCGAGGAGCTGTCACATGCCACCCAATTCCAAAAATACATGTCTAAGAAATGGTGCTCAGAAAAATTACATTACTCGTAATGTGTTACAAAGCTTCAATTTCATAATTTAGAGGCTTGTTAAGTTTTATTTTAGCTATGACTATTTTAAGAAATTAAAAATAAAATCATTTAAAAAAATTATTCCTCTGGGGAATGACATTAAGAAATTCTGATTTATTAATGCAGTCAATTAAAATTTGTATTTTTTTTTAAATTAATTGTCGTAGTCTAATAATTAGAATGCGACAATTTAATAACGATTTATAAAAAAGGTGTTAAACTTAAAGTACATGAGTGTTAAAAATCTTCATGGTAAAACATTTTAAAGAGCTACAAATTAACTAAAATTAGAGTTCTAAATTTAAAGATTATCATATAACTATAAGATTATTTTAAGACTATTCCAGTATTCTTAATTACTGAGGCTAAAGATGTTGAGAGATAGTTAGAAGAGGTAGAGTAATTAAGTTATTAATTATAATTATTAAAAATTTTTGATTGCATATTCCAATTTTACGAAAATGCTCCTGTGAGTTATAAAAATTATAAATTATATTTTTTATAAATTGTATACTTTAAATTAAAGTAATTATGTACACTGATATCTATCCAAGTGATCTAAATAGATATTAAATTAAATGTACATATATATATATAAATTTTGTTTGAAAGTATGGTTTTTAATCAAATATATATATTATAAATATTATGTAATTAAAATATTATAGTGGAAATTTATTTTAAAATCGGTTAACCATAATTGGTAATAGGGTTTACTTATTCATTTATAATAAATCATTTTTTAAATGATAAGTATTGAAATCAGTTTATTAATATTTTTTTACCATTTTTAAACATTTTACATTCAATTATATACTTATCCATCTGTTTGATACTATCTGCAATATCAAGTAATGCTTGTATGGAAATTCATTTAAAATAAATTTGTAATATTATATTCTAATATTCCTATAGCATACCATATTTCTTTTGTTACAAAATGTATCTAAAGTATAAACAGCTTCTACAGTATAGAATCAAGTGTCCATCAGGAAGATTTATCAGCACAAATAAGTCATTTAATAAAAAGGACTTCCAGTTTTAAATGATTTGGTCTATTTAAGGTGCTAATTAAATTATTATTATTATTATGTGTTAAATGGTATAATCAATATAAAATTTTTTGTAATAAAATTCTATCAACATAAATTTTTTAAAAGCATTGGTCTTATAACTTAATGTTAAAATGAAATTGAGTTCATATCACTCAAAAATACAATTAAAAAAATTTTCTTTTATTGTTATTACCTGTATATATACATATGTAATTTTAAATAATAACCATTTCGAATGACATCTTTTAAGTTAAAATTATTTTGTGTAATAAAATTGTAATAAAAATAATAACCGTGTCCTAATAAGAAGTAGAGCACTTATTTAAACAACTGTTAACATTTATATATTTTATTAACTAGGATGTGAATATTTATTAGTTTCATTTCATTCGGCAATTATGTTAGTCTGTCATTTATGTTGGCTGACTCTTGGTCATCATGATTACTACTGATGATTTTGTGGTAAGAAAGGTTCTTTATAGGTTCAAAGGTTAATAACTTCAAATTTTATATTTCTTGTGCAATTGATATATTATTTTACCGTTATTAGGAACTCTCCACATTTCTAATAAATTAAAAAGTTTATTTTAAAAATTTTTTAAAGTTTAACGCGAAATTTAAAATTAAATCTGACCGATAGCTCAGTGGTAAAGTGGCGGCTTTTCAATCGAAAAGTCTCGGGTTCAAACCTTGTTGGGATCATATCTAATAAAAAAATATAGAGTATATTACAATAATTTAATAATAAGTCCAAATGTCAAATCGGCAAAGGATTACTATTATCAGGCAATATTTACAAATGTCTGGTACTACAAATAAATAAATAACTTAAATAAATAAATTTTAAAATTAAATTTAAAATTTAACCTTTATTTTTTGACATTAGTCAAGAACTTCTTAATTAAAAAGGGGTTTTACAAGCGCATCCATTAATTGTCCATGTAACTGTCCATTTTATGACAGTTTTATTATCATCCACTTTCTCATAACTTTAATGTCATAACCAGCTGAGCTAAAATGTCAAAAAAATTGAATACAAAATTAAATAGAGTAATAGATGTGTGTGGTAGGTTCTCAAGTTAATTGTCAATTAAATTGATGAAGAAGTTTATGTGGAGTTTATAATAAGGGTACATATATTTGATTTTCGTTTTTCACTGATTCAAAAATTACTGCGAACCCGAGGTTTCTATTATCGTGAAAAAATTTATAATTCTACAAATTTGCAAAAAAATTTTCAAAAAATTGTATTTTTTTATTCAAACTAACTTATGTTTTAAAAAAACAATTTGTAAAAGTTGTAAGAGTTGTAAAATTGTAAATTTGGTGAAATATGCCAGAGGTTCGAATTTAACACCGAAATTATCTTTATCTGAATGTGAATGCAGTTTTTAATCATTTCAAGATAATGACTTTAATTCAAATGCTACTGAATTAAATTTCGTATATAGGATCCTGAGATTAAAGACATTAGATCATATTTAAACCCCTTCTTTCCAGTACCTTTACTTTTACATATTCCTTATATTTATGTTAGTCATTATCAGGAAATCTTGTTTTCTTTATGTACGTTTTGTTTTAATCTTAGATTTTACCGGTGTTCTTTTTCCATTGGAAAATTAATTGTTAACGGTTTTTTGGTTGTTGCATTGTAGAACGCCTCATAGGCGTTTTACTTGCAACAAAATTATTTATTTCAAATACTATTTAATTTCTTATTGATTTCAGATTTGAACTTTTAAAAAACAATAAAAATTGTTATTTTTATTATGGTCATAAAATTTTCTAAATTGCGAAAAAAAACAATCTGTCATAAATTGATTTAAAATGGATTCATGTATAATAACTGTGAATGACCCAATGGAATTGATTTAAAGGGTAAAATAAAAAAAACAAAGAGTTAAAAAAAATGAAAAACGATAACATTGTATTTGAATAATTTTTTTTATTTATCTGCTGGTATATAAATTCAACTTCATTTCAATTAAATAAAAGAAAAACAGTTAAATTTTTTAAATATATTCTTTGTATAGAATTTTAATAAATAAAATTTTTTTAATAATGATTAATTTCCAATATTTATTTGTCGGAAATTAGATAAAAAACAAAATAAAAGAATTTTATTTAAAAATAATAAAAATATATTTATTAGAAATTAAATAGAAAAAAAAAACCAAATATAAATAATAATAATAAATTATTTGGTCCTATGGTTCTTTGAATAAAGTTCCTAAGAAAAAATTTCCACACTTTGGGACACTTTTATTAATTTTGAAAACTTTTATAAGTGTTATATTATGTGAAAAAACTTCCCAAAAAGTATATAGAACTTTTATAGAAGAGGTTTTCAAATACATTTAAGAGTAATATAGTAGGCCTCAGTTGTAGATAAATCTATTTAGAATAGTCAAAATTTAGTTTAGCTAAGTTTTCACCATAAAATAACCCTCCTAAATATTCTGAATTATAAAAGGAACATCTTGATTTTCAATTCAACTTAAAAATTCCACTTAATACAGAATCTCTCAAGATCTTTATATTGAATATATTCTGGAAAAAGAAAATTCTAGAATTCCACATTAACATAACATATTTAACATAACATATTATATAAATATTTTGGAAATAAATAATACCCTGATTTCGAATTCAACTTTAAAATCCTTTGTTATTTAGAATCTACCAAATACAAATGTAAACATTCGCATCCCCATCTGTCTCTGTATGAAGCAGTTAAATCTTCGCTTCCTCCCATCTATTTTTTTGTAATTGAGGTCAAATCTTATATGATATTGTTCGACTCCATCTGTTGTTATGACAACCTTATCTTTGAGTTCATTGTATGTTCTATTCTATAGTGATTTTTTTACAATGCTATTGGCTTTTTAAGTGTTTGAATTATCCAACTCCACTTCTTTCTTTTCATGTTTTGAGAATACCCTTGAAGCTCTGAAGGTGTGTGAACTATTCAACTTCACTTCTTCCGTTTCATTTCTCAAAAATACCTTGATAAAAATCAAAAGCTTCCATTTCCATAATTCTGAATCTCGTGCGTACATACTATACTATTTTGAAAACTAAAAATACCCTGATTTAAATTGGCGTAAAACCTTAATGTTAATTCAGTCAGGTTAAAATTTTTAGGGACTTTTTTCCTGCAACGTCGTAAATCTTTTTCATATAACAGCTTAATATAACTATTATTTCGGCAAAAATTCATTTACATATTTAAATTTACATTGAATTTATGTTTGTTTTTTTTTTTTTGGGTACGTGTTGGATATTTTCATTTATATTAATAAATTGTTATATTCTATATAACTGGTATTGTGTGGTAAAATTTGGTAAAATTGTGATCCGTTTCAATTTGTTTTCATAACTTTTATTTTATTTTTTTATAACCGGAATCCAACAGATAAATTTAAAATTAATAAACTCTTTTTCATTTTTTCCATTTTTTTTTCGGAATCAACATACAAAATGATATATAAAATAATAAAAGATACATAAATGATACACCATTGTCTGTTTTTTTGGTCTACCAAAAATTATATATGTAAAAAAAAAAATATTTTTTACAATGGAACAAGGGAAAAAGTTCCCAATGTAAAAAGATATTGTAATGCAATTTTTTATTACAAACTTGTAAAATTTTATAATTTCTTTTGTCTAGAGATTTGAATTTCTTCTTCTTCTTCTATAGCTTTACAGTCCTTGATGAACCTGAGCTTCCGCTATAATTCTCTTCCATACATCCCGATCTTGTGCAACTCTCTTCCAATTTCTTATTCCTAAAATCCTTATGTCATCTTCAACAGCGTCTAGCCATCTTTTTTTTGGTCTCCCTCTACCTCTAGTACCCTGCATTTGGTGGAGAAACACTCTTTTTGTTGTTCTGTTATCCGGCATTCTTATAACATGTCCTATCCATCTTAACCTTTGCGCTTTTATGAATCTTATTATGGTTCTATGTTCAGTCAATTGTTCAAGCTCGAAATTATTTCTTGATCTGTAGGTACCATCTTCGTTTCTAACCGGTCCATATATTTTTCGAAGTATTTTACGCTCAAATATTCCCAGTTGTCTACAATCTGCCGTTTTAAGCGTCCATGTTTCACATCCATATGTTAGAACCGGTCTGATTAATGTTTTGTATAATTTTAGCTTTGTATTTCTCGACAACAGCCTGGATTTCATAAGTCTGGAGTATGTATAGTAACATCTACTTGCAGCTTGTATTTTTTCCCGTATTGCCACAGCGGTGTCTTCACTTTTACTGTATACAACTCCGAGATACTTAAACTGATGAACACCTTCGAACTTATAATCATTAATATTCAAATCTTGCGTTGGCATATGAGATTTGCTTTTTACGAAGTATTTAGTTTTGGGTTCATTTATTATCAGTCCCACTTTTCTAGCATCAGTTTCCAAACGTGTAAATGTTTCTTTTAGCTCTCTTAAATTCTTAGCAATTATTACAATATCATCGGCGAAAGCGCATATTTGTATGGATTTTATAAATATAGTTCCTTGAGGATCTATCTCTTTTACGACATAATGAAGAACTAGGTTAAATAGTAATGTTGATAGAGCATCACCCTGCTTAACTCCCGATTCTATTCTAAAAGATTCAGTGAACACCCCTTGAATTTTGACTCTTGCAGATGTGTTTGTCAGGGTTAGACATGCTAATCTTGTTAACTTTTCTGGAATGCCAAGTCTATTAAGAATACCACTAATTTTAGTTCTGTCTATGCTATCAAAAGCTTTCTGGAAATCTATGAACAAACAGTGTATATCTCTTGCGTATTCATTATATTTCTCAAATATCTGACTCAGAGTAAAGCATTGGTCCATAGTTGATCTGTTTACTCTAAAACCACATTGATAGTCACTAATAATTGTTTCGGTTATAGTGTCAATACGACTATGTAGTATGTTAGAGAATATTTTGTATGCTATATTGAGCAGAGATATTCCACGATAATTATTGCAGTCTTTTTTGTTTCCCTTTTTATGTATTGGGATAATAACACTTTTTTGCCAGGCTTCTGGAATGTTTTCTGTACGCCATATAATTTTTATTAGGTCGTGGTATTATTTATACAGAGATTTGAATTTATAAAACTTAAATTCATAAAAATTTTTAGAAAAAATCTAATAACAAATAGGTATAGGTTCTATTATTTAGAATCTTCTGTCTTTTGAGTCCTTGCGACTGAAGTCAGATTTTTTTTACGGATTTGAAAACCCCTTGAAAATTTATAAGACTTTAAATGATTTCAAAATAATTGTTAGATCCCTATTTCTGAAATTCAAGTTTTGCATCATTTAATGCATCATTTAGTTTCAGAATCGCTTCAGTTGCCTCTTAATATCGCTGACAAGAGTTGCATTTTTCCACAATTTACCTTTACAAGTTTTTATGTTTCTGTGTTAACACTGCTCAGAGCTGAGGATTATGTTTAGAAATTAATATAAGCATAATCAATTTTCCATTGTTGGAGTGAATTCGAATTGTGGCTTAAAAATCTAATTAGTTTTTTTATAAGTTACTGTGGGTTTAGTGTCTTCTTCTGTTCTAGTTGGATCAAAAGCATTTAACTAAGCTTTAATTCGAAGCTTCTAATTTTTAGTATGGGCTTGTTTTAACTCAAACATCGCAAGTAAAATTAGCGACGTAAAAAGAATTTAAAAAAAGTGAAATTTGAGTTTAAGCTCAGTTTTACGCATTCTCCCCATTGTATCCAACACACCTTTATTATGTTCAGATGTATATAACACCTTTAAACCCAAACTATTTCGCTGAGAAAGGAGTCTTACGTATTGGAATATATTCTAATCTTCACTCATATTTTAATCCTGACTTTTATTCTAATCCCGACTTATATTCAAATCTTCACTTATATTTTAATCCTAACTTTTATCCCAATTCTGATATTAGTTCCTGTGAGTTTTGTATCTCCTGCTCCTAGCATCTACCTTGATTTAGCATCAAAGTCGTGTTAAGATCTAGATACCTAAACAAATAACAAATTATTCCTTTATTATAAGCATTTAATCATAAAGTAGATGTTCCTTCACATAAATTTCCATTTTATTGGACTTCTCCATTTGTGGATTCCATTTGGTATATGGAATTTTTTTCATGTGTCTCGGAATATCATTTTATGTCCAAATTCTATGTTTCATTTCTCTCTGTTTTTTTTTTCATAAAAACAAACAGAAAATATCAAACAAAAAAAACAGAAAAAAAAAGATGTTAAAACCAGATGAACTGTATAGACCCGAGATATGTATATAATAATATGTAAAGAGAATTCAGATGTCTCCGATGGTCTGTAGTTGAAATAATTTCTGTGTTTTCTGTTATATTATTTTATTCTGTTCTTGTTATTTTTTTTTTTATATGTTTTTGGAATGGTGTTTCATAAACTTTTTCTGTTTTTCAATAATCGCGCTGACAAACAAAACAATGTTTTTTTTTTTTTTTTTTGAAAATGAGTTCACTTGCAAATTTTCTTTTTCATAATCAATGATTTTGACTTGCAAATATTTGTTCATATATATACTATCTTATATAATAAGTTTAATATCATATATAATATGTATATAGTAGATGTTAATGGTGGAAGAGATTTCATGCTTCTTAAAAAGTCTACCTATGATTGAATAGAAAGCAATATATTCTTCTGGTTTTGAATCTCAATGTTAGAGACTCTAACTAAGAGGCTCTAAAAAAATGTGATTTTCAGAGAAACAAATTGGATATGAAATTATTTATTACACTATAAGGACATGAATATAAAATGGAAAAGCAATTTAAAAAAAAAAAAAATAATAATAATTTCATAAATTTTTTTTAAAAAAAAAAAGATCTAAAACTGAAAAGATACAAAATATCAAAAATAAAACATATTTTCTAAGGCATCAAATTTAAAACATGTTTTATTATTTTTAAAAATGTGTTTTTGTTTTTGGTTTTTTGCTATGATTTTAGGTTTAATTTAAAAAAAATAATCATCTCTTGTATGAAATTTTTATGATCTGAAATGAAAATTTTTTGGGCCTGTTCTGTTTTTTTTGATATTATTTACATTGAAAAATTGTTTACTCATACAAACATAATATATTTATATTTGTATGTATACAAAATAGTATAAAAAAAGTTATAAATTTTTAAATGGTTTCTAAATTGAAATGGAATCTTAAATTAAAAAAAAAAATATATATATATATATAATCAATTTTATCCATTTGAATTGAAGTAAAATATTTAATAATAACAATTTAAAATCAAAAAAAAAAAAGAGTTAAATATTTGGTTTGGTTTTTTTTTTTAATTGTAATTGGGGGTAAATATTATTTATTGATTGCAGAATTTTTTTTTTTTTAGTTTCCTCAAGGATGTGATCATATTTTTTTTAGGACTTTACAAAGATAGGGTATTGTGACGTTTAATGATCAAAATTATGACATAAGCTTCAATGTTTTATATATAATTTTAATTTAGGGAGGAATGTCTTATATGTGAATTTAGAAATTCAAACAGCAGCGTTAACCTGGAAGGGGGAATTAATCCATATTAAATATAAGAGCCGAGTATAATCAACGACTTAGTGAATATAATGGTTAACGAAACTGAAGTTTAGTTTACTCTAAATACTCTGACTCTGACTCAAATGAATTTAACAATAATGCATGCCCTTAAGTCGATTGATCAACTGATGAATGCTCTATGCTCCGTATAGGAAGTTGAAAAGAATAAACCAAAACTTTAAGACTCAATCTGTTGATAAACCGGTTTAATAAGAAATCTTTTCAAGTATACGACTGGGTGGCACAGTGGTTAGAATGCCGACCACTCATGCGAAAAGGCCCGGGTTCGAATCACAGTAAAGGGAAAAAACTTTTCTGGTTTTTGACTCGATACAGCTATCATTCCCCATTTAGGTTCAAAATATAGAATACCATATAATTTAAATACAAAATATTACAATATAAACAAAAAATAAATTTGTATCTATTTAAAATCTAAGATGTACGTTTCTACATGTTACAAGGCCTAGTACCATCTCATGTTTAAATTGTACGTAAAATTCAAAACCAAATAATATAAAGCTAATAACAAAGCATCCTAGCGCACTCAGATTTTTCCGAGAGGCAAGGAGCAGTCAATAAAGATCCTTAAACTAAAAAAAGGTGATCTTAAGAGTAATATCAGGAATAAGCAAGAGCTAGTTAATTCTTAGGAGTTAATGCAGCTAGAATTTGCAAGGCTACTGCTAGAGAATGCACAGGTTGCGCACGGAAGGATAAAATAGATCTCCATGTCCTGTTCTAATGCAAAAAAACTTGATTACCTAAGAATGAGTGTCCTGGAAGAAAAGTACTTGGAAGACTTCAGTATTGTAGAGATTGATATTTGAATTAGATTAAAATCTAATGTAGAAACAGACTTTTTTTTAGAATTTTACCAAAACAAACTTAATTATCAAATTAAGATTTCTTAATTTGATAATTTATAAAGTTTAATTTTTTTTTGTGAAATTTATATAATACATACTTATTAAAAACAAGAGGGAATATTTTTACCCCAAAACTAATTTAGAAAAAAATAAAGATTTCCCTGACCAATACAAAAAATTTGATTAAAAAATAAAGATAATGAAATTGAAAATATAAAAAAATAAAAATAATTTTTTTGTTATTAAATAATAACAAAAAATATGGTACCAATCCGAAAAAATGTTATTTTCAAAGAAAAACAATTTACCCAGCTGTTATTTTTTCTTAAAAAAATTCCTAAATAATAAAAAAATGGCAAAAAAAATCATCATCTATATTATATCCAATTTAACTTTGATTCCCTCCTCCTTCATTCTTTTTTTTTAATCCTTTCATCTTATTCTTAACTTTCTTTTTAAGCATTTTGTTTTATATTCAATAAATCATTATATTGATGATAATATTGTCTTATTGAAGTTAATATTTAATATTAAACTAAACCACAAATAACATTTACCACTTTCAGGAAGTTCTTATTAAAAAAATAAAAATGCCCTACCAAGAAATAAAAAAAAAATCCCAACAGAAAGTCTTTGATTAAACAGACCTCTTTTGCTGTGTCCTTTTATTCCTTATTTTATTTTTGAAATTGTAATTGAAGAATTTACCCTTTGACTTTTCTGATAAATATTTGTATATATTACAATAACGATATTTAAAGTTGAAGTACTCAATTTGCCATTATTATATAATTTTGATGAGTACTTCAATATAATTTGTCATTATATTGAACAATGAGTACTTCAGCTGTCATAACGTAGGAAGCGCGTATTTCATTGATTGACGTTATTATTGATAACGAGTACTTAGAATGTTATTACATATAGAATGAAGAGTACTTCAGTACATCAAGATAATGTCACCACTTAAGTGTAAGAAATAAGTTAGTTAAGTTTCAGCAATGCGAGAGAGAAATTTTGATTTTTAAATTTATTTTAAAAAATGAAGATCTGTATGAAAATATAATACAGGGTCGCGCAAAACGGCCGGTATGGTTTGAATGTTTAATAAATTTTTAAATTTATTTATATTTTTTATTTTTATTTCAGAATTTTATGAAGAAAGCTAGGTGAATTGGAAATGGAACAGTACACAACAGAACAGCGATCAAAAATTACGAAAAATTATGGAAAATGTACTGGAAAGAGCACGAATGTGCGAAGCCTAAAATGGTCACCACTTGCAGGATGTAATTTATCTTCTAAAGCTAAAAATATTCCCCATTAATATACTGTATAACAAAAAAATAATAATAAAAATTAACCGTTAAATAAAAAAGCTATTAAACATTCAAACCATATCGATCATTTGGCCAATAAATACAATTTAAATAAAATTTATGAAATTATTTGTAAATGTAATGAAAATATAATTTTTGACAGGTCGTAAAATACCATCTTTGATTTTTCAATTCAAAAAGTTTACTACAAACATAGTTGCGGAAACATTAGATTGACATTAAACTGCGATCACTTTTCTTTTTCTGTCCGTTGTACTGATTTAAAATTTTGTAGGTATAGGTGTGGATCCTGTAAAAAAACGTGCTGAACACATTATCTCATTACGGCATAAGAGTTCTTTAAAGTTTTCCTTTTTTTGTTTTAAAATACAGTTTGACCGATTAAAGTTCAATTTTGGCAGTCAAGTTGACGGTTACGACACATTAACAATTTATTTCCCCTTTTTGACTCTTCGGTTTTTAATTTTTGTAAAAAATCCGATCTAACCTCAAAGAATACATAATGCATCATAGAATCAGTTGAATATAATGAAATAGGTTTATTAAGCAATTTATGGAATTCAAGTTTTTATTCTGATCATAAGGCGGATTTGGTTGTCCAATTTGTTACGCGGTCTTAAGAAGTTGTATCGTGTTTGGGCAAATTGTAAAATACAATTTGAAGGTTTGAAATTTAGTTTGATGAAAATAAAAACAATATTGTTTTTTTTGTGTGCAGAGTCATTGGTTTGCATTTTGAATTACATCGTGTATGGACCAGTTGTTCAACTTAAACGTCACTTTATTTTTATTTTATTTAGTATTTTTATGTTTTTGACAACAAAAGTACGTTAAGATATTTCAATTTGAAAAAATTATAATAATAAAATATATAATTACAAAGAATTAGGTAAATAATTTGAAATAATTATAAAATTAAGTGAGTAATTTATGTCAATACATATTAATATATAAAAAAATATTAAATATCATAATTTTAGAAATAAAAATTTAATAAGTAGATCTTAATTATATAGTAAAATAAAAATTGTTAAAAATTCAAACTGTCAGACACTTTTGACATTTAACACATTTTTAAAAACAAAATTTAAATGATGGTTCGGTGAAAGGTTGGATAAGTTTGTGGCATGTTTTGCAAAAATGTCCGCGTACCAAATTGACAATCAAGTTCGCCGTATAAAGACAACATTAAGGTTAATTACGTTTGCACCACTCTCAATTTTAGAAAAATTCACTTATCACAATTAAAACTATTAAATACTATTACAATACTATCCCTATACAACACCATTTTCTCATATTAAATTCGAAATAAATGATAGCAAAAAATGCAAAGAAATGAGACAAAAAAATTAAATATGAACTCAATGTTCTCTACTACATTTGATTTTTTAAATGATTAAAATCTAAAACATAAGATATAATGTATCATAAGATAGTGAGTGTATGGTATAGAAGAAGTAGAAAAGACTATACTAAGCATTTTATAAGAAAATATACAGGGAGTATTAGAAATTGAAGATTTTGAATAAAAGATAATACATATACAGATATAAAAACTTAAAGCAAAAATTTAAGGATGTTGTTCTTGTTTTTTTTTTTTTTTTGAATTTTGCTTAAGGGGTTTTCTCGGTCATGATGAAAAGTCAATGAATGGCCACCAATGTCTGCATAATAAACGAATTCAATTTCAAAAAAATAAAAAAAACGAAATGCTTTAAAAGAAAGAGACACAAATATTTGAAAGAAAAGAAAGGAAAACAAAAAAAAAATAAGCAAAAATTGGTTGAATCAAGTGTATTTGAATGGAATGGTTGAAATATAAAAAAAAAAATGCTTCATTGTGTCAAGGACAGGAAATATGTATATATATACATATATTTTTTGGATTCTGATTCTATATGGTATAAAAATATTATCATGGGATTTTATTATTATTATTATTATTTTATTTCATTTTGAATTCGTTTTTTCTTTTTCATCTATTTAATATTGAACTTATTTACCACTGATTTGTTTGTTTTGTTGTTTTTTTTGTTTGTTTTGTTTTTTTTTTTGGTTCTGAAGGATTTAATATTAAAAAATAGTTGCATATTTTTTAAATTATTTTTTTAATAATTTGTATATATGGTATAAATGCAATTCATTTCAATGGCAGAATTTTATATTATTATTAATAATTTGTAAATATATTATTAAAGGTGAGCATATGATTAAAGGTGAGATATACATAAGTATAAAAAAATATAAAAAAAAAATGTTTAATAAAAATATGTTTGGAAAATAAAAACAAAAAAAAAAATTAAAATAAATATTTTATTTTGTTGAAAACGGATGGCAAAATATAAAATATTTTATTAAAATTGAGCAATAAATAAAAAACAATATTGTTTGCCAATTATTTTTATTGTTTATAAAAAAAATTGTTGTTTTTTTTTATTGTTTTTATTTTTTTGTTCTTTTGTATTTGTTGGATTTTTTTCAAAAGTTTATTTTTTTTATTTAATTTATTTAATTTTGGAATTGTTAATCCATCATTGCATTTTGACTCCACCAAACAGAAATTATTCATTTAAAAAATTATATATAAATATTTTTTAATTGATTGTTAATTGGAAAAAAATTGAAATGGAAATGAATTATGGTACATTTTATTATTATAATAATATTGTTTTTTTGATTTAAAAATCTGATTTTAAAAAAATGTGTTTATGTCAGTTAAAAGAAAATTGATTTATTTTGATTTATTTCTGCATATTGTGCAGGAGATTACATGTGGGAAAATATTATATTTTCATTATTAGAATTGATCTTAAAGAATTCCATGTTCCATGTGAGTTATATTATTAAATTAAATTATTTGTTTATATTTTGCAATTGTTTATATTGTTATATTAATGTATTTTTTATTTATGATATAAAATTATTAATTATTGGTTAAGTCATTAATAAATTCAACCCTAGTATAGCTTGGTCCTCTCCAAAATCAGATATTTTTTTTTTCACTTTTACTGAGATTTGCACATGGACATCTCGATTGAAAAGTTGGTGCGCTAACTACTATGCCATCCAGCCTGTTAATCTTTTTAGCTAAAGTAAGAATTGTAAAAATTGCTGCTTGAGTTTATGTGGAGAATCGCCTGTAAGCAGGATTAGCAAATAAATTACAAATTGGTATGTTAATTATTTATAACAATATATGAGTGTGTCAGCACCAGAGTGACCTAACCCATATACAAAAAATTTCTTTTTTATTGTTTTAATCGATCGTATATGCTTTCTAGAATCAATTGTATTAATTTGCTATTTCAGAAATGGGGTTTTCCCTATTTTTTATAGCAAAAATTATTTTGGCTTTCTAATATTTAAAATTTTTTTAAAATCCAAAGTGGCCTAATCCACATTTTTGGTTAGGCCACTTTGGCTTTAAAAATATTTTAAATATTTTATGGAGTGCATTGCAGTTTTATTACTATATTGTGTTCAATTGTAACATTTTTGGAAAAAATAATGTATTGGTAAAAATTAAATTATTTGAAGAAAAACATTTATATATATACATATTATAATAACAATTGAACATGATGGCAGCAAAAAGCTTTTAAAATATGGAAATTATAATAGTAAAATCGCCTTCTTCTATCTTTAAAGTTGAAACCCTATTCCTGAAAATCCTTTCACATTCAAATCTTTAAAACCTAACTGTACATTTCCATCACAGGATTAACCCTAAAGTTTGGTTTAAAAAGGAGGCCTAAAGGAAGGCAGTCGATCTCTTTCGACACTCTCGCTTTTTTCGACCCTGTCTCTTGTAAATAAATTGAACTGTACAATAATAAAGACTTAACAAATATACCCCAAATTGGCTTTATTAGTTTTAGTCTAAATATGATTCTAATAAATTCCCAACTAGATGAACTAATTTATTTTAAAGATAAAATGTACTTAAATTTGATTCTAATAATAAATTTTAATTCTAAGAATGCCATCTCGCAATATTTATTGTTTCATATTATTTTGAATAAATTTAAATATTTTTCAGAACATTTAATTTACCAACTTTTGTTTTAGTTCTCCAAATTAAATGGTTTTATAACATTAAAAAACTCAAAAAAAAAAAAAAAAAACAAAGTGAAACAAATAATAGACTGAAAGTCGTGCGTTAATGTGCCGCCTGTATTATGCATATATATGTACACATGTGTCTCCTACTACTATTTTTGATCATAATAAATTATTAATAACGGTATTTAATAATTTTTAAAATTAAAGTTAAACAAAAAAAGTAAAAAACACAAAAAAAAAATAATAATCCAAAAATAGTGCATAGTTTTAGGCGAATGTCCAAAATTTGTTTTGATGATGAAACCATTTACAAAATTAAATTACAAAGCATAAAATAAATTCATTTTTTATTTTTTGGCAAAAATACAAAAAAACAAAATCTTATACGTTTTTTTTTATATAAATATACATACATATATATATATATGTATTTGTTTATACTTATTATAAGGCATTCATACATTATTAATCTAAAAAAGTATGATTATATAAAAACAAATTCTAATAATATAATTGCCAATTTTTGTTTTTTTTTTTTGTTTGTTCATCATCCCTTTTCTGAACAAATCCATAGTTTTTTTTTTGTAAGCTTAAGATTTTTATTTGAATTTATTATTATTAGAAAATTATATTGATTTTAAAAAGTAAATAAAAATTTTTTTTAAAATTAGCAAAATGAAGACAAAAAACTAATAATTTTAATGAATTTTAAAAAAAAAATATTTAATGCAGATAATGGAAAAGGGAAATTAAAAAAATAATATAAAATTAAAAATATAAATAATTAAATGCATATCACGTGTTATATCAGTACATTCTAAAGTTTAAATAAAAGTTTAAACTAAAATTTTATTGAAATTTAAATTCTTCATTACTTTGGTTTTTGTTTATTTTTCTACTAATGAAAAAAATTGTCTATTGATTGAGTACTCCTTTAAAATATTTACGTTATAAAACAATTTAAGGTAATCATTTCACTGACTTGATGAGTATTCTTCAATTGAAGCGATTACACATTCGAATCTGTCATATATTACACATACAGACTGTCAAACAAGAGTGCATTGATGATTAATATCCTTTTTGGAAGTGACATTCTAACTGTCAGTTTTTTACATTATAGGTACTTGAATTTTAAATTTTATTTCAAGAACTTTAATTTTTTTGAGAGGGGGGGTGGCACTGATGGTCTTCAAATTAATTATTAAAATATGAAGGACATTCCAAATAGAAATTAAAATTTCCGGGGATATTCAAAGTTTATAATTTTATTAAATGTCAACGGTACTGTAAGAAGTTTGACAGTACTTGATGAAACGATTACATTTGAAGAATAATAGTTATTTGATTATTTTATTTTGTTTATTCATAGTTTTTAGTTTTATTAACTGTCAACGGTACTTTAAGAGCTTGACAGTTGGTACTTGATGAACCGATTACATTGGAAGAATAGTAGTCATTTGAATATTTTATTTATTCATAGTTTTTGAAGTTTGACAGTCGGTACTTGATGAAACGATTACATTTTGTAGTCATTTGATTATTTTATTTGTTTTTTATCAATCTAAGTATTTTATCGAACTGTGCATGTACTCTCTAAAACTATATAATGATTTTTTTGAAGTTCAACAAATATAGAAAAAGTGATAAAAGGAATCTAGAAAAATAAAAAAAAAAATAATTTTTTAATTGTATATAAACCTTGGAAATGGAAAAGTAAATATTAATTTTCCAATTTCAATCCATTTTGTATAAATCGAATTATTTTTACATATGTGAAAGAAAGAAATTAGTTAAGGTTTTGACGAGGATCAGATTTTATAGTATTAAATTTTTTTTTTTTATTGAAATATAATTACTAATGTAAAGTTTTTCAACATTTTATTTTCATTTTTAATTATTGATAGAAAAGAAAAGAATATTTTAATGGATTAGATACTATAGAACTGAAAGAATATATCTGTTATACAAATGGAAGAATTGAAAATTTTAGTCGGAAAATATTAGTTTTAATTAGAAAATATTTTTTATTTGAAGAATAATATAATAAAAAAGTTTTTAAAAATAATTTTGTTCATTCCAATTACATACGAGTACATATATGTAGAATTAAAAATAGTTTAAGCAAATAATTACTTATCAATCTACTTATACAAATTTTTAAAAAGTTTATTGGCTTTAATTGTTTTTAATACAAATTTTAATTTGTAAATATATGGAAGTTTAAAAATTGTAAATTGATATTATGAATATATTTTATTTAATTAAAATGTTAGTATGTATATAATATATCAATCAAAATATACTTAATAGTATTATAATTTTATTATGTCTCGAATTCCAAACACGTCGATGTCATCAATTAAATTCAATTAAAATTCAAAGAAAGTTCAAATAGCAATTTTGTATTCTATAATAATAATAATATTTATTTGAAAATAATTAAATGTCCATATATGACATTAACAACCGTCTTTGAGAATTAATATTTCATTTCATAACCATTAAAATTTATAATCCGAAGCTTGCTTGGCTTGTGCGTCGCTTCAAGTTTAACTACTAAAGTTCTTCGCCTCCAGAAAAAGTAGGAAATTTTTATTAGATATTCTTTTAATGGTGGCGGTACACATATTTTTTTGATCCTAAATATTTAAAAAAAAAACAAGGATATTTCCAAAAATCTTTCATTTGCTTCTTAACTTAAAAAAAAAGAAGAGCTAATAATAGCAAGTTTTTTCTCCCATCCTTTATATATATTTATTTTTAATAAAATATATAAATGTCAAAGCGACGCTTAAGGGGAGTACAGCGTCATCGCATTAAGTTACAAACGAATGCTCATCATATTCAATCATAAGTAATTTTTAAAAGGATATAAAGAATTACTATAAGAAGTCAGAAGGCAAACTAAGAATGTACGAATAATAAACACAATAAATGGTTTTTTTTAATCATTATTAAAGTTTGAGTTAAGGTTCTTATATATTATTAGAATATTTGAGTATGATGATGTAATAAGTTATTAATTTTGCTGTTATACGAATTTTCATTATTTTTTTTAAGTGCTAACTGTTCAAGCTAATAAGCATGTCTATACCATAGGTACATATTGGAACAAAAGGTCATATTATATTCGTATTACTAGAATTGATCTTAATGAATTTCACATACAATTTAAACATGAGATAGTACTAGGCCTTAAAACATTTAGAAACGTCTTAAATTTTCAATAGATACAATTCTATTTTTTGTTTATATTGTAATATTTTGTATTTGAGTTATATGGTATTCTATATCTGTGAGTTATATTATTCAATTAAATTATTTGTTTATATTTTGCATTTGCTTATAATTTTATATTAATGTATTTTTATTTAAGAAATATAATTATTAATTATTGATTAAGCCATTAATATGAACCCAATGGCGAATAGTAGCTGAGTCGAGTCGAAAGATAGAGAAGTTTTTTCACTTTCACTGGGATTCGAAACCGGCCCTTCGACACTCTAACCACTGTGTCATCTAGCCATAAATTATTTACCTTAAGTCTAAACTGTAGATGTCGGTCATATTAATTAGTACAGCTAAATAAATGTTCTAAATACTTTAATATAGGTCTAATAAATAAATTTAAATTTTGGAAATGACTTTTCAGATCCACCGATTTTGAATTTTAATTGGAGAGCTTTTATGTATTCCACCTGGTGTTTTTCAAGAGGAACCAACGATTCTAAGTTCAAATTTAAAATAAACATAAAGTAAATTCTAATAGTATTAGCTATAAATTAAACTAAATTTAAAATCCTGCTGTATCAATTGAACAAGTTGAAGTTTTTAAAATAATGGAGGATATGAAAAACTTATAAGCTGATAAGTTACACTTTATAGCTATTAAAACCAATTCACATTAAATAAAAACTTTAAGTTTTAAAGTAAAATGTCATAATTTTAAGTGTATACCAGTCCCCTTGAAATTAAAATAACATTTATTAAAATCTATTTAAAAAAAAAATTGTATATGTACCCAAGTTAAAACTACGATTTTTGACCTAAATGTCCCATTTTATTTTTTTCAATTTAAAAAAAAAAAAAACAATTAAAAAAAAATAATTTGAACTTTAATTAGATTAAATAAATAATTTTATTTTAATTGATTTCTGAAACAACCAATGCAAGTATATATAAAAATTCATAATTTCTATTACCACTTGTTGAATATGTGGTTAAAATTGTTGACCTAACTTAAGAAGTATGTCTGTTATATGTATATAAGTAACAGATTATGTAAATGTATATATGTAAAGTAAAATTCATTTTATTATACAATTTTTTATATATGTATACATATACGAGAATATATATAAATGAAAAATGTATCTTTACAATTAGGTAAATCAAAGTTATTTTATTTTTTTGAATATCATTCTTATTTCTAAATTATACTCATGAGTCATGATGACAAACACATTAAAATATTTAGAACTTTTATTTATGTCTATCTTTTATATATATTTAATACATATGTATATGTATTTATGTTTAAGTACTCAATGTGGTTTTAAAAACGTAAATACGTAAGGACACTTGAGGTTTAATTAAAATCTTCATTTTAAGTTGGTTTTTTTTTTTGCATTTTTGAATTTTTCCTATCTTTTGTTCTATTTTTCTATTTATTTTATATGTATATAGGTACAAATATATATATATATACACATATATACATATACAAGTATATTTTATTTTTTAATAAGAACATAAAACATTCCATTCTATTATGTAGATAAAGTCGACAAAAATTAGTTAGTTTTTTTTTTTTTTATTTATCTAAAGAATTATTTTTTGTTTTTTTAATAAAATTTTTGTCGGTTATTTTAATTTATTTTTGAATATCTTTGTTCCTATTTTTTTTTTTCCCAGCATTTAATTCTTTAAAAGCAAAACTTATCTATATATATATATAGAAACTATAATCAGGATATACTATAACATTTCCAGTTTGATACCATGCAAGGATTATATAGAATGCTTAAATAAAGTGTATATGTTTGATAAATTGTTATCTTATAGAATTGTAGGATAGCAGTCATTGCATCCCAAATTTATGAAAAAACAGATTATTGCATCCTGAATTTATAGATATATATACAAATAGATCTTTTATTCCCGAATATTTAACTATTTCGTGAAATACTGTTAAAAAATATTAAACCTTATATGCTTTTGGAAGTTTATACAGCAAGTTTTATGAATTCGGGAGCATAGGCTTTTCACGAAATTTCTGTATCGCACTCTACTGTAGCTTGTTTTTTGATTTCTGCCTCACTTTAAACCACTACTCTCAATATCCTAGGAAGTAGGAATTAACTTCTCCTTGTTATTTTAATCCTATCTACATTTTTTTTTTCCACCTATGTAGATTCTATTTGAGCGCCTGGGGCGCAATGCTCTCTACTGTTTTCTAAAAGGTGTGACTTATCAATTGTAATGAAATTTTTTTTTTTTGATAGAGAATAGCTTCTTGCTTACACATAGTTCGTAGTTTTTTATTTGATATTCTTCTATAGAACATGTTGTATTTTGAGTTCCTAAGGCCTTCCATTTTTAAATATTTGTAAAATTATTTTTTGAAGAGTTATTGAGAAGTAGAAGTGAGAGATGACTTCTGCAGAGAAAAAATCGATTTTACACAAACTTTATTTGCGAATTCTATTCTTGTTTTTGTGCCTAACGTTTTGTGTGTGGATATCCCCAGATTTCCCAAATATTCCCGAAAACCATCTTTGGTAATTTTAAGCGGTTTTCATTCCCTAATTATAACATGGATGTATCGTTCCAATGTAAATTAGCATTTAATTGTTTTCTATATAAAAAATACAGTAAGCTGCAAAATAACGGTTCTCATACAATAAGGAATTATTTTTAAACCATTATTTGTTATTACAGATCACCCTGGTTTCCCTGGTTACGCTAGAATTGTTTTAAAGGGAGGCATTATTGATTTTAAAGAGTAAGTGTCAATACCTACAAGATATCTATAAAATTTAATTAAACTTAAAATTAATTGTAGTATATAAAGCAGGAGAAGTATATAATATATATATATTTATTGATGCGGGTAAATTTTTAATAATTAAAACTTTTTATTATCTTTCTAAATATACAATTAAGACTGGTTGCTGCCTTTCTTATTGGTAATTGTAAATTATACCAAGTCCTGACGTGATCTCCATAAATATTTGCTTTTCACTGTATATAATAATAACAAATTTTTTACTAATAAATAAAGAATTCATAAAAAAATGGTGTAAAAAAACTGTAAAAATTTTTTTGCATATATAAATATTCTAAATACAATTTGCCTTTAAGCAAATTTTCTCAGCTTTTTCTATATGTGTTCTTAAAAAAAAACTTTTTTTGTACCAACATACATATTATACACATACATGGACCCATGAGTGAAAAAATATGTTTTTTTTACAAAGTAGTACACTTTAAAAACTTTTTACTATCGGAATTTTTTGCTTTTTTTTCTTACAACACTCCTGTATTCCGAATTCTTTAGGGGTAATAAATTTAAAAAAAAAAAAATTCCAATTTTATTGTAAAAGTTTATCAAAAATTTTAAATCAATAAAATAAAAAAAAATTTCATATTGTAATTAAAATTATAATAATATGTTAATCTCTTGTTGACTTCTAAATTCCATATTTTTTTTTTGTACATGTGACGTATTTCCAAGTTTATAATTTACTTAAGTCTTAAATTTATACCCACTACAAAATTTGGTATTAATTTTCATATCATATATCAAAATATTCGATAGATTATTGATTAGTTTTTTTTTACAATTTACAATATTTGAAAAGTAATAAATAAAATATAGATCCGCTACTTCGCCTCGTATTACTTATATGCTAATTTTAGTAATTTTTGTTTTTTATAGATTTCTTATCATCGACTTAAGGAAATGTAGAACATAAGTAGGTACTCAAAAGATAATATTAATATTGATATTTGAACTTTCATGTATAATTAAATTTTAAATAAAATTAATGAAAAATATAAATCAAGCTTAAGATAAAGTATAAATACCTAGAATTGGGTTATAAAAGTATTACTAAGGCTTATGCAATTTATAAAGTTTGAAATTTAGAATTATTGTAGTTTGAGAAAAAGTTGATAATAAAGTAATTTAAATGCGTCTTGAAACCGAAATATCGGCGGTACGAAATAAGTTCGATTGAAAAAACTTCAATTTCCAAAAAAATTATTAAATTAGAGTTAGTTGCAAAATCAGGATTGCCCTTTTTTTATACAAAATATAAATATACATCAGTATGTCAGACTCTGAATCAGAAGGGATTTTATAATTGGTTCAAAATCAGGTTTACCCCTTTGTTCAAAATTTTTAAATATTTTTTGTAAAAAGTGTATAACTCTGATTTTGAACCTAACTTTAAAATCCTTCTAATTTAACTGATTTTTTTTTCCAAGGCTTAATTCATTTTTTAACTTTAATAATTTTATCGAACAATTTTATCTCAGTACTGTAATCAATTGTGCAACACGAAAATCCTAGGTAGACAAATTATTGAAACCTTGTTTTTAAAAATGTCTAATATTGGAATTTTTAAATTGTCATTCTTTAAAATTTTGGGATTATTCATGTTAGTTTTGAAATGTAATTGATCCTAGTAAATTTGTAATCCTAGTTTGAGTAATGATATGAGCGCTAAATGATATGTAAGTTAAATAAGCTTTCTCCATAGCATGTTATGACACTTCTGGAAAAACTTCCCTCAAACAGCTTATATAAGATAACAATATACAACTCCTATGAATTAAATCAGAATTCCTGTACATTACTGAGACATAAATGATGTCGACATGAATAACATTAAGCAAATATAGGTAAGGTAATTAAGTGTCTTAGAATAATATGCATGGAATCTACTGGCAATCACAAACACATATTTATCAAGTATTAAGGGCAATACCGTACAATCACGATAGTATTAGAAAGAAAGTGGAGGTGGATTGGTCATATATTTTTAAAAAAGTAAACTATATTGAAGCTGACAGTTGGTTGAAATTCACAGGGAAAAAGGAGGGTAGGTAGATGAATAAATACATGGCGGAGGTCAGTAATGAAAGATATTTGAAAACCTGATTAGAAAAGAGTGTAGTAATCAAGAATCAAAAATAGAATATAATACAGAAATTTTGTGAAAGCTCTTTGTTCCTAGAGGGAATAACAAAAAGCAAAAATTTAAAAAAAATTAAAATGCAAATATAAATTAAAATATATGAACTTTGACTAACAATTCATTAAAGACAAAAATGACTTAGTTGATCTAATAAAAGTAAAAGAAACAAATTGACGCAAACTGAAATATAATAACAATACTGTAGTAAGTTTTTCTGACTAATGGCGTAGTGGTAAAGAAGCCGCATTTATTGCGGAAGGTTTCGGGTTTAAACCCCGGTCAGATCAAATCTAATAAAAAAAATATCGTAAAATTGTATAATTATATCGTAATAGTTTATATCGTAATATAAAATTAAATTTAATAAAAACATATAAATAACTCTCGTGAAAGATAATAGATGGCGCAAAAATCAACATTTGTGTATTCATAATCTTATACAAACAGTTTAAAAATACATTAATTATTTATTAAAAACACGTTCAAATTTTCCAAATTAAGATTTATTGATTCAAATTCGACTATAAATATTTAATTTAAATTTATCAATTGTATAAAGTATTTATGTCTTTATTAAATCTTAATTAGGCTTTGCAAAGATATCAAAATACTGGTCTAAATAAAATTCATTTAAGAAACTGTACAGCCTTGAATTAATAAATAATGAAAAACAAAATTACTTTCATACATATTTCATGTAAATATTGATACAAATCAAGTTTTATCCCAATTTTGGAAAATAGTAACAGAAACCAGATTTTCCAAAAACAATGCAAAGAAATGACAAAAAAAAAATATCTAAAAATATTCTAAAATTCTTCAAAGTACCCAAAATATGTACAGACTGTTAAATATGTATATGGGTTACTTTTTATATACTGCAGGTATTTTTGGTTTCTTTGTTCATATACAGGAATACATAAGCATTACCTAGACCACTTGAAAAATATTTTTATCTTTACAAAAACAAAATGACAAGAAAAAACATGCTAATCAAGTAATTTACCACTCGTATATATAGATAATTTCAAAATTCCATTCTTATGTTATTGACATTTATGACATTATTTGATTTTATATACGTATATGTGTAATATTTCTTAATTACATTTACATACTTTTTGTTTGTACAAATATTTGTTAGAAAGTGAAAATAAAAAATAATTATACTCTTTGCATATTTAGTAATTAATGTAATTCGGATGAAGTTTTGGGCAAATGTTTGTAGTTTTCACTTGTAACAAATATGTTTGAAATTACACTATATATATATTACGTTGATTAAGAGTATAATAGTATTATTATGAATTCTTGGGCTTAAATTAACTTGGAACTTATTCATAATCATTACAAGCCAACAATTGTAGATTATTTTTTTAAAAAAATTGTAAAATTGTAAATTCTACAATATTTTACAAGTACTCAAAATTTGAGTATTCTTTTGTAAAACTTTACAAGTTACTCTAAACTTGTTACTCTAAATTTATTTTCATTATATGTTACATATCTAAGAACACTTGTAAAACAACGAAATTTTTTACAAGTCTAAAAAATTACATTCAGTTATTTACAAGATTATTTTTCAATTAAATTAAGTTTGATAAAGTGGAATTGTATTTTAATATTTTAATTTTGAAAAAATTACAAGTTTACAATAGACTGAGCTTAAAATATTTACAATTTTTTTATCATGTAATAAAGTAAGTTACATAGTAAGAGCTCTCTTGTATTTACGTAATAGTGAGATTTACAAATTCCCAAAGTTTTAGATGAAATAAGTATATATGTCATAAAGCATAAAGCTCGTCTAGAAGGGCATATAAATGTCGAAGCTGCTCAGTTAATAAATAATCAGATTATTACAGGAAGGCTTAAAAGAAAAAGATCTTTAGATAATATAGTATAAAGTACAGATTTCTTAAGGGAAAGTACACAAAACCTATACTCAAAAAAAAGATAGCCAAACAATTATGGTTAGTCAATTCGACTAGTTTTAATAAGGGAAGGAGTTTTAATTTAACACTTCTGCTACGGGACAGTTTGTATCTTTCGAAGATTCCCACCAATCCACGTAAAATAAACAAAAAAAATGTAATAAAACCAAATTAGAAATACCGTTAACCTTCGAATAATAAAAAAATAATTTAAAACGAGGAAGAGTGTAGTAGAGTAGACTGTGTCAACTCTGGGATACCCGTATGACCGTAACATATACATTATATCATCCGGTTAATTACTTTTGGCAAAATTTCAAACATTGAGCTTTATTAGGTGTAGTGGAATACTCATATAAAAGAAGGAGTTGTATGGCAGCTACTCGAACCCTCTGCAGTAGACTAACCAAATTTTACTGTAACTTTGGCCATTACACTAAACTAATTTTGGCAAAATTTCAGACACCCAGCTTCATTAGGTGTGGTGTAATGCTCATATAAAAGAAGGAGTTGTATGGCAGCTACTCGAACCCTCAGCAGTAGACCAACCAAATTTTGCAGAAACTTTAGCCATTACACTAAACTATTTTTGCCAAAATTTCAGACACCCAGCTTCAATAGGTATAGAGTAATGCTCATATAAAATAAGAAGTTGTATGGCAGCTACTTGAACCCAATTTTGCAAAAACTTTGGCCATAAAACTAAACTACTTTTGGCAAAATTTCAGACACGCAGCTGTAATACGTACAGAGTAATACTCATATAAAAAAAGAAGTTGTATGGCAGCTACCCGAACCCATGGTCCAAAATGGCTGGATTTAAATAGCGATGACGGCTATTGCAAAAAAATGAATTTGCGAAAATTTCAAGATCCTAGCTCCTTTAGTTTTTGAGTTATCGTGCGGACGGACGGACAGACGGACGGACAGACGGACGGACAGACGGACAGACGGACGGACATACATAGCTAAATCGATTTATTTTTCGATTCTGATCGAAAATCGATTCCGTCACAAACGTAATGGCAAATTTATTATACCCTTTGACTATATTGTCATACGGGTATAAATATAGCTCACAGATATAGAAAAACACATAACTTAAAAATAAAATTATTGAATTGTACAATATAATAAATAATGTATAATAAATTAGTACTGTATCAGTTGGAAGACCTAAAACCTTCTACATCTAATAAGAGCTTGTATTTTCTTACCTATTCATTCATAGTAAACTAAAGATAAATTTTCAATTCAGTTAAACCGATTCAAATATTTTCCCTTTATTTACATCTTATATTTGTATAGAAATACACTTCTATTGTGGGTAATGAGGCAACTTAATTTTCTTTTTAAAACAAAAATTCATTCATTTGGAATTGTGAATTCTTTTGAATAATAAGAAGTAATTGTTTCAAATTTTTAGTAATGGAAACCCAAAATTATATAATTAACATAATGTTTATATGCATAAGTTTATGGTCTCGTAATAACACTAATAAGTAGTTGCAGCTATTTTAAATTAGAAAATAAATAATTTATTATGTATTTTTGTCAGTCTATTGTTAAAAAATTTTCAATAGGGTTGAAATTTAATTGGTTAAAATTTGTTTTTTTTTCATTTCATGGTTCTATATTCTAATAAATCCTTAGATCTTTTCTATTTTAGAAATAACCTGTAGTTTTATTATTTTCATTTGGTGGTATTGAGTGAATCTTATGTGACTGCAATTTACAAAGGTTATGATCTTAGTATATGTGTTAATTGTTCAACTGCTAGGCTAAAAAATGGTCTAATACGGAACTTAGTTTACCGAAATACCGCTTAATCGAATTCGGATCTCCCGGTTTACCGAAACCAATTTGCCTTTTATTTTATTTTAATCAAAATCACAATTCTTCTTTAACAAAAATTTAAATTGCTGGGCTTTATTTAAAAAAATAAATCACCTACTTTTTAATCCAACTTTAAAATCCATCCTAATTGCTTAGCAACAGAAAAAATTGGTTTAAAAAAAAAACGGATTTCGTTACGTTTCTCTAATTTATTCTCTAGTCTATTGTATCTTAAATACATGGTGAAACAAGAGAACCGAGAGGTACTGGGTAAATGGAAATATAATACTCCAATAATAGAACTTATATTAATATGTCTTAAAATAAAATTTATCTATAAACACTACTAGAGTACTATACCATTATAACATTTAGACAATGTCTTATATTTCAATAAATTTTTATATACCACTTATAAGTTATTTCCGTGTCTGTGAGTTATATTATTCAATTAAATTATTTGTTTGTTAAATTATTTATTTTGTATTTTTTTAATTTTAGTATATTAATTTAAGCTTACTATTTTACAAATACTGTAATTACCAATTAATAACCATGTGCGCTCATTATTTGATTACATTTCTATCAGTGAGTTATAAATTCGAAATAAAATTTCCTCTCAAAAAATTATATTAAACTGATTTCTTCAAATTTAAAGCACAATTTTGACTTATCTGAACTTAAAAGATTCACTTCAATTTTGTAAATACTGTCTGAATCAAATCGCTTTAAATGCAATTCTTATATTGATTTAAAATTTGAATCACTTAATACAAGTGAGTGAAGTAAAGTAATTCTATAAGAAGCTTATATACAATAAGTATATGAATTATAAAATGATAGTATTTTGTAAATTTTAGTGGTTTACCAATGATACATTGTCACAATGATATATTGTTAGTTTTGTTTTTGTTTTTTTTTTTTTTGGTATAGTAAAATATTTTCAAAAAGGAATCTAAGCAAATAACATACAACATAAGTATATAATATTGAGGATATATACAAGTGACTGTATAAGTGAAATATACAAGTGATTTGTTGTTTTTAAAAACAGCCCAAAAATATTTTCATATATAAAATGAAAATCTTTCAAGTTTATTTCTATAATTTTAGTTCTTAAAAAAATATGAAAAAAAAAAATTTATATCTTTTAGATACAAGTGAAATTTATGTATGTGAATGTGTACATATGGTTTATATACATATATCATACTTATTCATTCTTAACATTTATTGTGGAATAGTGATATAATAAATCACTCATATGATGTAATTGTTGTATTATGTTATATGTTTATTATGTTTCGATATGTTTTTGAATGAAGTTTTTTATTTTTTGGTTTTTGTTTTTTTTTTTTTTATTTTAATTTTTTTTTTAAATCTCATGTTGTCTGATGATAATATGTTGTGTGATGAAAGCGATTTTCTGCTTGGTAGCACGTTTTTATTGTAATTAAAACCACGTAATAAATGATGAAAGACAATTTTAGGTGAACATTTTTTTTTGCAATACTATGTGCTTTTTTATATTTTTTTTAGGCAGTTGCAGGGAAAATATTAAAATATGTTTGTAGATATATGTGTATGTTTGGAATATTTTTTTTTAATTTTTCGTGATTTACGGTAGTAAGTATTGTAATCGTGATAGAAATTAAGACTTTGAAATTAAAGAAAGATTTTTTTTTAAATAATTCAGATTGTACAAGTGGATTTTTAAGAACTTGGCCGCCATTGCACCAACTACTTATCATAAACCAATTTCTCGAATAAAATTCAAAATTGTGCCTAATGCTTACTAGGTGACCCTATCGAGCAAGTAACACTTACTCCACTTAACTCTCGTCGAAGTATTGAACCGATTTCCCCTTTTTATAGATATCTTGTAGGTAATGATATTTGCTTTATTGAACTAAGGTCAATTATGCCTCCTGCTAAACAATTCCAACGGAACACTAAAGGAACAGTAAGTGCTCATTTCTACACTGTGGAAATTCCAAAATGGTTTAAAACTGTTTATGGAAACTCATTTATCGTGAGGACTGCTAAGATGTGGAACCCCTTTTATACTCTATTTTCCTTTCCTTTTTCAATAAACCTACATGTTATGTATACAGGAATCTGTTTCTAGCGTTAAGTTAGCGTGTAAAAAAAAAAAAAATAGTCAAATCAAGTTTGATAAGTGAAGGGGTTTTACATTTAGGGGTTTGTCATTGAATTATTGCCTTATGTCAATAACTTTGATCTTTTTTGATCTGATCTTTTTGGTGGTTTTTTACGAGAGACTTGGAAAGGCTTCTCTTTTGGCGCATTGTTCCTATAGGTAGTGTGTGACTTTAACACAACAAAACTACAATATTTTTTAAGTCAAACCTTAGAATGGGAACTGTGAACAAATAAAGAGTTTGGCCTTACAACCATATAAGAATGTGAAAGGATGATTGGAAATTGGGTTTGAGAAATATATGATTCTGGGATTATGTGAAATAAAAACTTAAAATAATTAGGTATTTGCTGATTTGATTAGCGATGATAAGTAACTAGTGCAATAGGGTCCAGTTTTAACAAAGCATGATAAGTTTAACTTGGTAATTTAAAAATATTTTGTGGCAAGTGTAAATACCATCATTTTTCAGGTTTGACGTTTAAAGATAATCAATAGCATATAAATCAAGCCTTAATCTTGTAAAAAAATCATTGAAGTAACTTATGGCCTGCATTTAGTAAACTTCAGTCTTGAACGCAAGTAAATTCATTTTAGTTAGACATTAAAGAAACTAGAAGCTCGCAAGTGAATTTTTCTTTAATATAAATTAAAATGCAAATGGTTCATTAATTTTAAAAAACAAAACAAAAGCAAATAAATTAAACAAAAGCTAACGAGAACTTCAATTGGAATACATTTTTACAATACTCGTATAACTATACACTTGGGTAGTGATTTGTTAATTGATGTTATGTTGCTGCTTTTCGTTTTTCGATTTTACAAAAGTGAAAGTGCAATGCAAACATAAAAAGAATATTAATTTGATAATAACGATTTTAAAGGTATAATGTATGGTATGGATGATTATTGAGTTTTAACGATTTATTTACAAAAATAAAATAAATAATAAAAAAAAAGTTTAAATAATATTATTGAGGAAATCATTCGGTTCAATTATTTCATTATTCAAATTCCATTAGATTTTTTTTTAAAATTCAATTGAATTTATAATTTCCAACTGAATTGTAGGATAAATATCATTAAAGAGGTTTTGTTTTATTTTTTAATTTTTTTACTATTAAATACAAATTTATTGGAAATAAAACTTTTAAAACGTTAGGTACTTTTATTTTGCAATTTCCCTCTTTTTTTTTAAAGTGCAGTGTTAAGTGTCTAGACGATTTAATATTAATTTCAATAAGAAGTAATTAATATTTTTTTATTGAAAAATAAAGAATATCTGATTGGCAGTGTAAGTTTTGAATTAATTCATTCAGATAAAGTGAAGTGGTACATTTAATCACTATTGTTGAGAATTTATTATATATTAGTAAAGTATTTATTGCACCATAAGTTTATTGTGCTTTATACATGCTTAATAATATTAGAAAACCATGAATTTGAAACTGCTTAATTTTAGTTTTACTTTGCTTCTTCTTAATAATTAAATTCTACATTTTTATTTATCAATTAGGTAGGCCATACTACACACAATGCCATATAAGGATAACTAAAGCATACTATTCCATATTAAACTTGGTAGTACGAAAAAAAACTACTACCCTTAAAAATTAAATATTGATTTAAATGTAAACAGAGAACAGCATATAGACATCATAAAGGGTTTATCGTAAACTTCTATATCACAATCTTTTAGAACGTCAAACTGATAAATTTGGATTCAAGACTAAGGCAGATTATAAAACTTATGAATTTGGACCTTGTGTCCTAGTAATTTCGAATTAAATGTTTATTTACATTTTGGGAATTTGGAAATGTGGAAGTATATCTACATTTTGGATCTTTGATAGATATCTTAACATCTTATTATCGATTTGGTCAAATAATTCACAGATAAAGCTCTGAAAACTTCATTTAACTACTAGAACAATTCAAAAACTATAACAGAAGTTGTCTAGGCAAATCCCACACTTCGATGACTGCTGATGAGTCTAGTAGTTGCTGAAAAGATGAAACACTCCTTACGTATTTCAAATATTTTAAGATACCTTGAATATTTTTTAATAACTAGTAGAATATTCCAAAAAAAAAACCAATATTTAAGCAAACCAAAATTTAAATTAAACAAAGTAATTACTGTCTGTAGTAAATCTTTTACGTGTTATATTTTACAGTTTATTTAATGAGCATTGCTTCTAAATAACTTTAAAACAAAAAACATTTGTTAAAAGAAGTTTAATTTCTGTAAAATATGAAGTTCATCACGTACTAACTAGAGACATCTGCAAGCAATAAATGCATAAGAATGCATACAAAAGTTGTAAATTAAAACAAAAGAGTAAAACAGAACACAATTTTGAAAGAAAAGTCATCTGTTTTCCTTTAATAATAAAATTCCTAAAACTCAAATTGTACTTCCTGAGAATAATAATTAACATTTTGTTCCAAAATTAAGTTATTAAAAATGGGACCATTTTTCAAAGTTTATTTAAAGATTCAGTCTAAAGGAAGAAAGATTAGAAGAATTGAAGAAATAAAGAAAAAAAATACACACATAAACAAACGAGTAATTAAGAATTAAGGAACCATATTATTGCATATAAATATTTTACAATTTGTAAAATTTTATATTCTTAAAAGTTAAAATTGTAAACAAGTTTTTTAATATAAGAAATATTTATTAACTGAAATTTTAAAACTTAAATATTAAGTAACTTTAAATGTTATACAAGTGCATTATTATAAAACTGATAGAACTGATCCTATAAATGTTTAAACAAAGATGAATTGCTTGTAGATATGGGACCTACGGCAAAATGTATTTAATAGTGTTTGTATTGCAACGATTTAAAAAAATTCAGCTTTGGAACTTCTTGGTTATAAAAAAGCACCTTCAACCCTTTAAAATTTGTATCGGTATTCCAATATTTATACCTCTTATGTACAGGATCAATAAAAAATTTTGACAATGATCTAGATCACGGTTTCAGACTATCAGATCAATATTTATACCTCCTGTACAAAAGGATCAATAAAAAATTTTGACGATGATCTAGATCACGGTTTTAGATGGCCGTGCTTAAGATGATAAGTGAATGTTTAAATCCGTATTATAAATATTAGCGATAAAAACTACTTTAAAATACCATGCAAAATTATTCCAATTTAATTTAATTTAATAATATTGTAGGAAGAGACAAGATAACTATTGATATAAACGAATAATACTAAAGAATCTAATAACATGTATAGAACATCTGAGACATGGAAGATTAATGAAAATTTTTTAGCTGATAATTAAAAATGTTTTAACTAACATTTAATGTATACCGCTTTGCTTTTAATTAAAAAGGTAGACAAGAATTTTTCCGATTACATATTGTACAAGAAAATTTTATTAAATAGATTAAAGATAATGCCTCGTACTATCTCTAACATGTAGATAATTTTGAATAAATACCATTATATTTGTTATATATTGTTATCATATTATATTTGAACTAGTAATGCGTGCTTGCTTTGCAAACGTTCAAACATTTGATTTCATCACATGATATTTTAAGAAATCATTTGGTCACTGACGCATCTGAAACTACCTCAGTCCCATGCAGGGAACTAAAGTTTTAAATCTGGCCAATACCTTTTTAATGATACTCCACATGATTATATATCGATTACTTTTATATTAAGAGCTTATAAACAGTCTCCACGTCGAAGCAGAGTGACCTGGAACAATCGCTTCCAAAAAAAAGTTGTAGAGCTCACCAAGACCTTTGCAATGATACCCCATATGAAGACATTCCGGTATAATTAATAAAATCCCTATACAACTTACAAGGGTCTAAAAAAGGCTCTTTAAAATCGAAAAGTTCAAATATCAGATTTTTCTGGATGGTTATACGCTAAACTCTATCAAAAACCTTTTATCGTAAGTCTCTAGCACTTGTAGAAGTTTTTCATCTTTTTGACCCGAAGATAGTGAGTGAGTGATTTGACACATTTGTTAGAATCAGCTTCATATAAATAAGTATAAGATATTTCAAGTATCTGCGAGTTATATTATTAAATTAAATTATTTGTTTGTATTTTGTAATGTGGTATTAATGTATTTTTTTCATAAAAATATTGACTTGACAATTATTATTACTAATACCATAACGCAAATATGGTGACTTGGGTCGCAAATCAGATTAAAGGTTTTTTTTTTCACTTTTATCGGGAATCGAACCCAAACCTTTTGACACACAAATTACCTGTGCCACCCAGCTATAAGTTTCGAAAAAAAAAATTCAAAACGATTTTCAAATCAAAAATAAGAAATTTGCAATTGGACAGGGGTCTAACTATGTTGTAAATGTAGAAAAAACTATTTAACTGGCGCAGTCACAAATTTTAAGTTGCTAACATTTAAACTATAAAAAAATTGTAAAAAATTAAGCTGTGATGAATGGCTTACTTTATATATAAAATAAAAACTGTTAGGAAGTAAAAAAAAATGTAATTACCTATTTTTTAATGATTTATAAAATTTACCTTTAAAATTTTTATCTTAAAATATCGGTAATAAATTTTTACTAAAGTTTTTTACTTTTATTTAACTTTATGGTAATCAAGTAAATAACTACAAAAAAAATGTTCTTTCTTACACATTTACATACGTATTTATATTATACATACATACAAACATAGAAAATATTAAATAAGTATAAAATAATATAACAGTACATAAACACATAAATTTAACATGATTTTTGACCTTATTTTCTATTTGTCGCTAATAAATATAATATGGTACACAGAAAAACTTACATATGTATATGTTAGTATATATGTATGTATACAATATGAACATAACAAAAAAAATTTGTTACAAAACTTTTTTTTTGCAATTTTATTTTTTTTATTTTCTTATAGCGATGGCGTTGACTTGTATTCAAAACAAATTTTTCTTTAATTTTATTATTGTACTTTTTCTTATAGTTCTGACAAAATAAAAAACAACAACAACAATAATCACATTGTAATAAATTACATATAAATATAACAAAAACATCATAATAATACATCTACATATACTGGAGTAAAAAGAATAGATGAACTTAAGAAAAAGTCATTTTTAGATTCCAACTTGTTTTTGCTCCTTTATTTTTTCCATTTTTCTTTGTTGCAAAAAAGTATAAAAAAAAAAAAAAAAAAAAAAAAATAGTGTACAATATGGAAGAATAAAAATATCTAAGAATCTTAGGTTGGCTAAATGCCATAATATTGAGTTTAAAAGAACATCAGTACAAACAAAAAAAAACAAATACAAATATTAAAGATAACTATAATGTAATAATAGTGGTGTTTTACTTTGGAATTTAACATATTCTTAAATGCAAGTCGTTGCTTCTCCCCGGTTTGTGCTATTCAACATATTATTGGATACCATTGGAAAATTACAAGAAAACCAGAACAAAAATGGCATGGATATTAACTAGCCCGCCTTAAAAAACCTTGATTTCGTTGACAATAGAGTACAAATGGGCCAGTCACACATAGAAATCCAATTAAAAATAATTGAACCTGCTTGATGAGAAGGTGAAAACTTTGATTCAGTAATACAAGAAAAACCAATATAGACTTAGGATTAATACACAGAATAATGTGTTTTCTAGTTCTTAAAATTTTCAAAAATTCTCAGTTAGTTCCACTTATTCCTGCTCAATTCCTTGTTCACTTCATTATTAAAGTAAAATATTCCTTTCTAATCCTTTCACATTCTTATTTCTAAATAATTTTACTTTATAAGTAGTTTAGGTGTCAATCTCACTATTGTAGTTGTGGTAGGAGGTGGTTTTAGTTAGTAAAACTCCCTTGCTACCAGGGAGATAAAGTCTTCTGGTGCCTTCTGAAGATTTGAACTGACCTTAGGTGGAAACCTTAACATTTCTTTTCAATCCTTTCACATTTTTATTTCTAAATCATTTTATTGTACAAGTAGTTAAGTTGTTAATCTCACTATTCCAGCTAAGGTGGGAGATGTCTTTAGTGGGAAGAACTCCTTTGCTACCTGGGAAATAAAGTGTTCTGGTGTCTTCTGAAGATTTGCATTGACCTAAGAAGATTTGGAAAGAAAACATTGTCAATTGAATAAAGGAAGTTAGAGTTATATCGGAAATATTTTGGGCTGCTTGGAAGTTTCAAAGGTATGCACCACGTAAATGGTTACCCACAAAATAACCCACTTCGTTGTAATCAATATAACATTTGTAAGAAAATGTTTAAAATTCAACTACTTACACGGTATGGTTTCTACTAAAGCTGGTTATAAAGAAGACGTTGTCAAAAGTATAAAACTTAAAATGCGTTTATGTTGGAGTTGCGATAAATAATATGAGCGTCGCAAATTAATATTTTTTATCGATGATCAAAGCGACGCTCCAATATAAACACCTTTATTTAAATCATGTATATAGTTTTCTACGCTTTACTCTTATTGAAGCTCTTGACACTTACCGCAGCTTCAATATAAACGCACCCTAGTTAGAAACGCATTGGTAAAATATTAAATAAAATATAAAATAAAATACAAAACGCATATATGATGCATTATAAATCAGTTGTACAAAATGTTAGTGAACTTTGACATACAAATCTAAATTTTATAACAATATTTAGGTTTCCATAACGAAATCTTCTGGCTGGAGTGAACAAGAGCATAGGGGTCAATATTCAATGACAAAGGAACTTCCTGTTATAATCCTAATTTAAGTAGGCGAAAATGAGCATAGATTGATCTGACACTGAAAAGATTTGCGAAAACTCCTTTTCGGCTCAAAAGTAGAACATAGTGCTTTGTGAAAGCGCTGTGCTTTTAAAGGGAATTAGAGAAAAAATATAATTAAAAATATTTTTTAAAACGATTACAATACTTAATTTAGTTCTCAAATATATAAAACGTGAAGTAAAAACCTGAAAATATGAACAAGGAATCAACTTAATATTATCGTAACAATTTTTTTTTTTTATATTTATATTTTAGTTTTTTTTAGTAGATTCTGATATTTGACTTAAAAATTGCTTTTATTATGGTCTTCATGGTACGTGGTAAGTGTATATGATCTATATATTGCTTTAAATTTCAAGAAGGTTCTGTTTTACCATTAACAATTGCAAAGCGTGCAAACTATGTTAACTTCATAAGTTCGGAAAGAATACAATAATCTTCATAATTTGGCGCTTTATAATGTATTTTTTTTTTGTATTTTCATACAATTTTTTTTTTTTGGAATCGCTATTAAAAAGTCCAAAAAATAATTTTTTGTATTTTTTTTTGTTTTTTTTTTTTTTTTAAATTGCATGTTGTTTTTCTATGCTCTGGTTTTTTTTTGCTTTTGTACCTATTTAAAATTCAAGAGTGGAAGAATGTTATAAATAGTGAATATGAAGTTAAATTTGCATTTGCAACAAATAAAATCGTTCAACTTACAAATTTTTGATTTTTCAGGTTGGTAATGAAAATGGGAGGAATTGAATATTGTGTAATGGAATAGTTTTAATTTTGATTCAAAAAGTTTATGTTCAATACTTGTAGTTAAAGTTATTCGACCAATGGCGTATTTGCTTAAACGTTGACCTTTCGAGTCGGAGGTCTCGAGTCAGAACACCGATCGGATCATATAAAAGAAAAAAAAACAATATTGAAAAATTTTATAAGTATATCGTAGCATAAAATGAGATTAGATTAAAATATATATAATTCTTATGTAAGATAATAGATGGTACATAAAATTTAGCATTTGTGTAAATGCTTGGCACAAAATAACTTGGTGTTATTTACCCTTTACTTCTCAAAGGAGTGGAAAAGGAAGTAAACAAAATAATCAATAGTCATATTCAAATATTAAATAATTGATTTACATGTTCAGTAAACTAAGCTTGGATTTAATTTACAAAATCAATCTATTGTAAGAAATTGAAAGAGCAGCCATAAAAAATGTTAAAAATAAAAAATTTACTTTTATAAACATTTAAGCCAATGAGCAATTTGTAGCACATTATTTACAAAAGCTTTTACACCAATTTAATTAGAGAGAAGAAATTTTAACTACGGGTAGATATTGAAAAAAAAATAATTTCGTAGAAGAACTTTGTTACCCCACTTGTTACGGAGCTGCAGCCTCCCAAAGACTAAGCTCTAAATTTAAACTGTTATAACAAGAGTTCTTTGAGGTTTATTTTTAATCAAAAAACGGTAAAAACTCGAGAAACAGCTTAAGTTCGCTTATCAAACATCACGGAACCTTCCTGATTAAAGGGCTATTAGGAGTTTATAAATTTCCCATTTGATAATCAGTCATATTTATAGTCACCAGTATATATATTCCCAAAATTAAACTCAGTATCAGACACTACCCTTGGTTTTTTCATCACTTGTTAATCCTATGAATGCCTTCTATTTTAAAGCTATACTTCTCATAATTACTATCATATTTTAAATTATTTAAATTACTTTCACATGTTTTAAATTATTTAAATTATTATTTAAACCAAAGTAAGAGTATTATTTATGAGAAATTCATAAATATTCCATCAGATAATATTTAAAATATTGATAACAAAAAGTAACAGTACGAATTCTATTAAATATTAAATAAATTACTGAATTAATGTAATTAAGGTTTTTAAAAAATTACGTAATCAGATTTAACACAAAATTTTTAAAAGCATTTGTCGCGTATTTAAATTTAAGATATCATTATCTAATCATTAATATAATTTATAGGTTTTATTTTAATTTATTGCAATTATTAATTTATATATGTGTCGGATAAATTTACTTTTCTATACATATTTTAATATATGCAAACCATATGTATGTAATTTAATCTAATTGGATTAATCATATTATACAATAATTTTATTTTTATTTAAATGTAATTTAAGTTACGATTACACAAATCCGTATTATCAAAATTTAAAACAATAACGGTTTTTCTTTACAACACATAAACTTTATTGCAAAACAGATTATAAACTTATAAATCAATTATTACAGAAAATGTCAATTAACTGATAAAATTTTTTAACTGAAAAATGGCAACAATTAACTTATTATGTTTGCATCTAATTTAATTGAGTGCTTAATACTTATTAGTACTTAATTTTAAGTACTAAAAAAGTTAAATATAAAAGTACAACGTAGATTAGGAATTAAATTAATTTGATAAAGTTGATTAACTTATAAGGTTTTATTCAGTCAAACAATAGTTTAATATTAATTTTAGATTGTTTCAATTACAAAATCATGTAGTCAAAGTAATTAATTACTCAGCTATACCTATTCTACAAGATTATAAAAATACAAATATTTTAATTTTAATTTTATGCGCCATATATATGTCTTTTTTGTTGAAACTGAGACATTCCGATTGATAAATCCCGACCTACACACAATACCATTGGCCAGATTCAAGCAAGTTCTTAAGTACTTATTGATTGAGCAAAATTAAATTTTTTTATCATGATCTCTTCAAACTTATTTCATTATTTTGTTTAATTATTTCTTAAACTGAAAAATAACAATTTTATGACTTATCTGATTTTCATTCTTAATCAAATTCATTTTTTATCTATTTCATTAGAACACAATGTTGTGCAAAAAAAAAAAAAATGAATTTTAGCTGGTGTAATGTTTTAAAACAAAAATGTTATGTTAAGTATGAGATTTTTAGTTAAAATATTTTTATTTTTTTTTTTCATTTAACGGTATGTGACAAAAATTTTTTTAAAGTTTTTTTTTTGAGCCCTCATAGGATATAATTCGTATGTCAAACATTAACATCATAGTTGACAGTAAATTGGGTTCAATGTAAAAAAAAACAAAAAGAAAATGGAAAATGGTGTTATTATATTTTATTAAAGAAAGAAAATTAGAATAAGTTCAGTGAAAAAATATTGGGTTAAATTATTAAAATATAGAAATGAAGAGTTTAAAAGACCTTTAATTAGAATCAGAAGATGATGATTTGTTAGTTAAGATTTAAAAACAAAGCTTCAATATTTATTCCAAAGGATGTATGGAATTTGTAGTTTCATTAATTTAGAATTATTGGTTATATTGGTGGAATTTTTAATCAGATTTTTTTTTTATTTATTGTACCACATGTCTGTTCGTACTTTTGTTATTTTTTATATTGGATTGGAAGTATACTAGTTATTTAAATTGAATAAAAAAAACTTCTAACTTAACATTGAAATTTCTAAAATAGGCCATGTGATTATATGTAGAATATAATTAGGAATATTTGGTTTCAAATAAGAATATTTTTATATTGTTGATTTTGGAAGATGAAACTGCAATAAGGCTTTAAGTTTAAACTTAATTTTTTAACTTGTTAATTTACATTTCCATTTCACTAATGATTTCTAATTAAATCGTTCAATTTCAGGGACGAATGTATATAAAAAGCAAAACTGATTGCATATTTTCAGGGATGATTTATTTTATTGTTTTATGGACAGTCTCAAGCTACACACAATGTCATAAACGAGTGGCACCTAAGAAAAACTTTTGTTTAAATTAAATTATATGTAATTATATATATATGTGTATATTATTTTTGAATTATAAATTTTAAATTTACAATAAATATTTGGCCACCGATCAGATATGTAAAGAAATATAACTTTTAAGTAACCTTCCATACTTTAATACATTGTCCCCTTTTCGGGGTTCGAACTCTTGCTCTCTCGGTAAATTACCCCAAGTGACTAGCCACAAAATAACTGAGGCCGCTAAGTATTTAAACTGTAATAACGTACATAAAAGGAAGTAAAGACAATTGCATATTTTCAGGGGTAATTTATTTTTATCTTTATAGACAATCCCTGCTTGGTAGTAAATTAACCATGTTCTTACCCACTAAACCTTCGCGACCTCTTCAATATTTCAATATTGTAAATATTATAATGTAATTCAATATAAATTACAAATCAATATCAATTGCATATTTTTAGGTATAATTGTATTAATTTTCAAAATGATTTTTTGAAGAACTATTATTTTTTTTTTATTCAAAATAAATTTGTATAGTAGCTTATTTAATTTATTCTAAATAAATTTTTCAATTCTTTCTAAAAATTTCAAGAATCTAAAAAAAAAAAATCAAATACTCAATAGTAAAAATATCTTAAGGCTTTTTACTTATTTTTAATGGTATACATTATATGAATTTTGAGAATATTGTAAAAAAAAAAGTGAATGTCAAAAGAAAAATTTTATTGAATTCTATGAATAAATTTGTTTTTAAAGATTTAGTTCATCTCTCAAAAAAAAAAAATAAAATAAAAAATTCAATAAAATGCAATGCAATTTTGTTTTTTTTCTCTCAATTTTATATAATGAATGATTGATGCATATATGCGCATATATTTATCCGTTAAAAAGAAATTTACTTAAAAGTATAATATATAGGGAAGGGTGTACAATTGGTAGGTGAAGGGTAATGGAAATCAGGGAGGGCAATAAAAAACACAATAAAAATTATTTTAAAACCCGTTTAACTTTTTTTTTACCATTTTGATTTTATATATATATATATATGGAAGTTAAAATATTTTATATATAGGAATTAAAACTTTGATGGATTATTATATATGTAGTATTGTTTTTGTTCCTATATACTACACATATAACAATAAAAACAAAGGTTCAAAAAAAAAAAATGGGTGAAATTAAATTTACTAACAATTGTGTAAATATGTAGGAAGTTTGGTACATTTATAAATATATATATATATATGATAATTATAAGTTTGAATTTATAGATTTATTTTTTTTTTTTAAAAACCATATAATAGTCGTATTTGAATATTTATTAAAAAATATATAGATACAGATATATGTAAATTTATATTTTTATTTAAATATCGATTTCTTAAGACTGAAAAAAAAAGGAAAAAAAATAGTTTTAATGAATTATGAATTTTGTAAATATATATGTACATTTTTAAAGTAATTTAAATTTTTTAAAAATTTTACAAGATTTTTTTAGTAAATATATAAAATTGTAATAACTTTAGATTTGTTTTATTATATTCAACTAAAATATTACATTACAAAGTTAATATTTAGAATAACCTAAATTTAAAATTAGTTTGAGTTTGAGTTAGACACGACTTGCAAAAATATATTGTCGTTCAAAAGGTACAGGTGGAGTTTTCAAAATTTAAGATATCCTTCCGAGTTCAAACACCCAAGGTTAAAGACACTTTACTGCAGATCAATGCTTTCAATGAAATAGTATATCGTTCAGTTTCATTGAATCAGAGTGTTGTAATCTTATACATGGACAACGTTAATTTAACTCTAATCTTTACATTTTATTGGAGATAAATAAATAATAATGTGTAAAGGGGAATGTATTAAAATCTCAAATTACATAATCCTAAATTTTAAAATTCCAAAAACACAAAATTCCAAAATTAGAAATTTTCAATGTTAATTTTCAAAATTGATTTACTTCATATAAAAACGTCAAATTTTTTTAAAAATTTACTTTTTTTCCTAGATAAATGTCAAAATAAATGTCAATTTTTAATACTTCTGTAATTATCCTGCAAGCATTGACATACTTTTAGTATTGATTTTAGAATTGGATTCAAAAACAGGATTGGCGAATTATTTCCAGAATAGTTATGTATATATATATATATATATATAGATGTATACGTGGTTTTTTAATTAAAAGGAGTTTCAGAGTTGGATTCAAATTCAGAGTTATATACTTTGTACAAAATGTGAATGTTTAAATAAGTGGATGCTTTTTTTTTGGGATTACTTTTTTAAATTCCGTATTCAATCCGAATAAGATGTCGCAATTTGGGATTTTGCAATTGCGGATTTTGGGATTTGAGATTTTGTAATAAGATGAAAATATTTTTCAAATATTCAAATTTAGGATTTTGTGATTGGGATTTTATGATTTGGGATTACGTATAACCAGTCCTGCGTAATGAAATACAAATAAGTTTCAATTCGATAAAATTGTGTATATACATTTAATTCTTTATTTGGAACTTTTGTAAGTGAGATGTCATAAAACTGTACTGTAACCCATTCAAATTAGATCTAATTCCTTAAAATATGGCTTAATGATCTAAGGCTTTGTAATCACAGAATAAATTTGTAAAATATAATATAATTTTAATTTTATTTAAATTAAATTATTAATAATTTAATATTATAGGGTATTGGACTTTTAACCTGAAATATGAACTTTATCAAAGAAATGTAATTACTTGTTTTTATTTCATTGGGGTAATGCATTAATAAATATAATTAAAAAATTTGAAAATATTTATTTTTTATTTTAACCGATAACAGACAAGCTTCAATAATAAGTAATTCTCTTATCGTATATGTAATATCGTTAAATATTAATTTTATTACCTTTACTTGTTTTAGCAAATAAAACCCTTAAAAAATGCATTGTATTTAATTGTTTAAACCCTATTGACTTCTCAATGTAACGCTTTTACGCATTTCGAAAGTAAATATTTTGATCAAAATACAATAACATAATTTTTATACTAAAATTTTTTTACGGAAGTTAAATAAAAGTTAATTTAATGTTTGAATTAATGGATAAATACAATAAACCTTTGGTATAATAAAAAGATAAAAAAAATGTTTCAGAGCACCTATTTTGTGTCTTTAATCAGAGTAAATAATGATAATTCAAATAAAAGTCATAGTTTGGGTCTAAAAGTATCAAATATACTAAACTGACAGATTAGGAGTGATAAAAACATTAAAAAACAAATGATTGAGTTAAAAAATTTATTTTAATGGATATAGCGATTATCAGAAAATGAGTGAGGATTAATGCATTAATTATGTACTATTTTTAGTCTGAATTTGATTAATAACTTCAATTATAATTGTGTTAAATATTAAAATTGGCGCTAAATAAATTTTAATTATATACAATGATTTGTAAGATAAATATGTATTATATAATTTGTTAGATGTTAGTTTATTTACTTTTGTTTATACTCGTATGACTGTAGGTCAAAGAGTATAATAAATTTGCCATTACGTTTGTGACGCAGAGAAATAGGAGGGTAGATATAGACTAAAGTGCATGGATCGGATCATAACCGAAAAAAATATTGATTTAGATATACTCAAAAATTAAAGGAGCTAAGATCTTGAAAAATCCAGCCATTTTGGTCCATGGGTTCGGGTAGCTGCCATACAACTTCTTTTTTTATATGAGCAATACACTACACCTAATAAAGCTGGTATGTTTGAAATTTTGCCAAAAGTATTCAATGTTTATAATAATAATGATATAATGTTTATATAACGGTCATACGGGTATCTCAGAGTTGACACAGTCTACTCTACTACACTCTTCCTCATTTTAATTCAATTTGAAAATAGGAATTAATTTGAATATGTTGATTTATATGCATTTGATTTATTTGTTTTAATTTTATATTTATTTGATGATAAGTAAAATTAAGGGTACGTACTACAAGTAATTAACATATTAAAACTAATTTTGGAAATGATTTGATACTTTTTAAATTTCAACTCTTATTAAATTGAATTTTATTTGTTTAATAATCGCATTTATAACTTATGTTTTAAATTAAATCACTGCAACTTAATAATATTTGAATTTATTCCATTTTCTACAATAAATTTTTAAAAAGATTATATCAAATGACTTTTATTCATTGACTTGTAAATTCAATATTTTGTTAATACCTATTCCAAATTTGCCAAATTAAAAATCAATATTCTTCCATAGTATACAATTTAATATATTTTTAAATAGTAAAGGAAGGAAGTGCAGGATTTTAAAAGTATTGCCTAGTTCAGAAAATAGATTTTAAATGAATGATCTTCAAAATGGTTTTTATTAAAGTGCTTTAAAATGTATTTTTAAATACCTAATATATAAGTCTACATATATATAAATTAAATATATATATATATATATATATTATATAGCTTCGGAATTTACATTCAATAGTTTTAAAGCAGTTACTTTCCTTTTTTTTAAGGTTAAATTTGAACCATTTCCTATTTAATGTTCTGTTTCTTTTAAATAAATATTCCAGTGTTTCAAAACCGGTTCTTTTAACGGGCCGAATGATACATTTCGCAATAACAAAATAATTATCGCCTTATAAAAAAGTTGTTAATATCTTGTGAAAAAAAACCCGACGGTGACGACACTGTTCTAAATGTCAAATATTAATTTTATAAAAATTTCTAAGGAAAAGTAGATTTAAGCGTTGCGTTCATGTTTTTGACATTTCAAAGCGTCGTAAAAATGTCATCACCGTCGGATATAACTTCACTATAAAAATAATGATAGAAAATATTTTTGCTACATATTTATAAAAAATTATAAATTTTAAACAAGAATTAAAATAAATTTAATACTATATTAATTAAATAACTATGTACTAATTAATTCATAGTTCGTACTTAATTAGTGTTATAACTTAAAATTTTAATCAATTTTTATTTATATTCGTTTTAAAGTAATAATTTTATATTTCTATATAACTGTATTTGTACAATTTGCTAATATGCTAATTATATTAGTTCATTATAGTTTAATATTAGCATGTATATGTATAATGTTAACATACAACAAACCTTTAATATACAGAATAATATATGAAATTGAAATTTTATTTGTAGAATAATTAATTAGATCATTTAATTAATCGCTATGCCGATGAAAAATTTATTAGAATTAAAATATCAAAAAGTTAAAATTTTTAATTTTTTTTTTTATTTGAGCAGTTGATTGTAAATTTTAAGTAAATAATTTTGTTATATACTTTATATATGTATACATTATATTTGTTGACATTTATTTCAATAAAGTAAAAAAGAAAATATAACGGGTAAAACTAATCGTTTCAAATTTTTAAGTATTTTACGACAATCACAATATTAAGTGATTACTCAGATTTAATTACAATTTTTTATTAACTTTTGAAGTAATATTTTATCCGATTTAGATATCACTCGGTTCTAACTTCGGGTATTTCGGTTATTATTTTTGTAAAAAATTGTGAACCGTACGTACGGCAAAAAATGAATTTTACATTTGTTCCCAAATTTATTAAATATGTACTCGAATAATTCTAAAATAAATAAATTACCTTAAAAGATTTTGGTTTGACATTTTTATCCAACATTGTACTTGTGTATTGTAAGGATTTTATCAAAATTGCTTTTTAAAAAAAATTTCTAACTCTAATTTGGGTTTTGTTTAATATAATTAAATTTAAAAATTTTTTGGTTTTGATGTATCCTGGAATTTGGTTAGGTGAAAATGATACAAAAATAAAAAGTTGAAATAACACTTAAAAATATTGTAATTATTTCATTAAAAAATTGTAATTAACCGTTGGGTGACACAGTGGTTAAAGTGCTGACCTTTCATGCGAATGACGCGGGTTCGAATCTCAGTGAAAGTGAAAAATTTTATTTGGCTTAAAAAATACATTAATATAACAATTTGAACAAATGCAAAATATAAACAAATAATTTAATTTAATAATATAACTCACAGATATAGAATACCATATAACTCAAATACAAAATATTATAATATAAACAAGAATAAAATTCTATCTATTGAAAATCTAAGACCTATGTTATAAGGCCTAGTACGTTCGTATGTTTAAATTGTATGTGGAATTCAATCTAATAACACGAATATATTATGACCCCATGTTCCAACATGTACCAATGGTTTAACAGTTAGCGCTTAAAAAAAAAATAATAATATAACACCTGAAATTCAAAATGAAATATTCCTACAGTAAAGTGAAGTAACTCCTCAATTTATAATGAAATAATCCCCCAAAATTTTGACATTTTACAAGATGGTATTAATAGGAACACATGAATAAGATATATCAATAAAAAAAAGGATCACTATATTTACACGAGTAACGGAATTTCAAAAAATCGGAGGAATTTTATACTGTCGCAGGCTTTTAACATTTAAAACTTTCTTTTTATATATTATAAACTTTTTTAAATGTCACAATTGTTACACTCACTGTAATTTTAAAATTTAATCAGTTTATATATACTAGTATATATATATGTAGAAAAATTTACTAAATAACAGTTATTAAATTAAATTAAGTATGTTAATTTTTTGTTTACATTTATGTTAAACAAAAATATTTGTTTGTTTATTTAATAAAAAAATTGAAAAAAAAAATTGGAAAACAGGTAATTGAAAGTTTTTGGATAATATACATAATATGTAGTATATAATGTAATTTGTATTTATGTACTTGGCTACATCGAATCATCAACATAATTTTTGTTATTGTTTGGTAAATGTTTTCGTTTCGATTCAAAAATAGTTACTTTTAATTTATTAACTGAATGTTATTGACAGGGTTGCCAACTTTATACCGGCGAAAAACTGGAGATAAAAAAATTTATGTATAAAATAAAAATACAAACAAAATTAAATAATAAAATTTATCTTTATACTATATATTATATAAAAAACAAACAAAACATAAACAAAAATATTTAATTGAAATTAGAAAAAAAACCTAAAACTACATACTATTTAGTTAATTAAAAAATTAAAGTATCCGTATCACAAATATTGCATATTGAATAGTTTGTTATGTTAAGAAAGTTAAAATAAAATATATTCAAATATCAAATAACAGAAAAGTTTTTTTTAAGCCAATTTTACGGTATCAATTATTTCTCACTTTTTAAAGTTATATTTATTTTGTTTAGGTACACATGATACCAAAGCTTTTTGATCATCTTTTTTAATCCAATTCAAAAAATCCTCACAATCCATATTAAAATTTATTTTTGCAATAATTTCAGATTTTACTATATTTAATCTCATTTTATTTCTATTATTAGTCCAAATGTTTCCCATTATGGAAAATACTCGCTCAACAAAACTATTACTAACTGGAATACTTAATACTTTTGAAACAATTTTATATATTTCAAATAAGTTCTCTGTGGAACGGAAGAGATGCGACCATAATTCGGAAATAGTAAATTTTTCTATATTATCTGTCTGTTTGTTAAGTTCGTTATTAATTAAAACAATTTCATTGTATAGTTTGTCTTCATCGATAGTACAAGTTAAAATTTGTGCTGCTTTAATAATATTTTGATAAATAAGTTTTTGTTTTTTAATATTTAAAGCAGTTAGATGTTGAAGTGGAGAATTATTGTAATCATACCACAAATTTCATATTGTAATCATACCACAAAATTTTGCAAAAAATGGTAAAATTTTCACAAAACCTGGAGACTGGAATATTAGTTGAAAAACTGGAGTCTCCAGGGTAAAAATACCCTGTTGGTAACCCTGGTTATTGAGCATTAGAAGTATACTTTATATCAGTGGCGTTCAACCGAAGTTGGTTACTTGGCGCCAAAATAAAATATAAATCTGTATACAGATTATAAGTTTTATCATGATTTTTTTTCTCTTTTGGAATAAATTTCGGTAAAATTGATAGTCTGTCAGTTAGTTGGTACGTAATACTACGAGTTAATCTGTGACTAAGTAGTTAGTATACACTAATTTTATCATTCTTATAACTGAATTAAAACTACAAATCTTCAGTCTATGCATTTAATTTCTTAAGTTTTCTATATTTAAATAATTTTACATTATCTGAATTACAAAACTCTATGATCAGTACTGATATGATTTTAAATTCTAATGGTAAAACTGATAGTATATATAGTCATTTTTACCAATTAACAAAAGTTTTCCTACATATTTCTACATTTTCCTTGATAGACGTACCTTGTAAATATACCAGCGCCAAAGTAAATGACATATTTGTGATTAAAAATAATTTGCTTGGTAATTAAAACTATCATTATATCCATGCAACTTATGAATTAAAATTAGTTCCTTTTGTATTCTTGACAAAAAAAAAATCGGTTTGGCGGGCCGCAGGTTGTTTATATTATTCTAAAATTAATGTTACAATAAGCTTTACATGTTATTAAGATATTTGAAATAAGATCAGCAAATTGTAGTCAATTATTTCATTATTATATGTATATATACATATATACATATTATTGCATAAAGCCAATTTTATAAATAATATGACTATTACTTGACAATAAGTAGACCAGATAATTCCAAAAACTTTGGTTAATTATTTAATTATAAATTTAATGTGAATTTAAGTTCAGAATAAAACACTGTAATGTAGATTTGTTTATTATAATATTATGGTTTTTTACTCAAAGCTTAAGTAAAAATAATGATTTCAGTATTAAAGCGTCCCTTTTGGTTCAAATTAGAAACTTTGTAAAATCGAAGTTGGTGTGAAAATTAGTCTGTATTAGGAAAAGACTGATTCAATTTGAATCTTTGGAAAACGCAAATTTTGTTTTAATTTTTCAAAGAACTTAGAAAATACTTAGTAAGCATTTAATTAATTTTTTTTTTAATTTATGCTTAATTTAAATAATATTGATTAGATTATCAATTCTGATAATAATCATAAATCATTTAGCGATTTTCATTGAAGTTTGAAAAAAACGAGGAAGAGTGTAGTAGAGTAGACAGTGTCAACTCTGGGATATCCGTATGACCTTGACATATACATTATATCATCCGATTAATTACTTTTGGCAAAATTTCAAACATACAGCTTTATTAGGTGTAGTGTAATGCTCATATAAAGGAAGAAGTTGTATGGCAACTACTGGAAGCCATGTACTAAAATGGCTGGATTTAAATAGCGATGACGGCTATTGCACAAAAAAAAAACGAATTTGCGAAAATTTCAAGATCCTAGCTTCTTTAGTTTTTGAGTTATCGTGCGGACGGACGGACGGTCATACATAGATCTAAATCGATTTATTTTTCGATTCTGATCCGATCCATACCCTTGAGTCTATATCTACCCCCCCTTCCTTTTCTGCCTCATAACTTAATGGCAAATTTATTATACCCTTTGACTATATAATCATACGGGTATAAAAATATGGATTATTTTGAAGTAATTATTATATTATTAAAAGTTAATATTTATTTTTATTATCAATATAATCTGAAAAAATATAATAAAATTGGAATTTATTTTTGATAAAAAAATTTATAAAAAAAGTTTTTAGTTAATACTTCTTTTGTTAATCTGAAGTGGATTCACGTAATTGATATTAAATAATACGCATATGAAAAATATAATAATCTTAAAGAAAAGCGGTGAAATATTAATAACAAAAAACTTATTAATTTATAAATCAAATTATTATCAGTTATTGTTTTTATTATGAATCAGATTCTTTAGACCTAGTATTATAACATTTTGATTTTATAGCTTCTAATTAAATAATTTACTATTTAAAATAAATAATAAAATAATAATTGATTTAATCTGTACTAACTTTAAAAATATTTGAACAAAGAAAATTCATTAAGTGCGTAAGTAATAATAATTTAAAATTTAATAATTCAAATTTTAAAATTAAATTTTCAAATAATTACAAGAGACTGTAATAATAAAATATCACAAAACACTGACAACTTATTTGTTAATTAAACTAGGAAGGTTATAAAAAATTACCGTAAAAACGAGGGAAAAGGACCGTTCGATTCTTACTAGGTCGACAACTTGACAACGCCTTTCTATGCATTTCTTATGATTATATTCAGATTGGGCGGTAAATACATCATCGATATCGTCCCAGCACGTACCGTGTACCGTGATTTTTAATTAAGTGGGTTACTGCAATAGGCTTATTTTTCTGGTTCGATTTTGTTGTTAGTATATATTGCATGAATATGTGCAGGTGAATCCATGATTGTTAGAATACAAGTATTCAGCTTCCATTTTGTCGCAACTTTACTTAGTATTTAAGTGCATATTTTATATATATGTGCATATATATTTCATTTAAACATATAATAATAATATATAAAAATTGTAACGCATTTTAAATTAATCGAATAATGCCATAAAAAAATTTAAGACTTTATTATTGTAGCGCAACGTTCAAAATTCAAGCAATTATCGCGCTCAAATAATTGTTTATATTTATAAACAAATAATTGAGTCGCAAGCGTCGGCTTATTCGGTCGGAACTCGGTTCATTATAATAATTTTTTACGATCTTCTATTATTTAACGGACAGCTTCAATATGCTAAACATATTTCCGTCGCTAATCAATGGCAAGCGTCAGCTTATTCAGTCGCAACTCGATCCTTTATTAATCATTTATGATCTTTCATTATCTAAAGCACAGCTTCCATATACTAAACATATTTCGGTGGCTAAAAAATCGCAAGCGTCGGCTTATTCGGTTGCAATTCGCTTTTTTATCATTTACGCTCTTTTAGTATTTAACGCACAAGTTTCATACGCTAAACATATTTCCGTTTGCCCCAATTACTATGGTTCTAATAAGTGAGAGGTTGACACAAGTGAGAAGGAATAACTGTTCACTATTGTCCTAGAATTCCATCTTACTAGTGTCAACCGGAATATGTATGTACAATCAAACTTTTTCAACTTACCAGTTCAACAACAAGCCTACCAAGATACAAAATACAACACAAAAATCATTTATTTTCATAATTTTCATATTTCAAATGTTTTAATACCAATTTATCTTGAGATATATATATTATCATTTGTCATATACTAAAATTATTATTAAGTTAAAAAAATTTTATAAAACTTCATAATACTTTTATAATCTCTTTTTGTAATATTTTAGTATATTAAAACAAATTATAGGAAAATTATTTAATAATTAACTTTTTTAAGTTAAAATAAAAATATTATTTATCAGATTGCATTTATAATAAATGATGAAAAATTAATAAAAAGTTATTTTTCTTATACTCAATTTAATATTATAGTGAAAAAATGATTCTATTGTTGAGTTATTCAATACTTTAATGTACATACATATATATATACATACATATATAAAGCATTATGAAGGGAAAAAAATTCCTAATGATTTTTAGTTTTTCAATCTTTTAGATACTTTTACTTCTTTTTCTTAATAACAAAATCTATTCAAAGTTTTTGTGTATTTCTTTTTTTTTTTTAAAATAGTTCTGAAAGTTTTTGCTTTTCTATCTAAAGATTGTATGTAATAATATTTATGTAATTGTATATAGTAGAATATGCTTCTGCTTTATTTTTTTTTTTTACAAAGGACGTTCTTTTATATAGATTTTTTCTTTTTAGTTAATATACATATAAATATATGTGCATTATGTATATATATATATATAAAACTTGTATCCATTTAGTTTTTATATATTTTGATTGTCAACTTTTATTACAACTAAATAAACAATTTTTACAATTAATTGTCTGTGCTTTGATCTTTTATTATTATAAAGAAGAAATAACTATAAAATAAAAAAAAAGAATTTACTTTATTAATATAGATATTTAGATATGTTGTAGGTATAGAAATATATATATTTATAAATACTTAATGTACATATAATATACACTATTTACACATAAACTTGGTCTTTTTCTGATTACTATCAAAAGCTTGTATTTCTTTTGCCTGCATTATCATTTGAATGTATTATCATTTGCATGGATTATATTTTGCCTGTGTATACATATATATATTCTCGAAAAAGCTTATATAATTCAGATTTTGTAACCAACTATTAAATTTTGCCAAACTCATAATCTCACATATAAATACATAAATATTCTGTAAAAACCGTATAGCCCTGGCTTTTCAAAATACAGGTAAGTGAAAGAAGTCTAATGTCATTTACAATATACAATACAGGCAAATAAAAATATATGACACGTTTCTGCCTTTTTCACATGAAATTTGTCTTTTTTCAAATTAAATTGATCTCCAATTTTCAAATAACATGGGACTTCTTTCAAATCATTTTTTGATTTGGTTCTTTTTTTAAAAACACGCTCGTAACTTGGGTTTTAGAAGTCCAACCTACTTGATTTGGAAAATTTTGTCTCTAATTCCGTAATATTGAAATTCCGTAAAATAGAAATTAAGAAAGAAAAAATAATTTAGATAAGTCCCAAAAAATGGCATTTAAATTTCCCGGGCTACTTTTTTAAGGCGGGCTTAATAGTAGGACTTTTTTAATTTTTCTTGTAGCATTTATTTTCATAAATCGATGTCCAACAAAATCGATGAGTACTCTTAGTTTTTTTTAAATATATGTAGATTATCCGATCCAGTATAGTTCTATCCAAAAAAACGGGACTTAGTAAAAAAAAGACCAATTTAATTTAAAAAATTCAAGACTATTTGTATTCGAAAAAGGAACAAGTTCATGTGAAAAGAGTATACATACTACTGTAACCGTTATAGGGTAAAAACAAAAAACACTCCTACAATAAATAGACCATTAACAAATAAAAACCGGAAGAAAAAAAAATAATAGTGTAAGTAATAATAATACCATCAGGAGTATTTAGTAGATACTATATTGTGCAAATAAAAAAATTACTAATTTTTGTGTTTATTAAAAGTGGTAAGAGAAAAAACAAAAATTTAGATTAGGCTTGCCAACTGATTTGTATTTTATTAGAAATTAGCAATATGTTGAAACCATGATTGGGATGAAATTTAAAAATGTTGATATTGTGATTTCATTTTATTACAAAATTAGGTAAAATTTAATAACATCTAGGAAGGAGAGGAGAGATAGAGGCTTGAAAGGGAGAGACAATTTCTAAAACAGGTAACATATGAAAAAAAACTATTTGTAAAAAAAAATGTGACAAAAATATAAACGGAAAATTTTGCAATGTGTTGAATAACGGGGCTGAAAATTTAAATGTTTTTTTTTTGGTTGGAGTCAGAATCTCGATTTAGTAAATCTAGTTTTCTCAAAATTTAGTTTTTAGAAAATCTCGTTTTTGAGAGCGAGATTTTTCAATAAAAAACTAATATTTTTTATAAACACGATTTTCTAAAGGAATTTATTAGAATGAAGCAAAATTTTTAAAAAACAAGATTTAAAAAAAAAGAGTTTTACTTAACCGGGATTATGGAACGGTCCCGTTTTTTTTTAATTATTTTAAATGACATTTCAAGGTGACAATTGTTTGTAGTTGTTATCTTTATAAGAACATGCCTTTAATTTCTACAAGGTTTGATGAAATTAGAAGAATGGCTTATGAAAAACTTGTTATTCAGAGCTGAAATATATGAGAGAAAATGGAACTGTATAAGAGGTACTTAAAAATCAATGAACAAATTTTCTGAGAGTACAGGGTTAAAACGTGAATGAAGTGGAGGTAATAATTTCGGAATGTGTACCCATATTTAGAACATTATAATTCACCAGAGCTCAATATAACTTCGTTGCGGTTGGGCTTTAAAATATAATATAACGGATTTATTTTGAATTTAAATAGTTAAAAAAAGGAAATATAAATGTTTATATATGCGTCTATACACCAATTGCATATTAAATTTATACTAAAACAATAAAACAATATCCTGTACGTAAGTTCCTTAAATTGAAAATAAAATTCCATTTTTTTTTTGTATTTCTTTTTTTATGGCAATAAATCAAAATGAATGTAACAATTTATTATATATATTTTAAATATAGTTTAATATGTACTTTTTTTTATGTTTTAAGAATTTTATTGTCTTTTAATAACTTTTTAACTGCTACCCTAATAACGATAAAAAAAATTCTATTTATTTTATTAATAATTTTTTATTAAATTTTGAATATAAAAAAAAGGTCAATTTTTATTTAAAAAAAAAATTTTAAATAATAAAAAAAAAAGAATAATATTTTCCTAGCGAAGTTGATTGTTCTATTTTTTTTATAGACTACATATATATGTATATATATAAAGAGGGTATGTATTTAAACTTTAAGTTTAAAATATTGCTAATAAATCTCTTTTACTCTTTATTAATATCTCGTATATCAAGTATTGAAAAAGTATTGTAATCGTAGCAAAGTAACTGTCACTTTTAATGTCTTTAACAAAAGAAAATTTTCCGAAGAGAGTTTTTAATAATAACTTCAAAACAATAAAGGTGCTTAAGTTAGGCAACGAGTTGTTCATTCAGTAGATTACATAAAGTAATTAAGGAGTGTGTAATAATGATTACTTGTAATTAATTACTTGAAAATTAAAATTAATTCGTTAATTGTAATCAAATATTATGATCGGACTTAATACGTGGATTGGATTACTTCTATATTATTTTTAAGTAATTCAAAGTTTTAGAATATTTCAACATAAATCTAAATTATATTTTGATTACAAATAAGCGGTCTTAAAAAATTTGGGGTCCAATTACTATAGTAATCGTAATTGAAAATATTCGATTACGATTATTAGTATTGAATCTGAGTAATACTTACACTAGTAATCTAAATATAATTGTAATCGAAGTCCGGTTTTAAGTCTCACTCAGTTCAGTTACGAAAATAGAAATTAATTACAAAAAAAACAATTGTTTTAAATTTCAATAAATACAGCTTAGATTTGACATTTAAGTTTGACATGTGTTTATTGCTTTATTTAATTACAAATTTAATAGGGTTGTGTAAATTATCCTAACTACTTTCAGAATTGTCAAAATAATTTATCCAGAATCAAGTTTTTAGCACTTGGAATTTCTCCGGTTTGGCAAAAAACTTCAACTGCCATTTTGACAGAACTTATGTATCAGAAAACCCGACAGAAACTTAAAAGGAAATTTGTTTGCGTTAAAACTAGTTTAATACTAAGTTTCATCTGAATGTAGTAATCGAGCATTCTAAGTCTTAAATTAATTCATCGTTTATTAGTCCGGAAAATATCCAAAAACGCAATCGCAAATGTGAAAGTCAAATACAATCTACATATTACCGGATATTTCTCATTATTTACTGATTACAACCCCAATTTTTTTTTATTATTTCAATATTACGTACATATGATACCTATATACATATTTATATACCATATAATATATTTGTTACAATTTTTTCTTAAAGACAAATGAACTTTCATAAAAATTTTATGATGTGCAAATCATTAGAACAAAACAAAAAACAAAAAACAAAATTAAAAAAAAAACTAGAAAAAGAGTAACATTAAAATATATTGTACAAAAAAAAAAAAAAACAAAATATCAAACGTCAATTTCAATGTTGGTACATGTTCAAGAAACAAAAAACAGATATATTATATAAAAATCTACAATTCTTTTTTTTTTCTCTATTTAAATATTCATAAATATATACACATATATACATATATACTTATTATATAATTATACAAACACCCAATGGGAAAAAAAAAGTTAAATACAACAATATTTATCAAATTCCAAAAAAAAAAAAAAACCAAAAACCATAAGTAAAATAAAAAAAAAAAACAGAAGTGGTAGTGGTAAAAATCAGAGGAATAAAATGAAAATCAAAATAAATATTCGAAATAAAAGGAGCCTATTTATATCATCTTCATCATCATTATTATCAATTTATATGTGTGTATAAATATGAACTTTTTTTTTTTTATTTTTTTTTTGGCATTTCCACCAAAAAGTGATCAAGTTCGAATTTATTATGAGAATAATTATGAATCAATGAGACTTTTCATAAAATAGAGCTGAGCATAGGCTCCGGATCACTGTCACTGCATATATATAAATACTTAGAGTACATAGAGTACTTATTGTACTGAGTAAAGAGTACTTAGAGTACTTTCTGTGAATGAATTGCACTGCAGAGCTAAATTTGTCATAAATGTCATTAAAAATCCTTTTATTAATTTAAAAAATTATATTTTATTAAATTTGATATATTCACAACATCTTTACTCTACTTATTTAAAAGCTAGGAAAAGAAATTATTCAGATTATAATTAATAGATTATTTTAAAATTGACCTTTTGATATTCGTCTGTCGTTTACACAATTTAATAGTTTTTGAATTTGGAAACCACTGATTTAATTTATTTTAAATTTTGACAGATATAATAAATTGCGCTCACTAATTTTAAACTGAGCACAAAATACCTTATTATCGAATTTAGTAAAAAGTTAGATTAGGAATTAGTAAAAAACTAGGATTAGACATATTAGAATAAAGATTCTTTTTTGGGCTTGATCATTCTCAAAAGTCGTCTGGATGACACTAGATTCCTATGGATAGCTGTGTATTATATAAAGATGTTCAACTAGGCACATTGGTGCTAACATTAGATGACCCTCAAGCATCTAAGAAAAAAATCAGCTCCTGTTAAAACTATAAACTTTTAGAATTTGACATTTAATTCTAATGTACATTTAGAACCTATTAGAATTGTAAAAATTCCTTGCCCAATAGGGATTTAAAAATAATTATTGAATACTAAAAAAATGGGGCACTAATAAAACAAGCTGAAAAGAAAAACATTGAAAACATTTGATCAGTACAGTTGATCTTAATCAGCATCTCTTAAAATTTGCTTCCAAAATCTCCAAAGTTTACCAATTCGAACCAATTTCCTTTTTTCGGAAGTTTTACCATTAAATTGGTACTTTTTTTTAGGTTAATATTTTTTTTACTCCAACACACACACGTATATACCTACACTATATATACTATCAATATATTTATATATTTATTACAAAAAGAGCCTCACAAACTGTACAACAACAAAAAAAAAAGTAAAAATAATAACTTTTAAGTCATTCAGTCATTCGGAATAAATAAAAGAATATGAAAAATAAAAAAAAAAAAACAAAAATAAGAACAAAAAAATCCGAAAAAAAATATTTATTAAAAAAAAATAACAAAAATAAATCTATATTGGCATTCCAAAACAATACAAACATTTATACATACATATATATGTTCATGCAATGGGATCATGAAACAAAACATTGAAAGTATAATACTTAAAAAAAAAACGAACACTTCCCATTTCACATTAACAAGAAAAAAAAACAACAAAAACAAAATCCCATTAATTATTATTTTGCCTAAAGTTATGCTACGAGTTAAAACAATATAATCAATCTAACTATAGTAGACAATATTAGTTTTTATTGATTATTATTTAAAGTATAGACAGTATGGCAGACAAATATAAATAATTTTATTTCAAAAAACTTTAATTAAAATATAAAATTAATTTAAAAAAAAATTTTTTTTTTAATTCTTTTCAGTAATAACATAATTCTCTGAATAATAACAGTTATTTTTTAAAGGTGTTAGAACAAACTTCTTTAATATCGTCTCTTAGGCGTTTTTTTTTTCATAAAATCAAAATTAAAAGATAACATTTCAATATCCATTTATTATTCAAGTCAACCAGCTTCCTTTCATATACTTTTCAATTTTATCTTTATCAAACAAAATGTCAATGGATTTCTTAAGGAATATAAAATTTAAAAAAAAAATAAGTGAGTCTTAAAAAAAAAATTAACATTTAAATTTTATAAAAAAAATATATTAAAAAAAAAACTGCATAAAATATTGAATTTAAATTGTGTTGTACGCTACTGAAAATTTGTTTTTTTTTGTTTTTTGAAGGCAAGTGAAAAAAAGTTTTTCAATTTTTCAAATTAGAAAAAAAAAAACTTTTTTTTTTTAGTTTACAGGATAATCAAAACTTTTTTTTTCTGTTAGAACTATTGAATCGAAGAAAAAAAAATGATGGTTTTTTGTTTTTTTAATCGCTTTAAAGTATTTTTAAATTTTTTTTTTGTTTTCAGCTTCAATTTTTTTTGTTTTGTTTTTTCTTCGGATTAATTTCGCTCTTAAATGGTACTTTTCTTCTAAAATACAAATTTTAAATTTTTTGTAATTTTCTATTTTATTAAATTTTAAGAATCAAAAGAGGTTGGAAACGATTAGAGGCTAGTCTGAAATAATTATGAAACAAAGATATGATTGTTGCATATTTTTAGGCTATTGTTATTATTTTTTTTCTTCAGTTAAGGCAGACGCTATTACGTTTATGTGATTAGTGAATCCGACTGTTGAAATAACTACAAAAGCGTGTGTAATAAAATTTGACTAGAAATTTCTGAAATAAGGGAATATACGGTATTTTATTTATTTATTTAAGTTACCCTCGGCTGCTAGGGACATTACGGGTACGAGAATATTGATATAAACATGAAAAAAAAAAATATTTGAGTATTACAATTTTCTTAAGTAGCTAAAAAATTATTTGCAAATTATTTATTTATATTAGACGGTCTAAGTCATCTATATTGAGAAGTTAATTAAATTGCATATTGTAGGGCGTTTTTCATTAAGAACTTAATTAAGATGAATCATAGTGGGTAGTTTTTGCAGTTAAAAGGAAAAATGAAATAAAGAACGGAATTAAGAACCGTAGTTTAATCTAGAACTAAATATTTGAAAGCAGGAAATTAAGTCAAAGGACAATGATCTTTAATACAAAATACTAAGACTCAGATTAAGAGAATTTTATTTGACCTTGAGTTTTATATATAAAGTATGTTTAAAGTTCTTAACTTCTTTCTGATTGTTTTGAGTTGAGCCAAATAGGGGACAAGACTGTTATATTTATATAGTACATATATAAACTTTTCTGTTTAACTTTTGTTATGTATTTTATTTATTTATTACAAGGATTTAGTAATTAGGGTATATACAATGTTGACGGACCCTTTTTCTTGTGGACGTCGCCTTGTACTTTATGTCTTTTACATTTGAACTTTTATAAAAATTTATTTAAATTTAATCAAAATTGGTAGGGAAAATAATATCCCACTTCGATGCAACCCTTAGGAATATTATTAGATAAGATGTATATAATATATTCTAATTATCTTTATTTTAGATTTAAATAATAATAATAAGACCCCTAAGAATAACAGGCGCAACAATTAAAAGACATCTGATTTGATTTAAAGAAAAACAAATTAATCCACCCTGTTCGAAAATGTTACAACCTAGTATCTAAAGAAAAAACAATGTCATTAGATGTCAAAAACTTTTTTTTTCTTCACAAAAACAAAAAAAAACAACAACAAAAAATCAACTTTTTAAACAAATTTGTTGTTATATACCGTAACACCGAAAGGATCCCTTTTTTTTATACTGTAGCTCCCTAATCTTTGTGTCATTAAAAAATTACAGAATGGGTCAAAAACCAAAACAAAAGCAAAATCATAATGCAGTGAAATATGAAGTGTTAAAAAATGATGTAAAAAATGAAAGGTGTTTAAAAAACTCATCACTATTATATAAAAAGTATTATGTATATATATAGTAATGTGTATACCGGTCTTTATTAAAAGAAAAAGATTTAACTGGGATGTTTCTTAATTAATAAAAAAAAAAAAAATCTTTAAATTTAGCGTTAATTAGAATAATATGATATCTTAATAAAATATTTTATAAACCAAAGTACAGTTATTTTTGTACAAAAACAATAACAAAAACAAAAACCATTGTAAATTGAAATCAGATATTCTTTTTAAGATATATCTTTGCATCTGTTCTTCTTCTTCTGTTTTTTTTTTGGTTTTTATATCTATAGATGTTTTTTATTTTACTTTTTCCTTTTGTTTTTTTTTTTTTTGAATTTTCATTTTCTTTTGGAGTTTTCTTTTTTTATATTTAGAATTTTCTGTTTTTTTTTTTTTTTGTAAAACTCCTGTTTTTCTGTAAAAAAAAAAGAAAATCTTAAGAAAAACTGATGAAAGGCGACTACTATTAAATAGGCATAAAGCTTAAACAACACAAAAAAAAAAGAATAAAAATAAGAAAAAGAATTAAAAAATAACAGGACTTTTTTGAATACTATATAATTGTAAATTCTTAACAAAAAAGGAAAAATAAAATAAAAATAACAAGGGACAAAATATAAAAAAGTATCATTTGAATTTTCTCAATGAATTTTCTTTTCTATATAAAAAATAATTTCTACTACATATAATATAAAATTCAAATGAAAATGGATAAGATTTAGTTTTTAGGTGTACAAAATAATTCCCACAAAAATTTAGGATTTAACTCCCATTTTATGGAAGTTATTTTAAATTAAAGTAAACCACGAGCTTTTAAGGACTTATTTAAATTTCCTTTAGTTTTAAATTTTTTTCGGAAAGTTTAAATTTAAAATATTTTCGTAATTTTCCGAAAATTCTACAAAATTTACTTCGTGTATTAAAATCTTTCTGAAAAGCAGGAAAACCCGTTATTTTATAAGTAACTTTAAACCTTTCGCTAAGTATAGCTTGACATATTTGATCCTCGCAATTATTCTGAAAGAAAGCGTTACATTGACTTTGTATTTCGTACGGATGACGTACGAAATTCAAAAACTAACAATTCCGAAATACCATTTACATAATTTCAAAGAAAAAATTCCAAAAAAAATTACAAACTTTCTGGAAAAAGCGGCAATCCTGACTTTGAATACAGCTCTAAAGTTTTTGTTGTAACAAAATTGTGCATTTTTTTCCTGTTGATTGAAAATCTCACATATCACGTATTAATAAATTTCCTTTAAATGGCGTATACCCCCGCTTTTAAATCCATGCTAATTTAGAATAAATTTTTTTTGGAACTATGACACCGTTTCGTATTCAACTCTAAAACTCGTCATAAATATTGAAATTATTCATTTCGCTAATTTATATTTAATTTTATATAAATATTATGTTGGGGATTATTTCATTATGAAAGAATTTCAAGGACTCTTGTGAATTATTTCATTGTTTCGATTAGGATTTATTCCGTTTGTTAGCTGGCAGAGTTGGTGACTTTCAAGTATTGTAGGAGTTAAATAAACGAACTAGTACCAGAACCGATACTGAAAAAACAAACTTAGTAAACTTCAATATGTACTAGTATTTGAATTATTTATTGAATACTTGTATTTCAATACTGGTAATGTAAAAAATACTCAGTTAAATACAAATACTAGTACTGGGACAAATACAAGAACCAGTAAAATTAATGATACTAGATTTAATTTTTTTCCAATATTACTTATATTTATAAAGTTATACTTATCAGTATCAATCAGTACTCTACAGTATTAACCAGTATTTACCAAAATTACTTAGTAAAATTCGGTAATTCAATGAATTTTTTAAGTACTTTTCTAGTATCTGCACCTTAAATTGAGAAGTCATTACTTTTTCAGAGTCATTTTGATATATTTACAGTAATAAGATACTGGAAAAATACTGATGGTTTCTTGAACTTATAATTGTTCGAATACCAGTACTTAGTTCTATTGAGTATTTTTTTTTTCAGTATCGGTATTAGTACTTGACTTATTATGGTACTTAAAAATTACAGTTCTACTGATTGGAATTATTTGAATTGATTGTATAAAATTTATTCCATTTATAGAGTAATTTCATTGGGAATCATTTCATACTAACCATATATTCATTTACTTTTTAAGTATTCTGTAATAATAAATCTTTTGTTTTAACTTACATGTAATAGAAAAATTAAATTAGCAAAAACATAAAAAACAATCTTGTATAACAATTTTTATTTAAATAAAATATATACATATATACAATATACATATATATACATAACATACATATTTAGTTACAGATTGCAAAAAAAGAATAAAATAAAAAAGTAGTAGAAAAAAATTATCTTTACAATCACTATCACAATTAGGCATTCATCATATATATATAACCACATCATATATATACTAAATATAATGAATATAAATGAGATTGAAAATAATATCTTTACATTAAGATCTTTATGAGGCATACTTAATTTTCTGATATCCAGGATACCAAAGATAGATGGATAGATGAATTTGAATGAATTAATATAGAAAATATGGTAGTGTGGTTATGATCATATATGATTATATATGTAATGTATATATACAAATCTATGAAATTTTTTGATTTATCATATACAAATAAAATATATATATTATGCAGATAAAATTACAATGTATGTGAATATACAAAGAAATTGAATTAATACAAAAAAAAAATTTAATTGAAGAGGTTCTCTACTCCTTTTGAATTTTTCATGTACATAGCAGTTTATATAATAAAATCAATAAATAATTAATAATTTATACTAAAAATAAAATAATATATAATACGCAATCGAAATATGATTTGAAGATCTTCAAATATTAAAATAAAATTGACCAGTTTTTACTCAGGGTCTACAAATTGGTTTGTTATTAATTTTTTAAGTTGAGAAGATATTGATGGAAGTAGTATATCATCATTTACTGGGATTCTATTTTGGGCCTTTCAAATTAAAGCTAGCTCTCTAAACATTATGCCAGCCACCCATATTTTATCAGACCTATATATTTCAAGTACCAGTATAATTATTTATTTTATCTCATTACTTTTTCAAGTACGAGTATTACTTAGATTTCAATACTTACAAAATTTAAGTATTACTAAAAGAATCAAGAAAAAATAGTTTTAATACCTAAAAAGTAACTTAATTTTGAGTTTAATTACATATTGTAATTATTTTTGATACTTAAGCATTGTCGAGTAATTTATTTCCAAGAAATAAGTATTCAAGTATTCAGTACTCAAAAATATTTGGTAAAATAACTGAGGCATTTCTTGATATTTAATTACTCGAAAATACTTAGATATGAAAAAATAATTCAACTCAAAATTTAATTACTTTCTGGGAGTCACAAGTACTTTTATTTGATTTTATACTTATACTTAAATTTTGAAATACTGATGCTTGACAAAGTAATGAGTATCAGGTAGTGGTACTTACTTACCACTACTTAAGTACCATTTTAGTCAGTATTATACAGGTCTGTTTTATATTACTTTATAAACTTCTTATTTTATTTTTTTAAATAATTTGACCTAAGTTTAATTCCTTCAATTGAATTCTACTGCGCCACTGGTCATATACCATTTATTCACTACATATCAATCTAGGTAATCCTAAATATCAATTTTACTAATTATTTTATATGTATATAATATATATATGTATTATAATCCCTTTTTCCTTTTTACGATGACAATACTATAACGCTGCAGGATTCTTATATTATAGAAAATAATAAAAAAATATTTCATTAGAATGATAATATCATTTTTAACTTTTGAGTTTTGAAGCAGTTTCTCCTACAGTTAATTTAAAAATTGTTAACTTTACAAAAATTCATCTTGAAAAAAGGATTCTAATTGAATTGTTTGCATATTAATATGTATAAATATATATACATATTTTATATATATATATATTTGTGTGCGAACATATTTGTTTTTCTGAGTGTCGTAAGAAATTATAGGATAATTTAAATATAATCTTCAATAATAACAAATAATTGTAATAAAGGGGAGAAACCTTAAAACATCAATTTTAATATTTCTTCTTCTTCTTTTTGCAAATATAAATTCATTTTGTGTGTAAAAGAAAGAGAAGAAAAATTAAAGATTTAAGAAAAAAATATTGAAAAGTAATAGACCGAAAATTTTAATAAGGTATCCATAAGGATAAGTCCTTTAGTTAAAAAAAAAAAAATGAAATTTTCAAAGAAGGACATTATTATAAATTAATTTGCTTTTATATTTTGTTTCTTCCATATATATAACGAATATATATCTATATGTGTAATATAACTGAGCCTATCATTTATAAGGACATCATTTACATTTTTTCTTGGTTTTGTTTTCTATTTGGAACTGATAAATATTTTAAATTAATGCAAGCACAGTTGCGGTAATTAAATTAGAACACAATTTCAAGCAATTAATTGTTTAGGGTTTTTGTTAAAAATCGATTACAAACCCCCTAATTACTCAGTCATCCATTCCAGCTATGGGATAAGGATCTGCTAAACGAAAGTAATTATTCAGTATACTTGTTAAAAATCGATTTCTAGCCAACCAATTACTCAGTCATTCATTCAACAAGCCATGGCATGGCTATAATTTTGATAGGCCAGGGATGATTTTCGCAGGCAATGAGAAATGGATCTCCCAACCAAAAGTAATTATTTAGTGTACTTGTTAAAAATCGATTAATAGCCAATCAATTACTCAGTCCTTCATTCAACAAGTCATGGCATGGCTATGATTTTTTACAGGCCAGGGATAATTTTCGCAGACAATGGAGTAAGGATCTTCCCATCAAAAGTAACTATTCAGTTTACTTGTTGAAAAAATTTCTGATCAACCAATTACTCAGTAATTGATTCAACAAGCCATGGAATGGCTATAATTTTGGTAGGCCAGGGGTGATTTTCGCAAAAGACCGTTTTATGGGGACTTAAAATTATTATTTATTGTATAAAATTCAATATTATTTGGAGCGTTTCTATGTACATACACTAAAAACGAAACCATATATTCGAAAAAAAGAGAAAACTGTTTTTAATTAAATGATCGTATTTGTGTTTTTTACAAAATGAATAAAATAAAGTCTCATAGAACAATCGAAGCAGAAAAAGACTTTTAATCGAATAAAATGATTGAAAATTGTATTAACACTTCACAAAAAGCAAACAAACAAACACAAGAAACACAACAAAAAAAAAATAATAGTAAATTTTCCGAATTTTGAAATTTAATTAAATTAAATGAGATTTAATTTGCAAAATAAAAAATTTTTAAAAAAAGACAGTAGAAAAAAAATGGATTACTTTTTTTTTTATTACTTATTTGATGTAACATTTAGATATAGGTAATAATAGATATTGGATACTATGATAATTTAAATAATCTATTTAAAATTAAGTACGCGTAACAAACTGGAAAATTAAACTACTTTAAACATAAAATGTTAAGTTACAGTTGAAAAATAAAAAACTTTTATCTTTTTGCATAATGGAAGTTAAAATAGAGTTTTTTTAATGAATAATTAAATTTGATTTTATTTAATTATAAAAAATTGTTTAAAAAAAAAAATACAATTTGCCCCTGAGGGTATGCAATTTCTTTTTATTTGAGTTTTATTGAAAGGTGTTATAGTCTAGAGTCTGTATATTGAGGCAATTATTATTTTACGACCAATTGCAGTTTTTTTTTATAAAATTTAGGGAGAATGTAAGAGTGAAAAGCCCTCCATTCGGCAAGTGTACGCCAGAAATTTTTGGTATAATGTTTTAAAATCAAATTTTCGAATTAAAACAACTGATATAAATGGCCATTTCTCATAATAACATGGACACAGGTGCCTCTGATATTACTGAAGTAAAAAATTAATTAAAAATGGGACGGACTGAAATACGTGATTTAAGATTAACAATATATAATCTCAATTATCAACTTTATTACAATAAGGATTGAAAATAATTTCGAAAATTTAAATTCGACTCTGTAAACAATTGAAAATCCGAATTCTCACATTTCACTAATAAATTATGTTCCAACTTAAACAATTTTGTCTAAAATAAATTTTTGGTTACTAAATTAATGTAATAAATTATTAAAATATTGTATAAAATTTATGATTATGTTATAATATTTCATAAAAAAATCTTTAAGATATCAAATTTTAAGACTGCGTTGACAAATTATTTTATCACGTGCGATAATGGTAATATATGATTTATTATACTCTGAATGAATTTATTTATTTAATATTTTGTTATTCTAGAATTATTTGGTTGCAAGCTAAGATCACGTAGCAAGGCATCTTTTCATTTGGGTCAATGTTACAAACATAATAATGTATTATAATTTTTATTTAAGAGAAGAAGTACTATAATTTAATATGCTTTTACATTAAAAGGAAATATTTTGTGCCTTGAAAGCCACATTAAAATTATTAGAATTGATTGTGAATGAATGAATGTGAATGAAAACAAACAAAGTATTCATTTCAGTCCTTTAATTAATTGAAATAAAATATTTTATTACAAAAATATGTAATATATTAATAAACTTAGCTACTTTTAAAATATTTTGTATTTATAAGTACATTAGGTAGACTTTGATACTTAATTAAGTTATTTCATTCAATTGAAAGAAAATCTTTTTATGGTATTTTATCTACAGTATACATGTTTGTTAAATTATGTGCAGGGTGTTTTCAGAAGCTTTAGGTACTACCAATAACTAAAGATTTTTATTTATCATTTTGTTTCAAAAATCGACACTTTTTGAAAAATTTTACTTTAGGAAACATTAAGAGCAAGCGGAGACATTCGTCTTTTAAAAGAGCCGATTCACTTCACATACACTTTGGTGCACATTCTGGAACCTATTTCATGATTATTACAAGCCAAAAAATGTAGATATTTCTTTAAAAAAATTGAAAAAATTCTAGAATACTTTATTTCATTCAAAATTCTACAAAAACTCAAAATCGAGTACTTTTTAAAATTTTACAATTTTCGGTTTAATGCAAATATGCTCTAAACTTGTAACTCATTTTTATAACTAATTTTGTTTTATACTTTTCTTTTGTTTTATACTATTATGATTTTTCACTATTTTTAAAAGATTCACTCATTTTTAAAACTTGTAAATAAAATTTTGTTTTATGGTTTTTTTATAATGATTTTTTACAATTATTAAAACACTTGATTAAAAAATTAAGTTATTTAATTAAAAATGTTACGTACAATCATTTACAAATTTTACTTTTCAATCAATCTAAATTATAACATAATTTTTTTTATTTTTCTAAAATTTACAAGTTGACAATAATTGAGCTTAGAACATTTCCATTTTCCATTCTACTAAAAGTCTACCAATGTTAAAAAAAGAGAGCAACGGTTGCCCATCTCTGTCCAAGTGCCGAAACCCTGGTTTTCCATATACTTATGAAATCATACGATCTAACTCCTAAGTTGATAATACTGAACACATACAAATTACCAACCTTTTTTAAATGTCTCCACTAATATTTCCCAAAGGTTTCCCCAACCTCCATTTGCTCGAAATTTTAAGCTCTACATCAGTTTCAACTCCAGAATGATAACCAATGTAGTCGTACTTCAAAATATATATATTATGTAGAATCAAATAGCTCTCTGTTTTTTTGAATTTTAAAATTCTTAATGGAGGTCAAGAAACTCTACACACAACAATTACTACATTTTCAAACAAAAATATTCAAATTATATTTTAAATTATTCAAAGGAAGCTCAGAAAAGATAGAAGGCAATATAAAACACTCTTTTATAAAAAAAAAAGTTACAAAAGTAAAATGAATAAAATATTGCAACAAAGTAACTATTTATGATAAAAACAATTTTTAAATTCAATGATCGTAAAGTATGTACGAAAAAAGTACGGAATGTTTTTAAATGTTATCAATAATGTTAATGGTATAACTTTCATTTCCCGAAAACAAAATACAAACCATTAATTAATTAAGTAAATAAACAAATAATTATTTAAACTCGATTTCATTGGAAACATATTTTTTAGCATATTTTCAAAAAAATTTTTAGAAAAATGTGCTTATATAGTTTTACTTGTCCGCCCGCCGGTTCGTATATTTACGAAACTTTGACATCGTTCGGAATAAAGAAATGAAGTTTTAACATGGAGTGAGTATTGCAAAAAATTTAATTTCATGAAAGAACTATTTTCTGAAGCCCCACCCATTACGTAGCCACAGCCTTTCAAAACTCCAAAAGGTTCTACATTTAAATTGTCATAACAAAAGTTCTATATGGAATATTTTAAATCTGATGATAGGAGTTTTTATGAGCTTTATAAATTTATGTACAATTGTATAGGGTTGCCATACTGTACTTTAATTTTTACCGTTATGCGTAACTTAGTTATTGTACAATTCTTGTACTCTTTTAGCCTTTAAACGGTTTGAGGTCTTCAAATTTTGAGAGCTTTTAGATCCTTAAAAAATAACTATTAGTGTCTTAAAAAAACTTTAAAGTATGGGCTTCCGTTTAAGAGCTGCTAGTAGTACAAAAATTGAAAATTTGCTATTTTTTAATATGTGCCCAAATTTTTTAAATACTTAACATACAAATTTTAGCCCTTCAATTAAGATTATACTTTGATGTTGTATAACAGTTTGTCTTAATTATTGAGGGGCTTACTTAAAATTGAAGAAAGTGTCTCTTCATTTGCTACAAAAGCTCTAAAAAATTAAAAAGTTAAGTATGAATTTTGTTTCCAGTACAGTCTTTACCCTCTAAACTTATTTTGGAAAATTGTTTTATTTTGATTATGTTATTTTTTAAAAACCCTTGATTTTTTTCATTCCTTCTTGATTTTTAACTTTAAAAAACTGTAAAAGTAAAATTCAAAAAAATTTTGCATAAATGAAAGTGTGTGTATAAAATAAATTGAAAAGTTTTTTTCAAAAAAAAAAAAAAATAATAATAAAATTGTTATTTTTACGCAATGAACTGATAGTTTGCAAAAATATGTGATTTGTATATTTAAATAATTGTTTAAAAACTCATTAAAAATTAAAAGAAAGTGTATGTAGCAACTCAGTAGAGTCTCGATTTTTTTTTTCATTTCATGCTTTGTTTCTTTTCCACATTTTTTGAAAATTATACGAAACAAATTGAAGTGATTTGACATTTTTGTTGTTTATTTTGTTTTTTTGAATAACTTGTCGTACAACAGTGTACACTGTACACTGTCTATAAGTCAAGTGTCACTTTTTTTTTATTTTTATTTATTTTTACTTGATTTGAATACGAAATTTATTTTGATAAATTTATTTAAAAAAAAATTCTGAATGGTTTTGAACCAATTATAAAATATCCTGTAGTGTGTTAGTGTTCGATTAAAATATTTTGAATAGGTGTGAATAACAATAAAGATTATTTTTATTATAAAAAAATACAATTATTTAAATATACGATAATAATTTTCAGATTTTTAGTTGGTACATTTATTTAATATTATTTCAAATTAAAAAAAATTTATAATATTTATTTTAATGATTTACTTATCTCTTTTGTTTTTCTTTTAAAGTCTCTTGCTGTTTATTGTTATAGATTCAAAGTAATAATTTTCTGCAAAATATAAATTTTACACATCCATTGTGTGAAAAATTTAAATGCCCAGAAGATAAAAATTAATAAATTTTCTTGTTTTAAAAATTTATGAGTTCCTATAAAACCAAACCAAGTAATTATGAATTTATCACGTAATTATTAAAAATATGTAATTACTAAGTGGTTAATATGAAGTTAATTCAGAGTGTAATTCAGTAAATATTTTTTTTAGCAGGAATAACGAATATTTAAAATCTTCGAATTTATTTAATATGCAAATGTACAGTTAAGGTTATATTTTGGTTTTTATAGAGAAAACGAATTTAGTTTTTGGTGTACAATTTTGTTGAATTTAAGAAGGAAGTGTAGGTTTTTTTTTAGATTATGAACTGATAGACTTGGTCCAATTATTAAGGAACACTACAAATGCTCATTCTTCAAAACCTCCTTTTGTCAAAATCTCTTTTTTTTCAAAAAATATAGAAAAATTGGATTTAAAATATTCATTTATGAGTTTCATTATGTATCTCACTCACTTTCACTCTCACTTAAAATATTTTTTAAGCGTTAACTGTTCAACTATTAAACTAATAAGCCTGTCTATACCATAGGAACATGTTAGAACAGGGAGTCATATTATATTCGTGTTATTAGAATTGTTCTTACAGAATTCCACATAGAATTTAAACAAGAGATAGTACTAGGCCTTATAACATGTACAAACGTCTTCGATTTTCAATATTTACAATTCTATTTTTTGTTTATATTGTAATATTTTGTATTTCAGTTATATGGTATTTTATATCTGTGAGTTATATTATTCAATTAAATTTTTTTTTTATATTTTGCAGTGTTTATATTGTTATATTAATGTATTTTTTATTAAATATATATAATTATAAATTTTTGATTAAGCCATTAATTTGAGCCTAATGACGAATGGTAGCTGAGTCGATTCGAAAACCAGAAAAGTTTTACTTTCAGTTGAATTGCATGCAAAGTCGGCACTCAACCACTGTGCCACCCATGCGTTTTTTACTCACTTTTGGAATTATTTTGTATTATATATCTCAAAGTCAATTAGGTGAGAATGTGGTAAGTGAAGACTGGAAATGTGATTAGAAAAAAATTTCCAAAAATTTCTTTTTAATATATGAACATTAAATTTTAAATAAAAAGACCTAAGATAAATATAACGTTTTTGTCTTGATTTTAATTAAAAAAATGTGATCTAGCGTAGACTTATTTTGTGAAAATAATAAAGATGATGTAAATAATCAACTTGTACGACTGGAGCGAAAAAAGCTAAGGAAACATGCAATTATCCTTAAAATAGAAAATAGCATGGAACAAACATATAGTTTAATAGGTATTCCAACTTTATTAAAAATACCTCTTTGTTTGAGAATTTTTGCGCCGAGGTAAGTTATCAAGTCGGGATTGGAAATGATTACCACAACTCTCTAGGTCAACCTCACATATATATTACAATACAACCTAAATTATGTAAGGCATAAAATGAAGAACATACATCAAAAGAACATTTTTATAATAAGATAGGAATTCCAGGAATTTAAGGCTGTGTGGATGTAATTTATATTAAAATTATGGCACCCCAAAATAATGAAAAACAAATTTAAAAACTATTTGTCGCCTAATAAAAGAAAAATGAATAAATTTTATATTTTGTCCTACTTTATTTAAGGGCGAGATACATAACATGTTAATTTACAAACTTGGTGACTGGAAATTCATTTTTAGGTAACTATACATAATAAAGATCAAAGAATCTTAAAACAAAGATCTTATATAATCTGTTATTTATTATTTATAAAATCAAAATATACTATATTTTAAGAAACGAGATGTTGATAAGTTTTTAATAAAAGAGATTTAAAAAAATAAATATTTTGAAATACGCTTATTCATTAAATTGCGTCCAAACTTCCGATTTTATAAAGTAATGCAACAATTTGAAAACTCTTTATGAATTCTGAAATAAATTTTGAACTTTAGGAAAAATAAAGAAGTTAAAATAAATTGAAACAGATCAAATTGGAAATGATAGAGACATGATATTTACAATGATAGAAGCTTATAATAATAAAAAACGGAGATTGAAAACAGCCGAATATCAAATAAAATCTAAATAAAAATATTTTTTATAAATGTGGTAAAACTTATGGCCAGCAACAACTAATTTTAATCCCAAAATAATGTTAATATACCTTAAATTAATACATTTTTTACTGAAATTATTAAATGATTATTAAATAATGTATTAATAAACTTCAGTTTATATGTCATATCCGTCCATTAAAATATTTTTATGATTATTATAAAAATATTATTACACGGAAATTTTTTTCATTAAAAAATTTAGGATTACTCTCAGTAAAATATTATATTTATTAATCCATTAAAAGTCCGAAGTATCTAGAGTTAAATTAAGTAAAACAAATATTTTTATTATAATAAGGTAATTATTACAAATTAAGATTTATGTTAATCAAAATTTTATATACCCAATAAAATATCGAAAATTTAAAATGAGTTTTTCGTTAGTTACATAAGTTAAAGATGTAGAAGAATGAGTTATAAAAGATAAAATAGAAGATCTGAATGTAATTATCACTTATCAAACTGAATTTTGATGTGAAAATAAAAATGTTTTATATACATTTTCACCTCAAGTTACTCTAACATTAAACATCGTATAAAAATTGCAGTTTTTAATTTTGAAAATTAACCATCGCATAGAAGTTGTAATTTTGGAAGTCAGTTTTAAAATCAAACATCACATAAAAATTTTAGTTCTTCATTTAAACATTAAACATCGCATACAAATTACAGTTTTTATTTCCGACATTAAATATCGCATACAAATTTCAGTTTTTATTTTTAAAATTAAACATCACATAAACATTTCAGTTTTCACATTTAACATTAAACATCGCATAAATGTTGCAGTTTTTACATTTAACATTAAATATCGCATAAAACTTTCAGTTGACAAATCAAAAGACTATTTGCATTTAAATATAATTTTAATAACATATAACATAGAAAACCTACAAAAAACATTTTGTATTATCAATGATACTTTTCGATTAGTTCAACAAAGTTTATAATATATAAAAAAATTTTTGAGTCATCTCCCACGTCCACACTATAACAATCTTTTATTAATATTTAATCTTTACAACGATCTTCTTAGGTGACTTCCATAAAACTTCCAATCATTAAAGTAATTTTTTAGTTTTCAATTTATTACAAACCCTTATATTCTAACCCCTATAAATTCTTAAAGGTTCAATTCCTCAAAACCCACTTAAAATATTAAAAAATTTGTTTGTTTTTTTTTTTCTAAATTGGAAATGAAATACACTGTGCTTTGTTATTGGTAAACCTTCTTTTATACATTTTTTGTAGTTTTTCAATTTTCTTTTCATTTGTTTTAATAAAAAAACTTTATAATTCTGTCTCAAAAATAAAAATCAAAATTCAAATAAGGGGGTCAAAATCATTTTAAAATTTTTTTTTTATTTTTTTATTTTTTTAAAATTGTCCCCCTTGTATGTAAATTTTTTAATTCAATAATATGAAATAAAATTCTATTAAATATTATCTTATTTAATCTGATATAAATAAATAGTATTATAATTTAATTTTTTTGTATATATGTACTCACTTATATGTATATTTTGTATATATATAACCCAATTAAATTAATATTAATCATTTTGAATCTTTTCAATAAATTTGATTAAAACAAAAAAAAAAAAAATAAAAAAAAAATAAATAAATAGAAATAATATACTTAAATGCGCGAACTATAGATATTATTTTTCACCTACACTTTTATTTTATAAGCTTCAGTTTTTTTTTGTTTTTTTTTTTTGTGTTTTAAAAATGGTCATAGATACTTTAAGTTAGTTTGGTTGTTCACTCGGTTTTTATTAAAAACTTCCGTTCAGTGTTGATTTATAAATCACGATACAGTTATGGTCAATTAACTTTGATTCCCTATAGTAACACTTTTTAAAAAAAAAAAATTAAATTATAATGTGTATATTTATAGAGTGAAAGAAAGGAAGTTAAAAAAATGTTAAAGATATTTAAAACAAGTGATGAATTTGAGATAATTAAAGATAAGATTGTAAAACAAATGTTGTGCAGTTTGAAGAATGGTGGAATTATAAGGTTTCGGAATTTTGTGATTACTTTCTTATTGGATAATTATTTTGTATATTTGCACGGATAGCGTTATGAAAAACAATTTATAGCGAAGCAAATCAGGGGCAGAAAGCTAATTATACTATACATTAAGAAAACCAGCCACAGGCATACGGTGATGGGCCTAAGGAAGGAACAAGAATATGTGAAGTTTACGATTTGCAAATAATGTCACTGATCTTTAAAATCAATTTTTCTTACTGTTCTTGGCAGTATGCTAAACACTAATGATGGTATATATTTTGTATTTAAGCATTTATTTGATAAAATATATATAACTCCGTATATACGATTTTTTAAAAATTTTTAACAAGTTGTAAAACAAGCTGAAAATTAAAATTAGGAATTCCTTAGGTAAATTAATTGTAATTGTTTAATGAGGTTCAGTGTGTAAAGATGTATATTGATGGGTTCAGTATAGTGAAAAGTTCTGTATAGTATTAAAGAAGGAAAATATTTCATAAATTTTTATATTTTTTAATATGGCACTAGAATAGCCCATCAAGAACTGGTTTAAACGCAAAATCCTCAGGAAGAAGTATCATAAGAAAACTGTATGAGATACCCTAAAGGACGGATTAGGAAAACACATTTACAGCGGCTTTAAAGGATGCCTGTAACTTATATTGTAAGCTGTAGGCATGAACTCAAATTAAAAATTTGAAGTACAAGAAAGAAAGTTGAAACCCGAAGTTTATGAATTGTGCAAAACTCATTTTGAAATGAGTAACTACTTATTCATTTAGATTTGTAAAAACAAATTACAAGTATTTTTATAAACTATATATTTGATCTTCAATAAGGCCCTACAGATATGCAGCACAAATGTTTAAAGTAATTATTAAATTAAAAAAGAAAATTTTAATCAATCGTTCCTCGAAATAACGTAGAACCTTTAATATTGCATAATTATTAATGATATAAATCTACAATACAATTAGTGTTAAACCTAATAAAGTATAAATAGTTAGTGTAATTATATCTATTCTAAAATCTAAGACGACCTTTGTTCTATATTTCATGTATGTATAGAACTAATAACTAATTCTAATTATAAGAATACTATATTGGCCTGTACGCATAATAGTGGGATCATTGCTCAAGTTTGTTATCATTGCTTAGGTAATGTATCGATATATCTCCAAAATTATTGGCTTTACAGAACCGGTTATAATTTTCCCGATCTCGGACCATCATAACATTTAAATTAAGGTATCACTTATGAAAATAATGCTTATAATTTCCGCATAATCTCAAAATAAATATTCAAGATCACAAACTTATAATATGTCCAGTACCTTTCCTTTTATTCCAAAATCTTCAACTGTCAGTACTTAAAAAATAATAAAATTCGTCCCTAAATTAAATTATTTTATAATTTTGAAAAATTAATAAGCCATAACTGTTATATTTGAAAAATTCCATTTATTAAGAACATTTGTCAATAAATTGTTATATTATTTGTATATAAGTAAAATGGTATACAAAATATTTTGATAAAATAATTTAATAAGATTAACATTTTGACAATTTTTTTTTATTTCTTATTTTTATTTTTTAAATTATTGCTTATTTTGTTAAAATTTTTTTATTCTTGATCTTGAGAAATAAAAAAAAAAAAAACAAATAAAAAAAAAAAAACTGAAAAAATAGCATTGAAAAGTTACACTTAAGTACATGTTCTTTTTGATATATTCATTCTTATAAAAGTATCTATAGAATAAATTCTTTTGTTTTTGTTGTTTTTGTTTTTTTTTTTTTTGTAAATTTTCAAAAATTTAACACGTTGTCTTTCACTTTTTTTTTTGTACATTGTTTTCTTACAAATTTATTTTAAATTTTATACAAATTTAAAAGAAGAAAATGACATTCATTACAACTTTTTTTTTATATATGTATATAAATAGTTTTTAAATGCGTTTATTATGCACAATACTATATTCATATGTATGTACCAAAATAGTGTCATAATGTCACATTATGTGTCTTTTTAAACAATAAACATGACATAAAAAATGAAATAAAAGTTACTATTGTACAATAATAATAATAATAATAATAATAACAAAGAATGCTCATGCATCTTTATGATAACTTAACTAGGTTTTTTTTTTGCCTTTTTTCTGAAGGTTTTTAATTCTGAAACTTCAATTTTTTTTTTTAATTTTATTTTTATTTTAATTTTTTAACAAAAAAATTCCATGGTTCTTTTTTTCTCTATTCTAGGTGAAAGTTAGTTAATTGTTTCATTTTATATAATAAAACCCACTTTTATACTATACGTAGTAGTTGGAAAATATAATAAATGCGCTATTCTAATTCTTGACAAGTATTCTATCACTGTTATGTCAAATGATATTTTTACAGGATGTGCCATTAGTGTGTTTTGAAATAAACGTGGGTAAAATGGAAGTTCAAAATAAACAAAAAATTGTTTAGGAGAGAATAGGTTCATTTCTAACAATCTCCGAGATGCATTCTGCATGATTTCGTTAACATTGCATTCAAAGTAATTTTGTTCACTTTTTAAAGAAAAAACAATATCCTGGTTCCTGTACTACATTAAAAATTGTTTAAGTGTGAATAGTCAGCTGCAGTTATGGGAATTCATAATAATATTCAAAGTTTTCATTATCTCTCAAAGTTGAAGAGTTACAATGTCTTAAGTCCGAAAAATATTGATATTTCCACTCTTTTTATTAAATAACTGTAAATTTTTCATAAAAAACTGTTATTAAATGCACCAATTATATTTTTCATTTTTAAAATCATGTATTCCTCAGCTATAATTTGAGTTCTAACAGTTTTCTCATATCTTTTACAAATTTCCAGATAAATTTTGAATATTATAATAAAAGCTTATTATTTATGACATTTAAACGAATCTTTTATGTGGTACAGGGCGAACATGTTGTTAATTTTCAAAAAAGTTTACGAAGTTAATTTGAAGACAGTTACATTGGAAACCGTTAGAAATAGACGCCCCTTTTCAGAACAATTTTTTGTTCGTTATAAACTTCATTATCCCTTACGCTTTTCATGGCCCTTGGCTTTCGTTAGAAATAGACGTCCCTCTTCTGAACAATTTTTTGTTCGTGATGAACTTCTTTATCACCTAAGCTTTTCATTGCCTTTGAGTATTGGACACCCTGTATATAATGGAAAACTTCTTTATCTAAAGATATGATTGCTGGGTATTCTTCCTCTGATATATATACATATATGTATATATAATATAATATATATTCTTAATTATATAGTATCTATCTAATTAAAATTGAGAATGACTGTAAAAGAAACCGTTTTTGGTTAAGTGATGAATATCCCACATATAGAAAGTGTTGAACAGTGATATGGGACTATAACATACACAACTACCATTTTATATAGTAGTTAAAAAATAACCAACTTCTAATATCTATTATATTATACATCTGATATTATACTAGACACATGCGATAACATTCAGGAACAAAATAAAAAGTTCTAACACATTATATTCCTTCATATACACATATGTATAGGTAGTTGGTAAAGATAATGAATCTCTAAGAGAATAACATTTCTAAATTATAACTACTATATATAATGGTTATAAATTGAATCAAATGTTGCGATGTGGGTTGTTCATGGTTATATAGTTAAAAATCACACATTTGTAAGTCTACAATTTGTAAGCAATACAAATTTTTCAAATTAAATTATAATTAAGTTTACTGTGTTAATAACTGAATATTGTATTTTTAATTTGAATACTATGCAGGTCCTGCTAATATTTAATATGTTAAAAATCTAATGAAGACTTAATTTGTAAACAAAAGTCATTAGATTGTAGGGGAACGTATTCGTATATATTAACGATAGTGGATAATTTGGAGCTTCTGTTAAATGTACATTGGATAAATTTTGGAAATTTCGCAATGGATTGCATTTTTTAAGTGTCTTAATTAAATTATTATGAACATTTTTGTATTCTACATATATATATATATATATTCTAAATTCTAATAATTATATTCGAAATACATTCGAGTACAAGACAAAAAACGGATACCTTGGGGAGCAAAAAAAACCACAGAATAATGCGTAATGAATTTCTAATTTTGAAAATTTTTTTTTTGGAGGGCAGAAAGCAATTTATTATAATTTTGAAGGTCTGTTTACTAGTTAGAAGACCCCCCCAAAGAAAGAACTTTACATATTTAAAAGTACATTACGTTTAATAAAATTAAAAAGTTGTAGGGAATTGTTAGAAATATGATCTGTACATTGTTAGTTCTTTAGAAATTGTAACAATTGAATACTATGTATTGTATTCAATTGTAAGATTTTTTTAGTATATAAAAAAATTGTGGAGGTAACTATAGTTTTAAAAATTTTTAAATAATATATAATTTTACTATTCAAAATATTTTTTTTTTGAATAGAAGAACTTAAAATGTTTTAAAGCATTTCCCAGAGAACAATAGAGGTCAGTTTTTTAATTTAGTTAAGTTTAAAAATTTTTGTAGGTGGATTAAAATTTAATTGTTTAAACTCTGGACAATATTGTTAACAATTTTTTAATATTTTTCGGATTATTATAAATTTAAAATAAAATAAATAATAAAAAGTTAACAAGTTGTATTTAATAATTTGAATAAATACTTTAGAATTTTATAACTTTTTCAAAATATTTTTATGGAAGTCAAGTTACGACTTTCAAAGTAGTTATACAGCACATCTGGTAGATAAACTAATCTATTGTTTAAAAATATTGGTATGAGTTTACTTTTTATTTTAAATATTATCAATATATTAAATTTAATATTTTAGGGTTCTAATTTATTTTAAATAATTTAACATTCTGCTCAGCTATAATATAATTCTCATTTCTCGATTTTGCAATTTTTACTGTGTACCAAGCATCCGTAAGTTAAATATCAAAAGAATTAAGGAACAATATTCGAAATGGAGTCTTAATAAAGTTGGATTGAACAACTTAATATTGTGAAGTTTTTTTAAATTTTCATAAGCAAAACCCAATATTTTATAAATTATTTTACAGATATATTCTATATTTTCTTTAAAATTTAATTTAACATCTCTGACTTCTTCTTAGTATTTAATTTCATTTACTCTATCTACTAATTTGTTCTCCATTCTCTTACCTCATTACAATTTATTATCATAAATTTAGTATTTTCAAAGTTAAGTTAATTTTCTGATTAATAAAACATTTATTAAATTTTTCTACATCTTGGTTGTATTTTAAAATGCATTCATTAAATTAAACTTCCAACTACTTAAAGGAACATAATCATCAGCAACAATGCACTATTACTAATAAAATCTTAAAACAACTCACAAACAAATTTAAAACAAATATAATATCAAAAATTGCTTTAAGGTACTATAAGAGTACTTTAAATACACTTATAATCTTTTTACATATTTTATCAATAACATTGGAAATATTTTATTGGGACGACATTTCTGTGACTCCGATTTTAAATATTAAATAATAATTCTAACGAACTACTCCAACAAATTATCGAAGGAAGAATCGATGGCAATCGCGAGAAAAGAAATGTCGGGTATTAGCTAGGTGGCACAGTGGTTGAGTGCCAACCTTTTATGCGAAAGGCTCCGTGTTCGAATCCTAGTGAAAGTGAAAAAAAACTTTTCTGGTTTTCGACTCGACTCAGCTTCCATTTGCCATTGGGTTCAAATTAATGGCTTAATCAATAATTAATAATTATATATCTCTAATAAAAAATACATTAATAAAACAATATAAACAATCCACAAAGCTGTGGATTGGCACTAGAAGAAGAATAATTCTATCTAAAAATAAATGACGGAGGAATAGTACCTATATTAATTTTTTTAATTAAATGCGTTGTGTCCGCGTTTTTATTAGAAAATTGACTATAATTCAGACTTAAGCCTTAATCATAAAAATATTAAAATAAAAAATTAAAATCTTCTCCTATCAACAGAAGACGAGTAATAATATTTTACAAAACCAGTTTTGTAATTTTAAGCAAATAGCAATTACACTGATTTAGACTTAGTAGTAGTATTAATAAACATTTTTATTTTATTATGACAAAATTTGTTGTCATAGTAACTTAATTTCATTAAAATTAATAAAATACGTACATACATAAGTATAAGATTCGAGGAATTATATTACAAAAAAACCCAACTATCATTTTAAAATATAAATTTATAATTTTATTAGTTAACCAGTAGACGTCTAACTTAAAAATAAATTCGTGTAAGAAAAACCCCCCGTCTTTGTAAGGAATTCCCTGTTTTTAAAATTATAGATTCAAATTCATTCACAAAAAACAACCTCGTTCCTAATTTAAATTTTATAATATATCTTAAATCAACTAATCATTATAAAATAAAATTATCGATATTCTAAGCTTTATAACTTAGATAATAATTAGTGATAATTACTAAGCAGCCAAATGACCAATTTTTTAATCTAAGAAAACAATTTTAATTTATTTACCAAATTTTAGATAACTCCAATGCGATTAAAAATTATTTAAATATAAAATGCAAGCGTGTATAAATTATGGACTTAAATTTGATTAATTTCAAGTATTTATAGATATCGTATAGATATTATATTAATAAAAACCCCGTTTAACTTATGTAAAACGATTACAATTTTTTTGAATAATTAAAATAAAATATTTAGATTAGATTTTAAATTAAGTAATAAGATTTAATTTATTAATAAATATTATTTAAAACTAACCTTTTCATTTGTTTCATCCATTTTTAATTTCTATTTTTTTTTTTATTTAAATTAAATGTTAAATAAAACGATTCTTTTTTTTCTTTAAATTAATTTTAAATTTTAATAAAATATGTGTTCCAGTTAACTACAAATAAATTCTAAAATTTCTATAAATTATTACTAATTAATTTTTTAATAAATTAATATTTTTAATATACAGCACAATTTAAAAATAATTGTTTTAATACTTTAAACTCAAAAACATATGTAATTAACTGTAAAAAAATATAAAATTAAACTGTTAATTATTTTGTTTTTTTTTAAATTATAGAACATAAATTAAATATAAAATATTATAACATTATTAGATTAATTTTTTTTTCATATAATTCTTCCTTTTTATTTCAAAAATTTTTTTACAATTTGTTTTATTTTTGCTTATTTTGCGTTTTTATTTATTTTTATTTTTTAATATTTTTCTTTATTTACTTTATGTCAGCTGATTTTTATTTCATATATTTTCTTTTTTATTTATTTATTTTCTTTTTTATTATTATTTTGATTTTTTTTTATTTTTATATTTTGTTTTTATCATGATTTTCTTTCATTTGAAAATTTTATTTTCATCTGATTTTCATACTTTTCCCTTTTTGTATTTTTCTTCTCTTTCTAATGCCTAATAAATTAAAAAAAAACTCATTTCATATACCGTTACAAATTGATTTTTATACTTTTAAATTGTAATATTTCGTGATTTTCTAAACTTTTATTTTTTAAAAATTCTAAAAATTCATTTACATTTAATTTTAAAAATTGTTTTAGTAAAATTTTTCTAAAAATTATTTTAATATTATTTATTAAATAAATAAATCAAAATAAAAATGTACAAATTAACAAACCGGATAGAGAGAGGAAAAGTGATAAAGAGAGAAGTAAAAATAGCCGCGTCTTTAACAGTAAATAATTACAACAAAATTAAAAAAAAATACCGTATATAATATATTGTAAAATTTATTTTTATGTTTTTCATTTGATTTTTTATTATTTAAATTTTTTTTTTTCAAATTTTATTTACGCGTTACTTCGACCTTAACGCTACAAAGTTTCGACTGCAACTGAATTTAAAAAATCTAAAATAAAATAAAAATAACTTTATTATATTTGTTATGTTGGATAATTTTTTATTTTTGTTTTTATTTTTTTTTTCTATTTTTCATTGAGTGAATGAGTGAGTGCCATACCGTACCGTTTAATTTTTTTTTGCCGTTATGTTTTCGGCTTTTCATTTTTATTCATTTGTTTGTTTGTTTGTATATATATATATATATATATATTATTTGTTCGTACATTTGAAATGTTTGTGTAAAATGAAAATGAAATTATGTTATTTTTCTCAATTTTATTTCATTTCCTTTTATTTTTGTTTTTTTTTTTTTTTTACTACAGTTATTTGAAACAAATTTTTGAGTTGTTTTTTTTTGAGTGAAAATTATTTGAGTGAAAATTCTATTTTGAGTATTTTTTGAAATTAAAATGCGGTAATGAGTTTAAATTTAACTAAGTATTATAATAATTTGGAAAAATTTTATAAAGTGTGAATGTGTGTGTGTGTGAAATATATGTTTAAAAAAAACAAAATAGAGTAATATTTATATTTTTATAGGTAGTGATTAGTGAGTGAATTTGAGTGTTTGTTATGTAAGATATTGTATAGTTGGTTATAGTTGGTAATTTTGGCATAACATAACTATATAGATTTAATTTTTCTTTTTATTGTCTATGTATTAAAAGAAAAGAGTCATTTTTTATTGTTATTTTTCTTTTTTTTATTATTGTTGAAAGTAAACAAAATAAAGAAACATAACAAGTGATAATAAAAATAATAATCATGATAGTAATTGTGAATAAAAAGTTATTTGAAATTTTAAGGAAAAAATAAAAACAAAATGTTAGTGATAATAATAAAAAGAATGAAAGCTAGTGCAAATTATAAAAACTACTAGATAATAATATAATAATAATAGTAGTGTAGTGATTGTATAAATTAAGAAAAAAAAAACATAAAAAAAGGTAAAAACAAAAAGGTGATTGTAAAGGTGTTATGTTATGGGAAATATTTTGTAAATTTTTTTTTTTTATGTTCACTTGTTTCTTTTGTTTTAAATTATTTTGAGATTGAAATTTATTTTTAATGTGTAATTTTGTTTGTGAAATATAATGCAAATGCAATTTTTTCAGATATTTTTTAATGATTAACTTTTTTTATTTATTATAAAGTATATAGGTATGTTTATAAGTAATAATGTAAGCGGTGTTTAAGTATAAGTTTGAAACAAAATATTTGTAATAATAAAGTTGATTATAATGTTAAAACAAGTTTTATAGTATTGAAATTTGGGACTTTTAACCCACAGGTAAAAATAAAAGAAAAAAATTTAATTCAAAATTAAAATTATTAAAAAAATTTGTACTTATATATTTCAAATACTTTATTTAAAAGAAACCAAAACTTTCTCAGATTTTGGATGAGAAGTTATAAAAAGTATCTGAACTTCATTAATAATTGGTTAAATAATATACATATTGAATAGTCTGGCAGAAAGATACAGCCTGAGGTAAGCAACCAACGAAGAACTAGGTCTTGTTTCAGTTTTATGTAAGTGGATTGATTGCTATCTTTCGAATTGTTGTATTTGTGTCTTGGTCAACGGCTATACGTCTGACAAATATCAAATAAAGGGTGGGGTTTCACAAGGATCCGTTCTTGCAACTACACTCTTTTTGATTTTTATCATTGATCTTCCATTTTAAATCCTCAATCCAATTTCTAGTTTCGCCGATGACAGCACTCTGTTGGCATCTTACAGTTTTCCTAGAAAATTAAATTCCAAAATTCTTGCAGTTAACACTTAATTTTCAATGACTAATACGGTTAACGATGATCTAGTTAAAGTCGCTGATTGGGTTGCGAAAAACACAGTGGAGTTTTATTCTTCCAATACCCAATGTTGTCAGATAACATTGAAAAAAAAAACAATTATAACACTAGTCTGAGGTTTTTTGGTGAAATCGTGCAATGATGAAAATCAATTCATTTTATGAATGAATCATGCACGGTTTAATCAAAAAATGAGTCGGAATGATCATACTTTTGATATTAGGAAAAAGTGCTGCCAAATTCTTTTTTTATTTAAGTGTAAGGGGCCTATCCAAAATCTATAAAGCATATATACAATCTAAGATGGAATATAATACACACATTTATATCTTCGCTTGACATACGTTGTAATATTGCAACTCTTTCTCTTTTCTATAGATATCTTGTAGTTAATTACACTTTTTTAGTTTAAATAAAATCACTTATGCCTCCTCTCTCACAACTCCAACGAACCACCAGAAGAAGTAGCAAATGCGCATTGCTATAATGTGGCTACCTAACTGATACTGTACTGGTTATAGCAATTCGTTTTTTGTTAGAACTTCAAAAATGTGGAATTTATTTATTCTTTAGGGTAAGATTAGAAGGAAAACTAGATTTGAGGGTACTTTAAGATGAACCCCGATATTCTCTTTCACAGTGAAGCATGAAGTTTCATTAATAAAGTTTTTAATTATTATAAAATAAAGAAATTTATTAGATTTGTATTAGTTTACGAGTGCTTATAAAGTATCTTAGGTGTATTTGAAGTGCTATTTAAAATCTAAAAGTAAGATTTTTTGAGCTCAACAAACTTTTTTTTATTAAATTTAATTTATTTGTTTACTTAGACTTAATTTGCATAAGATATCTTATATACATATATTTATATATATATCTACATATATATATATCTGTTTAAAGTTTTTAAGTATGAAAATAAAAAAAAAATATATAATATGTGATGTAAGTTGCATACAAATTGATTTTATTATTTTTTTATCTGTTTTTTCTTATATACTTTTTTAAAACTAATTTTAAATTTTTATAAATTGTTTATTTTTTCCACTAAGTACATATAATGGAAGAAGTAATTATTTTCTTGAATAATGAATTTAAGTAGAAAATGATTGGACACCACAGATAGTAAATAATTTAAATATGAGAACGTTTTAAGAAGACAATTAAATCATTTTATAATATCTCATTATTTAAATTAATTTTTAAAGATTTTAAAGATTAAAAAAAAACAAAATCAAATTATATAGTATTAAAGTTAACAACTATTGTTTAAAAATATTTTATTCAAGTCACATATATCAAAATAATTGTATAACCAATGGTTATTACTTAATTTTTAAGTCACATATTATTGTAACACTCAATTTTCAACTTATCTGATTTTGAACTTCCCAAATTAGTTAGAGTAGTTAGAGTAGTAAAAAAAAAGCGGATTTTTTAAGAGGAGCCCAGTTTAAATTAAAAATAACAACTTTTGACTTAGTTCAGATTTCGGTAGATTACAAAAACTTTGTTTTCTAAATAAATATATCACTTATTAAAGAATCACATATGTACTGAATAGAACATATGGGTTCACATAGATATGAGCTCACAGATGTCTAATTATTATTTTAATTTCAGACTTCAGATAATTGGCTCAACTGTCAATGATTTTGGCTTATTTTAACTTTGCTCATTCCAAAAATATTCGACATTTTAAACTCAGATAATTGTCTCGTTTCCGTTATTTTTTTAAAAATTCTTCCTTCCTTAATCCAAATCAAATTAAAATTGAACTTAATTTCAATAACCTCCCTAGCTACAATTTTAAACGTGCTTTGTCTTTTATTAACTATACTATCCATTTTAGTTTACAAAATTCAAACTATGTAATTATAAAGTTCTTCTCTATAGTTAATAACTAACTTGAGATAAAAAATAATTTATACGCCTAATTATATGCAATAAATGTTAACTTTATTTAACAAGCTAGAATCTATAATGAACATTCTTTAACCGTTCTACTTAGTGCATTATCTTACATTTTCGTTTATTTTACTTTCATATTACAAAAAAAAATTATAATGAAAATTCATAGAAGATTAAAACATTTTTTTCTTAGGTTACTTCAGTTCCTTTACTTACAAACATTATACAATACAACAAGTATTGGTTTTTCTTAAATATTTGCTACAGTACTTAAAATTCATTGTTTATCAAAATTCAAAATCTTATTAGTGGAAGTTCTTCTTTAGAAAAAAAACCATTTTTAAACATTAAAGTAAATTGCCAAGTAATATATATTAAACAAAATATGTAATTAGTTTTTTTATTGTTTTCAGCGAAAGGAAATAAATTTAAAAGTTATTTAAATTTTATTTGCATAAAATAAATAAATCAAAAAAACAAGCAAATTTATATGAAATTTATTATAAATTCAATTATTTTTTTATTCTACATAATCTTTTCTCATGAACTTGGTTCTTTTTTCACGTAGAAATTTGTCTATTTTAAAATGAATATGGTCAATTTGGGACTTTGTTTTTAAAACAAAGTACCTCCGTATTTTGAGTCCCAGAAGTCGAACTGACATGATTTTAAAAACCTAGTCCCCAATTATATAATAGAAACTAGAAATAAAAAAAAGGACCAAAGAATGGCATCTAAATTTATCGAGGCTATTTTTTAGGCGTGCTTAAGATCCAAAACTGTATTTGGGGTCTAGGCTGTATTTCCACTATGAAATAAATGAGTAACTGTTTTCAAATGTGTTGATAAGACTACTGGATTCTAAGAAAAGGCATTTTCAAAAAGACCAAATTCATTTGAAAAAGGACCAAGTTCACGTGCAAAGAAGATATATATATTTTCTTCAAGTATTTTATTCAATATTAGGTAAAATATGTTCCTTATGTCCTTTAAAAAAAAAAAAAATATTGAAATTTTTTAGTACACAAGTACATAATATTATAACATATTTTTATCTAAAGATTTTTCACGGTATTTTACTATTTGTTGGTTGTTGTTTTATTTCTTCTTGTTTTTTAATCTTGTAAAGAAATTTTTTATTTTTGAAATGTATGTCCAATCTATAGAGAATTCAAGGATTTTAGGTCTGTGCCAAAATTTAATATTTTTTTTTGTTTTTTTACCCCATTTATTATTATGTCTATGATGTAGAAAAATTGATTTTTTTTTCATGAACTTTGACAGCTAGCATAACAACAATCTTTATATGTACTTAGATTATATTATATTAATTTTATTTGATGTGATTAGCAAAGGGATTTACATTACATAATAAATTGTTTTCTGATGCATTACTAATGTCCTTTTTAAAAAAAATAAAATTGTATTTTACGTTTACTAATAGTGAAGACAGAAGGTTCTTTTGCATAACATTTAACATTTAATTTTCTAACAGGAAATATAGAATGTTCATAAGATTTTACATAATAGTTAGGTTTTCCTAACCTGAAATATAGAATGTGCATAACATTTTATATTGAATTTGAATTTTTTTCACAGTTAATATAGAAAATACATAACATTTTATATAGAATTTAAATTTTTTTAACAGTTAGGATAGAAATTATATAACATTGTTTAGAATTTACAAAGAATTTTATTTGTTATGAAATATGTACGTATAACATGTTACATAGAATGTTAATTTTTCCAACAGAATGAATAGAATTTGTATTACATTTCACATAAAATTTAAGTTTTTCTAACAGGAAATATAGAATTTTCATAAAATTTAATATTTAATTTAAATTTTTCTAACAGGAAATATAGAATATTCCTAACCAAAATGTGCATAGCATTTTATATAGAGTTTAAAAATTTTTAACAGTTAAGATAGAAATTACATAATATTTAATATAGGCTTAAAATTTTTTTAACAGAGAAGATAGAATTTTCATAACATTTTACATAGCATTTAGAAATATTTCATCTATTATATATATGTATAATATGTTAGAACTTAAGTTTTTCTAACGGGAAATATAGAATGTTCATAACATTTTCTATCGAATTTAATTTTTCTTAACACTTTGGATAAAATGTGCTATGTGCATAACATTTTACAGATAGTTAAGGTTTTCCTTACAGAAAATATAGAAATTAAATTATATAAGTTAATTAAAAAAAAATACCATATATAATCTGTATAATCAGATAAGGATGTATTTATTTCTTGTTGAGATGTATATAAGATTTTGAATTAAAAAGTGTTGATATTTTGTATTTTTTTTTTATATTTTGTAGAATTATTTGCATAATTTAATATTCTAAAGCATAAAAGTTATAATTTTATCCAACTTTTTTTGTTTTTTGTTATCACGCTTTAAAATATTTTTAGGTGGATTTTAAAATGAGAATTTTAGTGTTCACAAATGTTATGAGGGATTTTGCTGTTCAATAAAATAAAAATAAAATGAAGGGTGTGTGGTGCAACTGGTTTTTATATTCATTTTAAATATTTTTATCATTAAATACATTGTTTTTGCAGACGTTTTTTAATTATTCAAAATGCTAATTCTATAATTTATAAGTATAAAAATAAAAAAAAGTTCGGTTTAATTTAAAGTAACTTTGGCAATATGAATATATATGATTCAAAAAAAATGTATCAGATATGGGTTTTTCTTTCAAATTGTATATTAAAGAAATATGATAAGTTGTAAATAAATTTATTTGTATGAATTCGCAGCATTTTAAATATATCTAATATAAACTCTTTTGTTTTAAAATGCAGAGTTTAATGTGCAAAATTAAATAAAGGAAAATTAGACTTTAAAAAAATTTAAAGTTTAGTAGTATAACAAAAATTGTAAATTTGATGAACATTTTGTTTAATGTGCCGTAAAAATGAAATCAAACAAACATTTTCAATTTTAAAATTTTAGTTTTATTAAAAGGACTAAAGCGACTTTTTGTACAAAGGAAGTTTTTCCATTTTTTGAAAAATTTAAGACAATCAATTGCTAGTGATTTAGATAGACTTTAAAGCTGGAAGCAAATGAAAGAAATTGTTTGTTAAAGGCATAGAGGTAAAATAATCTTTTTGATGTGTCTTTTAGTAAAAAACTAACTTATTGAAAAATTAAACCTTTGTAAAATTGAAAATGATTTAAATTCTGAATACAATTCGAAAAATAAGAATAAAAAGTCATAATAGAAAAGCGAAATAATCCAAATATTATTTTAAAGATGGCTAAAAATTTAAACCAGCATTTGGCGGAAGAAAGTGAAACTTTAAAAAAGCTAATGATTTTCCACGAAATACTCAACTTCAGTCACATTTGCCTATATATTATCAAATTTAAGATAAACTATAAATTTGTTTACCTGAATTATTTTTTGATTTAAATACTCACTTATAATTTTGTATCTAATTGAATCAAGAGCATGAAGCGTTTAACGATATTTTCGGAAAAAGAGCCAATTACTAAAATTGATAGAAGCCTAAAAGCAGGTGGTAAGAACTTTTATTTCTTATTTCTTGTTTTCTTGTTATTTCTTATGCACAGTGGTAAGAAAGTCAACTTTTCATTCGAGAGGCCCTTTTTAAAAAAACTTTTATCTGGTTTTCGAAATCGACTGAGCTACCATTCGCCATTGAGTTTAAATTAATGACTAAACCAATAATTTTTAAATTAATAATTACCATGTATACTTAATTAAAATACATTAATATTCAATTTAAATAATTAAAAAATATCAACAAATAATTTAATTGAATAATATAACTCACAGATATAGAATATCATATAACTCAAATAAAAAATATTACAATATAAAAAAAAATAAAATTGTATCTATTGAAAATCTAAGACGTTTTTACATATTATAACCCCTAGTACTATTTCATTCTTAAATTGGGTGGAATTCATTAAGATCAATTCTAAAAAAAATGTTGTTCTAATGGCATAGACTTAATTATTAACCTTATATTTCCATAATGAATAGTTTGTTAATTATATTTTGGCAATTAAAATCCTGATCAATTCAATACTATTGTGTTAATTTTTCAATACATGTTACCATCAAGGAAATTAGTTCTTTTACTTTATTTTCTACACACAATTCCCAAATAATTTTTCCAATAAGAAAATCCTTTGTTTTTAAAAAAAAAATCAAAAACTTTTCATATAAATGCAATTTTCTAAATATACAAAAGTTTTTGAACCTTTCTATCGTAACATATTTGAGCACAACTGTTTAAATTCTAAAATTTTAAAATTTTGAGAAAAAAAATTTGCAACTTTAAATCATCCAAAATTAAAGATTATTGCTTTGCATTTGACCTGTCTCATATGTCAAAACTCAACAATCAATACACATATATAACCGATCTTAAATATTCGCCTCCATATTGTCTTTTAGTCTTTTAAATTTATTTCATAGTTCCATATAGTCTCAGTGAATAATTAATCTCAAAATCAATTTGAATGTGGTGACACAATTCTTTCATTTTTTAAAAAGAATATAAAAAAAAAAAATTATCAAATCAATAATTTCTAGTTGACTTTTCAATATATCGTACATTCTACTTTGAATCTATTGGAAAAGTTCATTGTTTTTTTCAAAACAGTAATAAAACATTGTTTTCTTTTTCCTTTTTCTACCGCTATTTTTTTTCAAAAAAGATTTTACCACACATACATACACATACCTGTCATATAACACATACAATGTATGAAAAATATTTAAGGAATTGCAAAAAAAATAAGAACAAACAGCCAAATAAAAACTAAAAACCAACTAAAATTCAAAAAATTATTGGTAAAAATTTTTTTTTAAATTTTAAAAAAAATTTTCCACTCGTTCTAATTTTTGCCGCATATTTTTTCCAAAAATTCAAAAAAAAAAAAATAAGACAAAAAATGTTTTTTAACATTGTCATGTCAAAAAACTTAAAAACTAAATATAAAAAAACAAAAAGAGGAAACCTAAAACGATTCGTGACTAGGTGTAATTTTTGTGACAAATTAAAAAAAAAAAAACGAGTTGACAAATTCCTTTGGAATTAAAAAAAAAAACAAAACACCGAACCCATCACTATCCTATAATATATAGTGTATTATATGTATCAGTATTACTATTCTATTATCTTATATATGGAGTACCGCATATTCGTTAAAATATACAGTTATTTCATAAAAATTTTATCATAACAAGAAAACACGTTCAAAATACATTTACACATATATAACTACATATTGTATATGTATATATATACATATATATATAAGTATGTACTCAAAATGACTCAGAATATAATAATGGTATAATAGTTTTAAGTGTACCACTAAAATTGAGTTCATTATTTTATATCCTTATACATTTTAAATTTTTTTTATTCACACTACACACACACACAAATATAAAAAGAATGAAAATTAAAAAAAAATATAAAAAAACGAAGAAATAACAGTAAAATGTTAGTGGGTGAGAAAAAATTTGAATTCTCACGTGTTTTTAACACTTTAGGCGCACGTGATGTGTGTAAGTAAAATATGTGTGTTTGTTTTTGTTTTTTATAATAGATAAAATTGAATAATATATGTGTATATATATATTAGTACATATATTGATGTACATATATGTATGTAAATATATATGTATCAATTAAAATATAAGAAGATAAAGTATGTAATATGTGGTTCGAGTATAGTTTATTATAATAATATGATGATGAACTTTTTTTTCCAAAAAAAAGTTTTGTTCTGTTTTTCTATTTGTTTGTATGTTTGTTTGTTTCTTGCTTTTTTTTTTGTTTTTTTCCTGAGTGTAATTTTTTTTAGGCCATACACTTAAAAAAAAAATGCTAGTGTTTTGTGTTGCGATCCTTGTACCTTGTAATCATTTTTTTTTTTTTCTTGTGTTCATAATAATTTGACCTTGCAATCTTCTTTGTCGTTCATAAAACTTTGAAGTATATATAAATATACACAATACATATATAGTAACTGAATATTTTAATAAAACTTATAAATATATATATATATATATATATTCTAAATAGAGTACTTGTGTATATACTTGAATATGTGTATATTAAAAATGCCTAAAACTGATTTTCATTGTTTTTTTTTGAAGAGCTTATGAAGAGTGGAAAAAAAACAAAATTTATGAAAAATCATAGTGAAAAACATATGTTACGTATATGTTACATATATATATGTATGTAAGTTTTTACTATTTATTAATACAGTATCTGTCTGTTTTATATTGTGTATCTTAATTTTTTATAGTTTTTAATGCTATTTACTTGGATATATGTATATATTTCGCATATAATTGTGTATATATATATATATATATATATATATAAACCAATTTATGCGAACATGAAAGTCAAACAACAAAAAAAACAGACAGGATTTTGAAAGATTCTTATCGTTACAACAGTGATAGTTGCTCACTTTCAATATATATGCTAAGTATATTTTTAATTGAATATTTGAATATAATATTTTAATTACCACTTATTATTAATAACTGATTATAAATTAAAAGATGAAACTTGTAATAAGTATTGAATGCTTTGTTTTTAAAAATTGGTAATTTAAAATAAAATTTGTTTTTAACATTTGTAATCTTTGATAAATAATCTTTTACAAGCAGATAAATAAACCAAGTTGTTCTAAATTCTTAAGTTCCAAAAATTGTTTCATTCCATTAATGGATTATTGCTTGTATAACGGTAATAACTCTTAATCAAACATAAGATAACTATTAGTATACATATGTATTTATATTATATAAAAAAAGTAACTGTTATCGAAAGTTAAAAAAATGGCATCGCCTAAAAGTATGTAATATTTTGTATACAAATTACAGTTTTTCGTTGAATGGTGGAGGATTTTTTGTTCTAATAAACCCCATAGATAATTTAATTAATAATGTAAACTAAAAACTTAGGCCCAAAATGGTCTTTGTAGCCGAGGGTCTTACTGATTCTATAACAATTTATTTTATTAATATTAGATTAAAAACGAGGAAGAGTGTAGTAGAGTAGACTGTGTCAACTCTGGGATACCCGTATGACCGTAACATATACATTATATCATCCGGTTAATTACTTTCGGCAAAATTTCAAACATTCAGCTTTATTAGGTGTAGAGTAATGCTCATATAAAAGAAGGAGTTGTATGGCAGCTACTCGAACCCTTTGCAGTAAACCAACCAAATTTTGCAGTAACTTTGGCCATTACACTAAACTATTTTTGGCAAAATTTCAGACACCCAGCTTCATTTGGTGTAGTGTAATCCTCATATAAAAGAAGGAGTTGTATGGCAGCTACTCGAACCCTCAGTAGTAGACTAACTAAATTTTGCAGTAACTTTGGCCATTACACTAAACTATTTTTTGCAAAATTTCAGACACCCAGCTTCATCAGGTGTAGTGTAAAGCTCATATAAAAGAAGGAGTTGTATGGCAGCTACTCGAACCCTCTGCAGTAGACCAACCAAATTTTGCCGTAACTTTGGCCATTATACTAAACTACTTTTGGCAAAATTTCAGACACGCAGCTTCCATAGGTATAGAGTAATGTTCATATAAAATTAGAAGTTGTATGGCAGGTACTCGAACTCGTGGACCAAAATGGCTGAATTTAAAACTCGATTCCGTTTTTTGCATAAAAACGAATTTGTGAAAGTTTCATAATCCTAGCTCCTTTACTTTTTGAGTTATCGTGATGACGGACGGACGGACGGACGGACATACATAGCTAAATCGATTTATTTTTCGATTCTGATCCGATCCATACACTTGAGTCTATATCTACCCCCCCCCCCCCCCCCCCTCCTTCTCTGCGTCACAAACGTAATGGCAAATTTATTATACCCTTGGACTATATAGTCATACGGGTATAATAAATAAACTTCCTTGTGGGCTCAATTATTAACCAATGAAGTCTGGATCAGCAAAGATCATTTAAGTTTTTTATTTGCAAATCCCTCTTAACGCAATGTAAACATAAGTATTTAATATAAATCAAATAAATAATATCACTTATTATTTTTTTTTGTTATACGTTTTCCTCTTCTATAAGGAGTATAAGGACATTAACTAAGTCATTTTTGACTAAACTTAAGTTTCTTTAATAATTACATTAATTAGATATTGTTTAAGATAATTATTTTAAAAAAGACTAAAGAGCTATTTTTTTATAATATATATTTTTACAATTTTACAATATTTTTTTAATCATATACGATTTGACTGAGGTTTAAATAAAAAAACTGTGTTAACTTGAAAGGTCTGTGTCTTAACCACTACGATATTGGGCAGATATATTTCTTATATAGTTTTCCAATAATATAGATCCTAGAGGTACTTGAATTTGTATATTAAATATAAATAAAATATGACTTAAAAGTTAAGGAAATATAAAATAAAAGATACTTGAAGGATGCTCAAGAATAATTAAATCAGCTAATTTTTTTTATAAAATGCATTAGCCAAAAAAATTTCAGCTAATTTAATCTTTTAATATAACAAGGTATTAATGAAAGAAGATTAGCTAGAAGAACAGTCAAGGAATAAATGAATGAAGATCAGTTAATAAGGAAACCATTTTTAACAGAATTTTACAATTTACACCCATATGTAAATTCGCGTCCTATTAAAATCTACAACCTTCAAAAACACTTTTTTAAACTTCTAGTACAAACTAGGAATATGATTCCTTTTACTTACCATAGGATAAAGATTGAAAAAATAAGGATTTGACGCATGAAATGAGGATAAGGGAGTTGAATGGCAAATTCGTGAAGAATCCGTTAAAATTCCTTTTAAATTTTGAGCAAATTACAAATAGAAATATAGGCAACTTTTGGAAATAAACTCCACATTTTTGCAACAGTAAGAATGCAAATTAGCTGCCCCTTTTGTATTTTCTGGTATTTTGTTGGCATTTTTTGGGAAGAGGCTTCAGTGATTTTATTTCAACTGAAGAAGATATCTATAAAAGAGAGAACGATTCTAGCTGCATCGAGCTTCGTTAAAACGCAATCCTTACACAATAAATTTAATCAAACACTAAAAGTCGACCAACAAATGGACAAAATGAATCATTCAGCACAATCAGATTAATTCATTCTAACGAAAAATAATGATACACTTAAACCATATCATCCATATGGCATTTGTAACAATGAATGAGTTGAAAGGATGGATATTAAATTAGTTTTGTTGCAAATTAAAGCAATTAAGAAAATAACATGGAAAAACTTTAACAAAAATTAAATTTTTTTTTTTATGATTTTGAATATGTGTAAATTGATTTAGGGCAACAAAAAACAGCAACAACAACAACAACAACAGCAGCAACAAAATGAATTAAAAAGTTTGAATTAACAAAAAAACGAAAAATTTGATTTGAAAAAAATATTTAAGAGAACGTGTAAAATTAGTTTTTGAGGAACTATAAAAAATTTTTGAAAAGTTCCTAATTTATATGTTAATTAAAAGAATATTTTTATTTTTCAGAATACATTATTTTGGATTTTTAAAGTTGGTTATTCTCTCAAAAACTTGGAAATGTGTGTCTAGTACCCTTACAATCTATATATGATAAAACTTTTATTATTCAATTGTGTAGTTATTGTTTTGAACAATTTTTATAAATACTTATGTATTCATTTCTAGAAGTTTTCAAATTTTAATTAAATTTTTTAAAATAGCAAATTTTTAAAAAAAATGTGATTAACACTATAGAACCAACATCATTTGTAAAAGATTCAAGGTTATTTGTAAATAACTTTTTTCCATCACTTTTATCAAGTTCATCTTCAGTTTGTGCTACAAATCTAACAAGGTTTTGTACTTAAGTATCTAATGTTTTGTAAGTGGGTATTGTTTGATCGGACAAAGGATAGGTTTTTTTTATTGTTGTCTATTCTCTTATTATTGTTTTCTGTATCTTATTGTTTCATATATCTATTAAATATAAAAAAAGTTTATACACGCATTTTTTTGCCCACTATAAACAATTACAATGTTACTCGATTGTGACCAATCATTACAGTATTATTCATCTGTCCAATATTCAGTGGTTTTTTTCCAGTTCATTTGCCTGTTTCTTCTAAAATGATTTTTAGTTCTACGATTCCTTATTATAGCTAACCGTTGCTATTGATTAAAAATTTGGTACTTGCATGGACTTGCTCAAAACAAAAATTGGAATTCAAATTGTTTGATTCTTTAGCCCTTGTTGGAGAAGAGCTTTTTAAAGATTTTTTCTTTATTATTTATAAACGGTTTGATTGATTGTCTGTAAATGCTGCATATGTATTGCTAAAGTGAATTTAACAACAGATGCTGACCTCTACACATTTGAACATACCAAATGTCGCAACATGGCTCATGAAAATTTGTATGTCATGCGCTCCTCATTTGTATGTAACAATATTCCACCAAATGTGTTCTCCATAGTTGATAATGTAGATATTAATGATTTAGTAAAATATTAACAACTTTATTCTAAATATCCCATTAAATTTTCTCCATCCCCTTCATCTCAAATCTAATAATCCTTAACCTGAGTTCCGAAGTATCTTCGGAATCCTTATTCTGGAAACAAAACTGTGCATTTGTAAAACAGGTTCTACCTTAAAATTTGGTTCAAAAAGGGTTATGGTTTTGCTGTGTTATACCCTACGCAAAGAAACATCGCACAGTTGCAATTGGTGGCCTTACGCTTTCCACTTTTACTTTAGAAGCAATGGAATTTCACACAAATAAAAATTCAAGTTAGGGAATAAATTTATATGGAATACAACTTTTTAAAAAAAAGTAGCAGCAGCGCCAGGAACTACCGTTAGAATTGTTATAATTTCTAACTATGAAAAATTTCTATTAAGTAAGGGGCAACTGCTCGATTTCTAATGCATCAAATTGAAAAATATTTATAATATTTATATTAATTTGTAGATTCTTTGTTTTATAATCCCTAGCACCAGACTTCTATCTCTGGTAAATGGATCGTGTTATAAATTAAACTGAAATGAACACATGAAAAAGAATAAAACAATTATATAAGTTTTTTTTTAAATCTATTTTATAAAGTTTAGTGAAAATAGAATAATGTTCAACTTCCCTATTTATTCTACTTGAATTTTCAAATGCTTTTTAAAGGTGCAATTCTTAAGAATTTTCATTTACATAGCCAGTTTTATTTTTTAGATCATCATCTTCCAATTGTTCTCTTATATTGAACTACTATACTGTTTTATACAATTTCTATATTTTGTCTACTATTTTTTTTTAAATAAAAATTTTTTACTGATTTCATTACAATTCTTAGCTTATTGAGACTTACGTTTAAAGCATTTTTAAGTTATTTCAACACATCTATTCTAATCCGATTTAAACTTATAATTTTTTTTTCTATCTATAAAACCTTTCAGGTATGAAGCAGAATAATAAAAATCAAATATTTTAATTGAAATACCAAAGTTTTTAATTGAATTTTTTAAAATGATCGTAGGTTTATATAAAATAAAATAAAAAAGGTTTTTTTTTTTAATTTACAGTATCTGTTATAATTATAACGTACCTTGCAAAAATATTGTTCAGCTAAAGTCTTTAGAAGATTTAAAGAGTTCTTAGAAGCCTAGAGGCTAGCCTATTAACTACTGCTATTCCGAATGAATTGTCCAAAGTTTCTAAATCCAAGACAATTATTACTAGTTAGAAAAACTACAATTAGTTTATAAAGAAGTATCTAGTAGTAACTCAAATCTAAAAATATCTGACTAAAATAGTTAAATACAAATTTTGGATTTAAAAACCAATATCTAATTTCATGGACTCAACTGAATATCAAGATTTTCTTGGTGCACTGTAAATTTAAAAAGAAATCTTATATTACCATTTATATCTAATTTAATTAATAATATATTCCGGTTGATCGATTTATATTTTATTACATTGTTTTTGGGGGATGAATAATTGGAAAGACCTTCAAATTTAACAATAGAGAGATTAAAGTAAATATATGTATGTATTAATATAGAGGTATATTAATATTCAATAGGATTAAAAGAAATGATTTCATCATAATAGGATTTGAATTTTTACTCATATAAATTACTTATTATGATATCCGGTAAAAGCATATTTTTAGGAGTATTTATTTTTTTTTTTTAAAGTTTTTTAAGAGTACTTTTGTTTTTTTTTGACTTACGCTCAATGTTCAACTATGAAGTATATAATAGGATTTGATTTGAATTTTTACTGATATGAATTACTGATTATGATATCCGGTAAAAGCATACTTTTAGGAGCGATTTTTTTTTTTAAAGTTTATTAAAAGTACTTTTCTTTTTTTTTTAACTTAAGCTCATTGTTCAACTTTGAAGTAAAGTCTGTGGGCAGCAAGAGCGCATTTTAGAACAAGAGAGAAGATAATGTAGGAACGGAATGAAAATATATTTGGAAGATTTGAAACCAATTTTTAGAACAAATTTTATTAAATTCGTGTATAAATACTATGTGAGACAGTATTAGTTTTTAACACAGATTTAAAATCCCAAACACGATGTAAATCCATTTTGATTATAATTTCTAATAATTTCACATGTAAGCTATAAGATTCAATGAAAAATATAATACTTTATTAATTTTTAAAATGTTGTGGTTTATATCTGTGAGTTATAAGTTTAAGTCAAATTAATATTTGTACACATCTGTTTTATAAATATTTTTAATTATTGATCCAGATATTTCAATTATTTCTTTATCACTTATCCAATGTCGAGTGGTAAGTTAGTCAAATTCTTATTTACGCTTGAATTCAAGGATGAGTCACCAAATGAGGGATCAGTAGTCTAACCACTGTGCACTTCAGTCTTTTATTAAAAAATATAATTTCGATTCTGAGAGCTGAACATTAAATAAATTCAAAAGTGAGGAATGCTTACTATTACAGCGAATGGATTAAAAAGAGGTGAGGCAGTTACCCTAATACTAAAAACTGTGTTTCCTTGGACTGCATTTTAATATAATATGAAGTCCTGCATTTTAATTTAATATGAAGTCCTCGTCGAAACTAATAATTTATTTTAATTAAATTTTAAAATACGTAAATTTTCGAAAAGACTCTAGTATCTGTCATTATGTCAAGTTTTTTCAAATTTCTTTAAGTAAAAAATTCTGAATTAAAATATTCATTTAAAATAAACAATTAAATTCTTTTGCTCTTAAATTTTCAAAATGATTTTATTTTTTTAATTAAATAATTATAATTCCCACTGTAGTGCGATGCAAAAATATAAATTTAACAATAATATTTACTATTTTTTTTATATTAAAGGTTAACACTTTTAACACTTTCAAAAAAAAAACACAGGACCTCTTTTTGATAAAATAAAAACTTTTATATGAAAATAAAAGAAAATGAAAAATTTTCCTCATCTTTTCTTTGAATTAAAATTTTTATAATATTTCTTTTTTAAAAAACTTAAAAAGTAATTATAATTTATTTGTAAGAACTTTTCATAATTTATAACAAATGTACTTGCACTTTAAAAATAACAAACTTAAAACAATATACAATTGAAAATTAGCACAATTTAAAAAAAACATTGTCTTAAAAAAAAACTTTAATAAGCTTAAAATTATTAAAAAGGACATTTAACAGTTTCCGACTTTTAAAATGGGGGGTTTTTTTCATAGTAGTATATTATAACAAAGTCTTAAAGTAGATTTAGATTAAATAAAACAAGTTTTCAGTTAATTAAATTTATTATAATAATGAATTATGCGAATTGGTCATATAAATTATTAAAGGCAAAAATTTGGTGAAAGAGAAGAAAAAACAAAAGTGTAAAAGAGATGATTAAATTATAATATGACAATGGAAAGGCCCTTAAAAATATGAAAAATTTGTATTAATTGTAGGTGTCCTAGAATACCTTAATTTTGAAATTCAATAGCAAGTGTTGAAGGTCATTAAAAATATGCTCTTACAATTCAAGGTCCATATTTAATCTAAAAATTAAAAACTTAGAAACTGTACTATTTTAACTTTTATTTTTTAATACATAAATAAGTTAAAATTAAATACGTCGAAATATTATAGAAATGACTACTCTTTTATGGATATTTTGTAAGAATTGACACTTGCACTGCTGATTTTAAATAAATAATACCTCCTTTCAAATTCCATTCCAAAGCAACACCAAGGAGGCTTTAATTGACAATATCTACACTTTGAAAATCATAGGTGATTTAAAATTATTAACAGAAGCTAAATTCTAGAATATCTCTCCACAAACTTACCGTAGATCTTTCCCTTACTATCGTTTTAGTCCCCAAAGGGCAATACAAAATTATGAACAAGGAAATACGTTCCTAGAGTTAAGGTAGTGCGTAACGAAAAAACCCAAAACCTTATTATTAAATTAAAAACATTTATTTATACTTTTGACGAAATATTTAAAATATCATGCCAAGTACTTCCTTTCTTGTATCCATAAATAATGTTAGGTCTAAAAACCTGTAAAATCTTAAAAATGGATATAATGTTTTCATTACACTCTATAATTAATCAAATCTATTGAAAGATTTTGAATCTAAAACGATTTTAATACAATATAATAATCTATTTATTTTAGCAACGGTTCTAATTCTTAGGCTTCCCTAACTCTCACCTAGGCATAACTTTCTCTTAGGCTCTACAATTATTTATTCTTAATATTAAAATGAATTGTCTAAAATTCCTTTAAATCAAATAAAAAATTTAATGCTCTTAATATACTATTAAAATTATTGAATGATTAATAATATTTAAAGTACATTGGAGCACTGCTTACCTTTTGAAAAAAAAACAATCGCCTCTGATTTAAAAAAAATATACATGTATTTGAGAAAAACTTAAACTATTTTAAATATACATAACAATAAAACTTTTTTACTTTATTTCCATTTATTTTGTACACATGTTTAAAAATAAGTTTTTTCACATACATTTAAAAAACAAAAAATTAACAACAAATGACTTTTTAAGTGTTGAAATTCTTTAATAATTTTCATGCCTTTATTTTATTTTAAATACCTACATTTTTTTTTTTAAATTCGTTTTATCAAAATTTGATTTTGAGCCAATTTTTAAGTCATTTTTTTTTTTGTATAATAGTTTAATTCTTTAAATACTTATGTTATTAAAGTTACTATGCTTTGTTAAATAGGATGAAAGTAATGAAAAAGGATTCAAATATATTATTAGTTAATATTAATTCATATTAAAATTTAAGTCGTTACCATAGTAATAGTGATTAATTTTTCAAAGCATAGGCTTTTAATTTAGTAATCAGCTTCTAAAAATGATATTAAAAAGGGTTTATATATATTTTTAATAGTTCATATTAACATATTAAGTGTTTCCATGGTAACCTTGTCCTTAATCCTTCAGTAACGGGATTCAGAGCTACAGTATTCAATACTTAGAAAAACATAGAATAGGATTTTTATATTATTATTAGTTCGAATTTGTGTCGTTGCCATGGCAACCGTTAAGTTTCCAAACCAATCACAAACCAAATTAGATCATAAAGAGATATTGGAGGTCCCCAATTTTTTTTTCAAATAACCGAAAGAAATACTAACTTAAATAATCTGTTATTATAAAAATATAAAATTAATTGCCGAATTCGTTTTTACAGCGTGTCATATGGCAGGCCAAACCGAATCAATCAGAATGAAAATTTTAAATTTAAAATTATAATGAAATCTTTAAGATTTATTAAGGTAAATAGCTTAAAAGGAATTAAATACACAAATATTTGACTGTTAATCGTTTGTACTATTAAACCTACAATAAATGATAATTAAAAAGGAAAAAAATAAAGGAAAGAAGTTAATATACCTTGAAAGGAACGTAACACTTTTTTTTTTTATTAAGGTATTAAAAATACTTAAAAATTATATTGAAATAAATTCAAAAAAAACTTAATTTTTTGCCTTTTAGGGGTAAGGTTTTAAATACTTTTTAAGTAACTTTTGTAATTGGTTCTCAATATTTTTAAATACCAGAATTCAATACAGTCAATTTTTTTTTAATAATTTTAATTTAATATTATCAGACCGTTCGCGGAGTAGTTAGGACGTTGGCCTTTCAATCACAGGTTCAAACGCTGGTCAGATCATGTCTAATAAAAAAAATAAAAAATGTATACTTTATCATATAATTGTTTATATTATAATATAAAATAAATACACCTGCCACACCCGAAAAGAAAAAGGTTGCTGACCAACACACAAACCGCATTGTGTAGGGTAAGACAGTTGGGTGGCACAGTGGTTATAGTGTCGAAAGTTCCATGTTATAAAGCGTAATACTATCTCATGTTTAAATTGTATGTGGAATTAATTTGATGTGGAATTCATTTGATCAGTTCTAATAATATGAATTATATTTCCCCCTGTTCCAAAATGCACATATATAGTCAGGCTGTTAACAGTGAACAATTAGTACGTAGAAGTGCCAGTAAAAAAAAAAATAGATTGTATATAAATAAATAAAGTTTATTTTGGTTTCATTTTAACTGTTCACCCCTTGAATTGTGATTATATATGAATTGAATTTATTTTTATTATATTTATTTATTCGAATATTACGCATTACAATAACTACGTAGTATTGGTAAAGCCCTCCGCTGCCAGGGCCATTGTCGGCTGATTCTAATTAGTCTGAATTGAATTTATAAGCTATTAATTAAACTTATTATCAATTTAATTTTAAACTATTTTCGGGACTATTTAACATACACGGAACTAATTTCACTTAACAAATAAATTATATTTTTTGCAGATTTGATAAAGTGACAGTTTTTTAATTATTTGACATATCAATCAAATTTTAAAATGTCATATCAAATTATATTGAGAAACACTGTTATTTACATGTATTCACAATAGTACTATAATTAATTCTTTTATATTTTCTTAATGACTTTAATATTATATTCTATTAATATAAATTTTAGGAAACTTTTATTTTTTTTTTTTTTATTAAAAGTGTAACAAAATTTTTGAATGAAAATTATTAAATACTATTTTTGTGTAAATATAATAAATATTTAAGTTAAATATATTTATTTTATATATACGTGTAAATATATGTGTATTGTTTCGAAAATTTAATAAGTATATACAGCATACAATAGTGAATAGAATATTAGATATTGGGAAAATTTTTAACACCAAAAATCCTTTCTTTTGTTTTTTTTTTTATTTTTTGCACCAAATTCTCTTAATTGTGTACACGGTGTTGGGAATTTTAATTAAAAATAAAAAAAGAATCAATTTATTCTGTATAGTTAGTTATATACAATGATACATATTGATAAATGATAAATTAGTTTTATAAGATATACATAGTATTCATATATGTATGAGTATGGAATACATATTAAATAAAGCTAAGTATTCTTAATACGGTATCTACAGATTGTTAGAAGGTGGTTTAATTTCATTGTAATTAGAATTAAAAAGGAATGAGAAAAACTAACAATTGTTTTTTTTTTAAGTAAGGATATAAAAATTTTACCGTTATAAATATTCAGTTATGTATATATATATGTATGTACAATTATATTCTTAAATTTATTTTGATTTTTGGTAGGGAGCACATATATGGGATTGGTTGGTAGTAGAAACATATATAATCATACGTATTTAAACATATTATTTAGTATATATATACGTAACGTATAGATTAGAAAATTGGAAAATGATTTGGAAAACTCCAAAATCTTGATATAAAAACAAAAAATTTTTATTTCTAATTATTTTTCTTTTAATTTTTTTAATTCTATTTTAAAATATTGCAAGAAAATGTGTTTATTTAAAATAAAAGAATCGAAATATTTCATTTAAAATTCAAAGCATGTTTCGAATTCTTATATTCGATTTTATATTCGATTTATATGTTCGATTTTATATTTTGACTATTGTTACAGCAGTAGCATAGCAGTGGTAAATGGTAACAAATGTTAAAAAGAAAATTGAAACATGGTTTTTTTTATCTTAGAGAACAAAATTGATTGATTGACTTTTAAGGAGCAGATAATCTTTAAGTTAAAATACAATTAAAATTCAATCCTTCGTAGATATATTTACATTTTCAATTCTTTATTTATATATAGCAAATTAATTTTCGCAACTTTTTAAATGGCTATTTCATTTAATTAAATTTAATTAAATAACTTAAAAATTTTGTAATGATCTTTAGGGTTCCCTATATGTACAGGTTGATTTTTGAAATAGGATATTACGGAAGATGAAAAAGTAGTGGTAATATTACAATTTAGAGATCTGAGTGATAGCTCAGTGGTTAGAGTGGCGGCTTTTAAATCGAAAGGCTTGGATCATATATAAAAAATATAATTTATAATTGATATCGTAATATAGTTTATACCATAATATAAAAGAAATTTAACTGTCACACTTGAAAGGTAGAAAAGGAAATACAGAAAAGGAAAGGCAGCTTCACACATTTATCACATTGTACGTGAAAGGGGACTGTACATAAATAAATAAAATTATAATATAGAGCATAAAAATTCAGTTACGCTAAATAAATTTTGGACCATAATTTAATATTTTGAGAAAAGGGGATTTTGAAAAGGACGTTTTTCTAACAAGTTTTGTAGCCCAAAAAGATGTAAATCGAAGTAGGAGTTATTTTTCAAATTTTGTATATCAGATTCTTGATTTTTCTTATCAAAACACCGGCAATCAAAAATTTTAAGATATCATGAACGCTGAAACGCTTAATTAGAATATAAAACAAAAAAGAATATGGATACAGAAGTAACCGCTATTACAGTAAAAGCGTAATTTAAAAATTATTTCAATGATTTTTTTACCTGATTACGTAATAATTTTTATCAAAAAATTTGTTTTATAATTATACATATGTGGCTCTGAAATGATATTTATGCAAAAAAACAAGTAACTCGTTGTTGTGCTAATATTTTTATCCTTTGGGATTATCCGATATACTCCAAAATCTTATCAACTCAAAATATGCACAGACAAAAACATTTTTTGGGTTTTGCGCATTGGAATAATGCATATTTACACAAATTTCAGATCCAAATTTTTGGTCGGAAAAAAATACCATCTGGGTCTATTGCACTAATAAGCATACCTTTTTTAGGGTCTAATTTCGCCATGACACTCAAAAATTTAAACCGTATTAGTTATTTGTTATAAATATAACACTGTACAATTCTGTTGACCAATCTATCAGCTAAGCTTCAACATTAAATTACAGCTTAGATTCAAATTGTTCGAATAAAAATGATGTATAATCGTAATAATCGATTTTTTAATAAAAAGTTCTATTAAAAATACTTAATACAAACTTCAGGATTTTTTTAAAGATATTATTATTTCAAAAACATAAAATTTGTTGTAGTTGTAGGTATTGAATCCAACTAAATTTAAAAAAATTTGTAGATACAGTCTGATCAAAAGAATTTGGGTCAAATCAAATTCAGATAACAAATTATCCAAAAATTTATATACACATTCTTAAATCATTTTAAACTTCACTTTTGATTACTTTTCTTATTAGATTATTTTACTCAAAAGCATTTGATTTATCACTTAAATATTCCATTTGTTTCCAGACGTCTCGTTATTTCCTTATTCTGTCTTTTGGGAGTTTTCCAATTTGTTTTTTGTGTATAATCAAGATCGTTTACCTTACCAAAAAAAAGATAGCAATTCTTTAAACTATTTTAGTTTTTATCTATGAATTTATGACTATTTTAATCGACTAAAAGAGATTTAGCAAGCAAATTTTGTTGTGTTTTACATCTCTATTTGATATCACACTGTCATAAAATCAAAAATTATATTTTATAGTTACAGCCGACAGCACGATTCCGACACAAGTGTTAATTTTACACCGGGTGACAAAGGGATAAGTTAAAGGGATTCAGTTAAAAAGAAAAATTTGTTTTGAACTTGGTTCCACTATAATAGAAAGTACTTTACAAATAACTAAAAAAAAATTTAACTTTAAAAATATAACTCACAGATACAGAAATAAAATATTATTTAAATATAAATTTATAACAGAATTCAATGCATACAAGAAATTTAAGATATTTTTCGTGGAATGCTTCATGGTTACTTTTCAGCCATTTTGCGCAAGCAGGTTAAGTATTTATCCCATTAGTTTGAATGTGCAAGTTTATAAGTGAGAAACCATCTCACACTACCGAGGGTGTAGTATTCCAGATACTTTTTGTTAAGGTGTTTTCCTCACTTAGGACTCTAATTATTAGAATATTTGGCGTCCAGTAACTTTTCTCATGTTTTATAATGTATCTATGGTGTATAGAAGGGCTTGTTATTCCAAAAATTTAAAAATGAGCATATAAAAAACAACAAAATTACATATCTAATTGAAGTAAACTTTAAAATAGCTTTAAAAAATTTAAGTTTAAGAAATTTTTTTACCCATCTCACTTAAAAAATTGAATAAAATTTTTTGTAATAGAGGAAATTATAAAAAATAATTTTAGTATAGAAAGGATTTAAAGATTTTTTAATTTAATACAAAATTACACTAGACAATAATTATATATATATATATATGTATATATATATATTATATATTAAAACTTTATACAAACCATTTAGTTAGTTAGTAGTAATTTTTTTGCATATATACTGGTTGTTTCTACAAAATGATAGTTTTAAAAGATTAAATATATGTAAAATTAATTAAGCAATATCTCATATACCAGTATATACAAGGTGCCTCTTATAGTTCAATATACATTTATACCTCTTATTTAAAATTTGTTTTTTTTTTCCTGTCGTTGATTTTGTTTTATTTTTTTTTACCCTTATAACGATTAAATTTAAATAACTATAGCTAAATATTAATTTCAAAAGTTTCCAACTGTACTTTTTTAACCGTTATCTTTTATTTATTTTAATCCTAATTTATATAAGGCTAATTTTGACAATATAACGAATTTATAACAAGGAGTTTTAAATAAAACGATCTACATAATAAGTAAGAAAAAATGCATTAATTTGACTTCACATTTATATATCACAGATTGTTTTGTTAACTTCACTTTAATGTTTTGTTAAGTTCACTTTGAAGTCATAAAAGACTAAGAACAAAACTTTGTTAAATATTAAATTTTAAAGTTCCCAACTGTTTCCAATATAAAAGTTACTAAAGAAGAAACTAGAGATAAAAATATAGATAAAAAGCTTTAATAAATAATAAAGTATGGGTATAAATTAGAACGTTCTTTTATCAAAAATGCATTTTGAAATTTAAAATCAATAAAAAAATTGTTAATTTTACTTCACATTTATAATTCACAGATTGTATTGTTAATTTAAATTGGGCCTGAAGTAAGTATCATATAAACTAGCTACGAAAAAAATTTTTTGGAACAAGGACTTTTAATACCATGTGTACTATGTGTGTTTGTAACAAAATGTGTATATTAATTAGAAAAGCTATAGAATTACTCTAATTACTAAGGTTGCACAATCTTCAAATTTAAAACAGCCCTTTGAAAAGTTATTTAATAATTTCAAAAAAAATTTCATCTGAAATTTATATTAAACATTAAGTACTTGTTTTTTAATTTTTCAACTTTTCAACGTTTCAACACTTATAAAACCTCAACAAGTTTCCTCAACTAAGGTCAAGTTCATTTATCTTAAAAATTCTGAATAAGAAAATAAGAGGAAAGTCGTGATCAAGTATCAATATTTTTTTTGAAACAGAAGTTAAGCATTTCGAACGCCTGTGGATATTAGAACTAAGTATCAAAACAAATTGTTACAAGTGCTACAAAAAGCCCAAACTACATTTTACATTTTTTTTTTAATTGTAAATAAATAAAAATCAAAGAAAAATTTTCAGACCTATTGGCAATCTTATAATATATAATATTATTAAACTGGGCTATTAAAATAAAATGTTTACAAAACAAAAAAAAAGATTTTAGAAAGAAAATGATGAAAAATGGTGGTGGTGAATGAATGGATTGTAGAAGAAGAACAAGTAGAAAAAAAAAAAAAATAATAAAAACAAAATCTAAGTATCTGAGTAAACGAATAGTGATTAACATTAGATACAGGTATATGGTTTATATGGTATAAACTGTATTTGTATACAGGGGCTGGAGGATTCCAAAAGGCGACCAAGAGAATATAAAAAAAAAAGTTTAATAAAATTTTTATGCTTTTTCTCTTAATTTTTCAATAGAACTAGTCGCAAAACTTTTTTTTTAGTAGTTTTTACATGTGTTCTTATCTTTAGTACCAAAGTAAGTGAAGCAAAAAAATAGAAAAAAAATAAAAATAAAAGTTATGGCATGTTATATATGAAAAATTTAAATTTAATAGAAAAACAAAAATTTAAAATAGTTACACACAGTTATAGGTAATAGGGGAAAATTATACAATTTAGGGTACTGTGTTTTTTTTTTTTTTAGCTGGAAAAACTAACATAGCATATGTAACATGGTATTTAAATATACAATTTATACATATATATCTATAGATACATTTATACAAACAAAGATATTAAATAGTTAGATCTGTTAAAGGTTTTGTTTTTTATTTTTAATCTATCTTAAATATCTTGATTATAAGATTCATATGTTTGTTATTTTGAAAAAAAAAAAACTAATATTAAACCTTCCATCAGCTTCCACTATTAATATTTTGTTTTTGTTTTTTTTTTAAATTATAATAAAAATGTATGTACATACAGGTTATCGTATTCAACATTTAATATTCTTTTGCAATTTTAACATTTATAATAAGTCTAAATTAAAAACTTTAATAAATGTCCTTCTTTAAAAACAATGGAATCTCAAATGATGCTGGGATAGCTCATGAAAGTCCAAAGCAAAATTTATCTTATTAGTCACACCCCAGTGAGCTCAGTGTCAACTCAATACTCACACCCTCAATTAGAGTCACACAGTCTTACTTTATAAATATCTAGTGGGGATATCAAGCACCTGTTCCCTTTCTACTGGGAAGCACCTGTTCGAAAGAAATAAATCTATTAACCCCTCCACTAAAAGTTATCCAATATCAATCAAGAACGCAACAAATGCTCTTTTCAATACTGATTACCAGGTGGAGTAACCCAATCTTTATGGAATTTTTTTTTTCAATTCGAGCATCTCGCTTATGAACCATATTCCATTGAGTGAATATGTGAGTTCGAAAAGGTTTATAATACATTTGTGTTAACATCTTTTTTTCTTAAAATCAATCCTAAAGTCAAAAAATTCGATTCTCCCGAATTTCCCAAAAATCCTTGCCATATCCTATCCTAGAAACCAAACAATACAACAGTTTCAAAAATTCCATCCTAGAGCTTTTATTATTACTAGAGATTTTAACAGTTTTTCAAAAGCAGGTGGTATCAGTCAATTGAAATTATCCATTGGCCACTACCTATAGCCCAACTTTAATGAATCAATGCTGTTTCAACTGTTCCTCGTATAAAAAAAAAACTCAAAGGAATATGAATAAAGGAAGTAGATAGAAAATACTACAAAACTAATGCTGTTAATTGATTTTTTATGTCCGCATGAATTCAAGTATTTTTTTTTTCTTAATATAAAATATATAAAATAATTAGAAAGAATGTCCTTCCTGTCATAAATGAAAGGAATAAGTTCAAGTTTTTACTTTTACTTATTTTACTGTTATTCAGGTACTTAAAATTGTTAAAGTAACTAAAACTACAAGAACAACAACAAAAAAGGAACAAGATAAAAAAGTATCTAAAGATATTATATATTAAATGTTATAATGATTTCATATAGAATTTAAATGTCCTTTAAAAAGGATATTTCTTTTTTTTTTTTTTTTAATAAAGAAGAAAGTAAATATGAGTGTATAGAAAGAATGAATGAAATTTTGTCCTGAATGGTAACTTTTATTTAAAAAAAAAACAAAAAAAAAAACTTTTGGAATACATATACAATAATAAAAACTTTTCTATTCCAATTTTTTTTTTACTTTACAATGTTTTGATGGAAAAATTTAAAATTAAGTGGTAATTATACATAGATTTGTTAGCTAAAAAAAAAAGTATGATGTGGGTGGATGGTGGGAAAAAAAAGGAAATTTTTTTTCTTATTATTTAATATAAATTGAAAATTATATGCAAAATAGAAAAAAGGAAATGATATCATACTTATATTGTATGATTAATATAGAAGAAATGATGTCATAATATAAAGTTATGATGTAATAATATTATGTTGTATACTTATATAGGTAAGATGTCAAGGATATTTAGAGTTCATATTTAAGGCTTTTTTTTTAAATCTGTATGCACGTGTAGCTTTATACTAAAATTTAGCATTATATTTGTGTCACTATAATGGGGACGAGATACTAATAGGTACAAGTAAATAGATCAGATCAGAAAAGATATACAGCTATCGGTCTGTATGATAACTTAAAAATTAAAAGAGCTATAATTCTTGAATTTTCATAAATTCATTTACACAGAATTGCTTTTGAAATAGAAGCAATTGACTCATCGTGTTCTTGGAGCTGCCATACAACTTTTTTTTTAGCATAACTTTAATTGAAATAAAGTCGGGTGGCTAAAACTTTGTTAAAATAAATTAAGTACATTAGTTAATCTGTGACATAATTTGGTTAGTCTCTTGCAAGGTCAATAGCTGCCATGTAACTTCGTTTTCTTTTGTGCAAAACAAATGGTCTAATTATGTTGGTCTTTTTTTAATCAGTCCCGTTTGTTGGAATCCGCCTCAAGTTTTTATGATCACAATTTGATTAGTCTAAAATTGTCAGTGTGGTTAGCAGTTATAAATATTACAGAAGTAAGTTTAAATAATCCACTTTGATCATTGAAATTTTTGTAAAAAATGATCGAATTTTATGTAAGAATTTGGTTTGCCTGATAAAACAGATTCAAATGATAGCCATACAAAATATTTAACACTCTGAATTCGATTTGTGTACAAATTACAACATTTATTAACAAATTCGAATCATTCAAATAATGAACAATTTTGACAAATGACAAATTGACTTTGATATTTCTTTTCTGCTGACTGTTAACATAGGTGTTTTTTTTTATATCTGAGCAGAGTATGAACTGTCCTAAAAAAAAAATGTTTTTTTAGATGTGAGCGCTCAGCGCTAGTGATTCGTGTTTTTTTTTTTAAATCAGAGCGCGTTCATAGCGTGCTTTAAGTGCTCTGTTCAAATATATCGAGTACGGTTGAGGAAAATAAAATACAAAAACATTTTGATGATTGTTTAAGATTAAACTTATAAAATAAAAGTAAAAATGTTTTGTTTATTTTAAGTTATCCAATTTCAACTTAATTTAATTTTTTGACAATTTAAAATGTAACTAAAATTGAAATGACAGTTTTTCAAATCGTGTTTTTTTATTTATTCTGAGCGCTTTGAGTGCCCTCGGTACATTTGGTTGAGAGCGTCCTCAGATTTCATAAAAAAAAACGACTATTATGACATTATATATTATGCACTGACATCTGTCGTAAGTCAATAAATGATGTATGACGTTGCCAGCTATAAGTTACATCTTTTGATAATCATTTTCTAAGAGCATATCTGCAATTTTGATTTATATTTAATATTTGATCTTATTTAAAACCTAAGAAAGTCATAACCTAACCTAAGAAAGTCATAACGGATTTATTTTTATTTTTGATGAATGGTACATGAAATGTGCACTATTTTAACATTTAAGTTGGTAATTTTAGTTTATTAAATTCAAAATTCATTTATTTTAGGTTCTTCGTAGCAACAGTTTTCTTATAGATACTTTCCTACAAAATAATCCCAAACCTTTTATTACAAAAGATTAAACTTTTGTTTCAATATATTTATTCTTTTCTTTTTATTTTATAATTGACATAATAATTTTTTAATTCACTACAATTTTACTTTAAAACTATATACTGTGACCTAATTAATTAGAACTATTTAATATTCTACAGATATTTTATAACAGTCAATATAAATATAGTACAAAAATAAAACTGCAGATGTCGCACCAAAACTTATTTAATTAGTTTATTAAATCTTAAAAATTTGTTTTTCATTTTCATTTTCAACGTCTTAAATTTTGAATCAAAAAATAAATTTTGAAACTGAGAAATATCTTATAATTAGATAAAGTTCAAATATTTTTGAGTATGTATTTGTAAAATCAAGATAAAATTTTCTTGCTGGTTGGAAACTTTATTTTTTAAGATTCCCACATTGATTGAAACTTTTTATTTTGTTTTTGAATATTTTCTTTGATGTTTGAAAAATTTTAATTTATTCCAAAGTTTTTTAGATCAAAGTCATATATAGCCCTCTTAATTTAAATCTTGAAAATATGGTTTAATATGTTTTAAAGTGTTTATTTGTTTTTAAAGAATTTTGAAACCGATGATTTTATATAATTAGCTGGTTTAAATTTAATGAATTTATATATGAAAATCTGGAAGATGCTATAATCTTCTTTTCATATGAATTTGGTACTTTTTCACGTGAAAATTGCCTGTTTCTAATGATTTTGGTCTATTTTTATACCCGTGCATACATATATGACATCGGGTATATTAGATTTGCTCCTCCGTTTGTAACGCATCGATCTAGACGAGCTAGATATAGTGTCAAGGGTACGTATCGGCTCAGAATCGAAAAATTAGTCGATCTAGCTATGTGTGTCTGTCCGTCCGTCCGTCCGTCCGTCCGTCCGTGTGTCAGCACGATAACTCAAAAACTAAAAGGGCTAGAGTCTTGAAATTCACACAAAGTGATTTTTAGACAATTTCTAGGTTCCCTATTGTTTTTGGTTAAAATCGGACCAAGTCTTCGGGGAGCTGCCATACAACTTTTTTGCACCAATATGAATTTCTTCAAAAGTAATTATACTACGAGAATGAAAAATACACACGGTTAGTTTTATAATGACTCCGGCACTTATATGAAGTTTCAAAATGTTAGGGCCCCATTTTCGGGGGGCTGCCATACAACTTCTTTGCACCAATATGAATTTCTTCAAAACTAATTATACTACGAGGCTGAAAATTACACACGGTTAGTTATATAATGAATCGAGCACTTTGAAGTTTCAAAATGTTAGGGCCCCATTTTCGGGGAGCTGCCATACAACTTTTTTGCACCAATATGAATTTCTTCAAAACTATTTATACTACGGGGATGAAAATTACACACGGTTAGTTTTATAATGACTCCGGCACTTATATGAAGTTTCAAAATGTTAGGGCCCCATTTTCGGGGGACTGCCATACAACTTCCTTGCACCAATATGAATTTCTTCAAAACTATTTATACTACGCGGATGAAAATTACACACGGTTAGTTATATAATGAATCGAGCACTTATATGAAGTTTCAAAATGTTAGGGCCCCATTTTCGGGGAGCTGCCATACAACTTCTTTGCACCAATATGAATTTCTTCAAAACTAATTATACTACGAGGCTGAAAATTACTCACGGTTAGTTATATAATGAATCGAGCACTTATATGAAGTTTCAAAATGTTAGGGCCCCATTTTCGGGGGGCTGCCATACAAAGTTTTCGATTCAATAACTTTGAATCTAATGAAGCTACAATGTAAAATTAAAATTGGGCAGATAAATTAATAGGGCAAGTTACTTGGCAAAGTTTGACATCATTCGGACCTTCGGACTTTTAGGGTGGGCCAATTTTTTTTTTTGTTTTTTTTTTTTTTTTATTTTTTTATTTTTTTTTTTTAAGCTAAAGTTATGGGACAATGAATGAAAATTTTGTTTTTTGTTTTGTGATTTTTTTTTTTTTTTTGTTAATTTTTTTTTTTTTTTTTACGTCAAAATTATGGGGTAATGAGTTAAATGTATAAGGGAAGTAAATTACGGTTTATTTTATACACCATAGTGGGTATGCACGGGTATCTAAAAGTTGACAAGGGCAACTATAATCTTCCTCGTTTAAATTAAATTGGCTTTTTTCAAATTAATTTGGCCCTTATTGTATAAAACGCCCCCGTTTATTAGAATCCATAAGTCGAAATCAAATAATTTGAAAAACTAAGTACCCAATTTTGTAGTAAAAGCTGAAAAAAGAGAATAAAAAATTAAGCTAAGTCCCAAAGTCAGTTCCACAAGGCTTTGATTTTTATAAATGATTTGCTCTCTTCCACCCTCAATCCAATCCACAGTTTCGCCGACGAAAGTACTCTGGTGGCATCCTACGACTTTACGACTAAAAAAATTAAATGCTACTTCTGCCGCAATCAGTTTAAAGAAAAACCTGATGGCTAGCTCAGTTAATAATGACCTAGCAAAAATATCTGGCTGGGGTAAAGCTAACAGAGTTTAGTTCAACACTTCCAAGACACAAAGCTATCGCATCACATGCAAAAGAGATCAAATAACCCCTATTCTGCGATTCCAGGGAGAAATCATACAGCGGTCTGAAAGTTTAAACTTCCTAGGTATGCAGCTTAACCAAAAAATGTTATGAAATGAACATATTTTTGATGTAGCTAATAAGGCTACCAAATGTTTGGGTTTTCTCTCCTTTTGTTAAGCACATTTTTCTCCCAGAGATCTGTCCAATATCTATAAAGCCTACATACGACCTAAGATGGAGTAGATGTAAACTTCACTAAGTTACCTGGACAAAATCCAAAATCGTGCTTTACGCCTAATTGGGACTCTTCCGTCCAGGTTACTTTCATTCCTCTTAACACTCGTCGTAATATTGGAGCTTCAATTCTCTTTTGTAGATATCTTGTAGGTATTGACACTTGCTCTATTGAATTAAAATTAAAATGCCTCCCTTTAAACAATTCCAACGCAACACCAATGGAATCCCTAAGTGGCTCAAAACTGGTTGTAGAAACTTGTTTATTGTGGAACTGCTAGAATATGGAACATGTGTACACAACATTTTTTTTTGCAATATGTTGATCTGACAGCTGGATTCCAGGAAACGGTACTGATTAAAAAAAAAACAAAATTCATTTAAGAATAGACAAAATTTCATGTAAAAAGGACCAAGTTCATTTGAAAAGAGTATATATGGTTAAGGTCAGTTTTATATATAAGATATTTTCTAGAACTTCTTTTAAAATATTTTTAAGGAGCCTTTTAGATCGATTGATTTATAATTTAATTATACTAACTAATCTTTTAATAATATAAACCATTTTGGAATTATATATAATACACATATGATAAAATATATGATAAAATTTTGATTGAATTGTTTTAATTGGATTTCGAAATTAATTATTTTTAATTTAAATTGAAGTATTACATTAAATTTTAAAAAACTTAAAAAATGTTACTAAAATAAAAATAATAATAATAAAATATATATATAAATTAAGTATAATATAAATACAATCACTCACCTCATGACTATTCTCAAATCCTTGTCTAATATCATAATTTCCATGTGCTACCATTATTGTTGTATCCTTTGATGTAAATGAATCACTAAAATCACTATCAGTATCTGAATAACTTGGTGGATAAATATTTTCATCAATATTTGCACTAGATGTTGATGGTTTTGAATGTACTGATGCTGGTGTTAATTCGTTTTGTTTTAAAATTTTATAATCAACTTTTGCAAAACGATTTAAATCTTTTTGATTTCTAGATTTTAATTTTCTTTTAACTCTTGGTGTATTTTTATTTTCACTTAAATTATTAGTGACAGATGATGTCAATTTAGGATTGAATGCATTCCAAAAACTCATTACTATTTAAATATTAACTTTTTTTATTTTGTTAATTTTTTTTCTGAAAATTTTCTTTTGTGAAAATTAAATTTATCGTTGAATTTTATAAAAAGAACATGAGGTCCAATTGTAATTTAAAATTTTGACTGGAAAGAAATAAATTGAATGAAAAGTTTTAGAAATTAATTTAAAATATTGAAAATTAATTGATTTTATGTATAAAATTTAAAATTAGTACAATTTTTAAAATAAGTACAATTTTTTTCACTATAGCGGGTGGAAAAGATTTAATTCACCCAGATTTGCTACACAAAATTCCCCTGGACAATGATGAACTTATATATATTGTTATTATGGTAGATATTAGAGAAGTCTTACCAATAGAAACTCTTTTAGTAATTTAGATCCCTTTACAAACTAATTAAAAGCTTTTTTATAAAGTTTTGAAAATTATAAGGTGTTTCAAATAATTAAGAAACAGTATAAATATTTATGAAATTTAATTGATTTTCATTTAACTTTTGTGTATTAAAGTTAAAAATATATTTACATACAACTGCAAAATTTACCAAAGTTTAAAACAACGGAAAAGAACAAAAAATCAAATACGTTAATAGTACAATATACAAAAAGAAAACCTAATAATACAATAAATAATTGACAAGTTATAAGTTAAAAAAAATTTTAATTATATACCAACCGTATTGATAATAAACTATATCTAAGAAAATCAAATCGAGTAATAATTAAAAATTTACAAATTATTATTAGTTGCTTAACTAAGCGGAAATAAAAAAATTCGCCTTAAATTATGCAATTTTAAGAATAATTAATCTTAATTAATATTGTTTTTTCAATCAATTTTTAAATTATGAAAACTAACAAATATTTTGGTGATTTAATACTGTTGAAAAAAATATATTATGCAGTCACTATGTATAAATAAACTTTTAAGTACTTTTATCTAATATTCATTCCTTTGTTATCAAATACTAGTAATCGTAAAATTTTGAATTTAATTACTTTTGTATAATCATTCTGATTCTCATGTATTTTTAAGTAATTAAATGCCGTAAAATACTTAATTATCAATAATTCAAGTATTTTACAAGTTCTTAATTAAATTCAGTAATATCATATTAACTATATATAGATAATCATATTTACTATTTAAAGTTAAAAAAATTTGAAATTTTTATAATATTAAATCTCTAAATAAAATTTTTATAAATTCATTACTAATTTAAGTATACAAGTTTCAGGTAATTGTACTGGTAATTGTACTTCTTTTATTATTAGTACTTTAAATATTCAGGCTTATTTAGATCATATCTTATTATGTGTCATTATTTTTTTAAATTATTACTAGTAAGACCCCTGCTGTTAATTGCACAGTTTTTTTAGGTATTTCTGCTAAAGTGTTTTATCTCTTTTAGCATTTACACTGTCATTTTTAAATATTTTGAATAAATACTTGAGTGAATACCGAGTTACTTCAGACAACTTGTTAATACTTTGACTATTTTAATTACGTTTTGTATAAATATTGCTTTTTAAATTTTTAAACAAAAAAAATCAGATTTTTAATAATTTATTTTTGAATGCATAACTACTGAAAATTGTGAAATACCAGTTATATTTTTAATATGCAATATTATCCATTTTTTACCCAAATTCTATCTATTTTGTAGAGTACTATTGCCAATAGCCAAGTGCCCTTATTATAAATACATCTTCATATTAATTGTCATTTAGTGATTTGAAGTTTTAATCAGTTTGGAAAGGTTTAGTGCTTTTAAAACTTTTCTAAGTAAATTTAAAACAAAAATTTTTACTTTATTTTTTTTTTTGATATAATAAAAGAAATAATTGCTACTAATTAGGTACCACTACACAACTACTGCATACTACTACTAATACTGAATTAAAAATAACAAACTATGTACTTTATTAAAAATATGTATTAAAATAAGTTTAGTCACTGCCTTCAATCCGAAACATTCATAAAAAAAGCATCCCACCACTGCACTGACAACTGAATATTAAAATGTCTTTTTTAAGTCGAATTTTTTTTTTGTAAAAAAAAATCAAAGCAATCTTTAATTTTCGAATTTCGGTAAATAAATAAAAAGAAAGAAATTTCTATTCTCTTTTATTCTATATTCTTCTATTTTCAAAATTTTATTTTAGAAAAAAAAAACATATTTCTATTCTATTCTTTAATCATGAATAAACTATGAGTATTGCCATCATTATTTAGTGTGTGAAGTACTCGTATTTATAATAATACGAGATGCGAAATATTTATTTTACATGTTGTTCAGATTTCGCCGACTCTTGTGTATTGTATATATGATATATGATTAAGATTGTGTCTTTTTAGCACATTTTCAAAAAATTTTGTAAAAATGTTCCTATATAGCTCTACTCCGTCCACCTTTAACATATTTTAACATATGTTAAAGGTTTTTCTTAAATTTAAAAAGGGTTTTTAAACTGAAGAAATTGTCTCTTAGTTTTAGTCATTTTTGATTAGATATTAAAATTAGGGGTGAAATGGTGGGGTTCACAAATAATTTCTTAGAACCTGAAAAAATGAAAGCGTGGGGACAGGAAGGGAATGGGCAGATCCATGATAAATTTGCTAATTAAAAATTTGGGAACCTTGGCTATTGAAGGGTTCCTTACAAATTAAGAATTAAAACTTGTATGCTTTTATAAAACAGTAAGTTATTCACCAGTGTATGTTTTTCCAAAATTAAACGTTAACATTGAAGCTTTAACATTATATTTCGCACTTGTTAACCTCTGTATTTTATTTCACTATTATTTATAATTAATAAATTAATGAATAACTAAATTATAATATTATCTTTTTCTTTTATACGTATTTCTATAAAAATAAATGATACAATACTCAGTAAAAAAATCTATATAATTTTGAAAATGAGTATTTTAAAAACCTTTGGTTTTTTTCTTCAGTTGTTTTATATTATGATTTATATGAATTTTAAAAAAATATTCTATAGGTTTAATACTGACATAGTATATTTGATGACAAAGAGGATTTGTTTAGACAAATTTATTTCAGTAATTTTCCATCAAATTTAAAGTTCTTGTGACCTGTGCAGGAATCGAGTTCTCACTCCTGAACTATCTTTGCCCGTTTTTAAAACAATATTAATTGATAATTGATTAAACACTAAACCTTAAACAACAACAATAACAAGCTTATATTTATAATTTTAATTTTTATTTTAAAAATTGTTCAATTGAAGGTACAAACCAGTGATTCCTAATCAACTGTTCAAAAAAAATCTCTTGTATAATTTTTTATTCTCTATTCATGTTTTAAAACAAAACAAACATCAAGTTCAATGGCATTAGCATATAGTTATAAAATAAAATATATATGTATACTTGTATTATTTCCAATTGAGTAGTTATTATTTTCTTTTATTAAAGCAGTCGAAAAACAACTTTTATTGCAAAATTTATTTTTTATTTCTTTAATTTCATTTTCTTTTTTTGTCGAAAATTGTTAAAAAAACAAACAACCAAATTGATTTTTTGTAAAAATTTGGTGAAAATAAAAATGGTAGGTTTAAATTAAATTTTTTTTGAAAAATATTTACAAAACTTTGTTTGGTTTTGGTTGGTTTGAAAATTTAATTAAAATAAAATTGTATAATTAATTTTGTTAATTAATTAATTATTTTTTAAATAAGTTAATGATTTTTAATTGAATATAATTGAATATAATTAGATATGAAATTAAGTTTGTTATAAAATAATAGGCGAAGTAACAAAAGTCCCGTAGTCAAAAATGTCCCTGTCTGGGGAAACAAAGTTTTATTCTGAACTTTATAATTAAAGTATGATAACATCAAATAAGGAAAATAATAGATGTAAAACAATAAGAATTTAGGTATTTGACTATGCGAGATTCTATATTTAGGGAAGCTTATTAAAGTTGGTTACAAAATCAAAGTTGTCCCTTTTTCCAGATTATTAATGAATTTTTGTATGCAAAATTTTTGAATTATAAAGCAAATTATTAGTTAGTTACGAAATTTGAATTTTGGGATAAGTGTAATTCTCTATTTTTAATATGAATTAAATTATAGTTCGTGGACTTTTGTCATATCGCTGATAATGATAAATCTTAGTTCAACTTTAAAGTGATGAAATAATTTCGTATATAAAATCATCGGAATATGTTTGAAGATACAAGATGATATTTTTTCAAGAAGTTGATCTGAAGATGGTGGCCAAATTTCCCAGGTTTTTAAGATTATGGTATCTAAGATTGTTATACTTTTGGGAGGTTTACTTCACATACTACAAGAGATATAAATAACTAAGTAGTGACAAAATTAAAAAGCTGCACTTAAGCAATTCAAAATTTTGAAAGAACTATAGTCTGAAAAATTGCTTGTTTTATATAATGCTCAAATTTTTTGGAAAGTCGAAATGCAAGATGGCATATCAAGTTTATTAAGTAGTTGTGTTTAGTGTTTGAGATATAAGTGTTAAAGATTAATCAAAATTTTATTTAATTTTTTCAAGAACAGTGAGATATCAATTCCACTCCTACTTCAGAAAAACTTTTGTGTATTTGGGCACCTAAAGAGCTTAATAAAAATTAAAGAATAAAAGAAAATCACCTTCATATAAAACTTGGAATTTCCATACGGTTACTATAAAACGAATACATAATATTGTACTATTTACATGACTATTACGTGAATTTTCAATGTTGTTCTATTTAGGTGCCATGAAATAACGTCTTATGTCATAAAGCCATAATAAACTATATATACGATTAATTTACATATGTTTAAATGGCAGATTCCGAATTAGAAGGGGTTTTATTAGTTGGTTGCAAAGATTTCAAAGACTTTGAATAATCCTATTTTTATACAAAAACACTGATTACAGCATAGAAGATATACCTACTTCTACTTTTCACCAAATTATAAATTTTACAATAACATTTATATTGAAAAGTTTTCTATGCAGTAAGTCATAAGGCCATTATGGTTTTATGACTCACTCGGGTGTGTTACCAAAAATTTCGTGATTATGACTATATGACACTTGGCCTAATATCACGGCACTGTTTTATGCATAATCATTTATGATGTATAGTTAATAAGTTTCTACTCCACTAATCACAGTGTTCAACTATATGCACTATTTGATTTTTAGCAGAATATTTTGTACATTGTTTTTCATGTAACCCAGTGCTAAATTTTACCTCAATATGCAAAACAGCAATTATTAAATTTAATAAATAATTGAATTTGGTTATTTATATTTCGATATTATCAGTTTTATTAAGATTTTAAAATAAATTTTCTATTCTTAGGCATATTTATTATATTGCATTCGGTGATTTGGTTTATTATCATTTTTTAGTTAACTTGAAATTAACAATTTTATTTTAAATTTAATAATTAAGAGAAAGATGAGTGCAAACTTAAGAGCAGAGAATGTATATCGTGGTAATAATTTTCTATTCATGTCATCACCCCCATCGCATCTGATTATTATAAAATTTATTTGCCCCTATTTCTATTTTGAATATACATACATACAATATAAATTAATTTTAAAATTTTTAAGAAACCTTATCAAAAAGTTGTGCCTCCATTGTTGAACAAACAACTTATCACTAATCAAAAAATTATAATTTGATAAGTATCAGGGATTTTTACTATAATCAAACTTCATTTGTATGTTGTCAAATATAACTAGTGCAATAAAAATTTATCGCAATACTTATTATTTTAGATTAGTGATAAGTTGTTGGTGGCCCTATTTTAAAACTTTTATATATATGAACAAAGTAAAAAAAAATTAGAAAAAATTAGTTATCAATTATCATTATGATTCATAAGCAAAAAACCCAAGTGAAATTCTTAAACCCTTATGGGTAACTTGAAACCGACTTCAAGTTCAGAGTTTTAAAGCCTATTTGGTAATCACTTCAATAAAGTACTATATTTTCACTAAAACACTTCTTTGAATCTCCTAAGTTATGACAAATTACAAAATGTATGGAGTTTTTTTTTGTTTTATTTAATTTCGTAATCCATTTCAATCTTAACATTATAATTATAAAATTTATCAATTCAGTGATTCATAATCGATAAATCGAAAAATAAAGCAAGTCAACTATGTACATTTGGATCTTTGTGTGCTTCCTCAGACTTTTTCATCGCCTTAGCCAACTTTACACAAATAAATATGTTTCTTATAAATCCTCAATATTAAAATTGAAAAGTTTAAATAAACCAATGTGCAAATGATTACAGCATAACTTATCATAAAACTTCAGACACAACTCATTGTACAAATTAAAACCATTTAAACTCAACTTGCCTTATACGATGATTATAAAATTTATTTAAATATTAAATTCTATAATTAAAAAGTTTATATATAGGTTTGCAAAGCATTTAATGAAATAACATAACCATTTCCCAATTCTTCTTCAGAAAATGGAAGTAGAAATCTCGGATAAAAGCAATAAGGCCAAAAGAAATAAAGCCAATTGACTTTATTTCATTATAATATTTCAAATAAAGCCAAAAAACGAATTCTTAAAATTTAATGAAAAATTGAAATAAAGCCAATTTGATTTCAAATTGCTATTTTTTTTCTATAATGTGCAATTGAATTATTATTTTTCAGAAATTATTGGTTTTATTCAAAAGCATGGTTGTAGGCTTTTTCCAGAATATATGTGTACGTGAGATTCTGAATTAGGATGTATTTTAGAGTTGGATTCAAAATCAGGGTATTTCCTTCTTACAAAATATTTATATATATATAGACTTTGATTCAAAATCCAGATTGCCGATTTCCCAGAATATTTATATATGTGTTATTTTGAATTAATAGAGATTTTCGAGTTGAATTCAAAGTCAGGGCATTCCCTTTTGCCAAAATAGTTATGTACTAAAAAATCCCCCTTGATTCAGAATCTGATGTATTCACATAATTATAATCTGGATTTATATATATATATATATGCAATATTAATTTTGATATATAAAATATATAAATTTTTTGACTTTATTTCTTTATAATTTTGGTTTTATTTCTTTTTCAAAAAATTGTAAAAATTAAATAATGCCGAAAATTAAGAAATTATGATTTTGGTTTTATTTGAAATGTGATATTTAAATAAAGCCAAAAAATTGTGATTTGGCTTTTTTTCATTTGGCCTTATTGCATGTACCCGAAATCTTAGACATGAAAAACTTTTATTAAAATTTTAAAAATTTATCAAAAGAATAACTTTTACTTTTCGCAATTTTACTTATACGTCAATAATTCCATATTTGAACATTATACAACAATTTATACTTACTAACATATATTAAGTTTTAATTATTAATAAAAACTCGTCATAATGAATATAAAATAATAATAGTTAGGTTAAGAGTGTTAAAATGTTGGTATAGGTAAAGACTACGAACAAAAGTGTAAAAGAAAACAAAAGAAACCCAAAAGTTAAAAAAGAGAAGAAGTTAAAAAAAAAAATCGTTTGAGTGGGTTTTTTATAAAAAAAACAAAGAAGTGTTATAAAAGCATCATAATAACCCATATTTTACTTTTCATTAAATACCATTGATCACAATCAAAAGATGAAGATCTTTAACTTATTGGTGGCTCTTACCATACTCGTACATGTGTATTTGGAAAGTGATTGAAAGCGATATGATATACCTCAGATGATTTCGTAAAAAAAAAAACTCAAGCTACCACTTGAACATCTTCAATATATATATATATATTGTATTGTCTTTTGGGTTTATATATATATATATATGGAAAGTAAAGTGGTATCTTGTGGTTTCATACAAGTTATTGTTATGTTATTATAAAGTTAAGATTGAAATTTTTGGTAATACTGGATTTTAAAAAAAGGTTAATTTATTATTTAAAAAAAAGATGTTAAGTTGTCAAAAATATTAATAAAATTATTAGTTTTTTTTTGGGAAATTAATTTTTTAAATACAAAAAAATTTTATATTGTATCTTATAATTTTTGAAAACCTTTTGGCAATTTGAATAGAAGCTATATGGTTTTATTTGTATATTAAATTTAATTAAAGGGCTAAATTATATTATAATACTAATTTTAACAATGGCATTGTAATGGTTTAAGAGATTAAGGTTTTCAATTAAAAAGTCTGTTGACTCGGGGTCTAGGTTCAAACTCAAATTATATTAATATCCAATTGTTGTATGGGTTGGAGTTTTCTAGTAATTATTTTATAACATAGTATTTAAAAAACAAAAATTATTTTGGAATAAAATGATTTATGGAATAATTTTACCTAAGTCGCTAATATGAAAAAAACTATTTTCTTAGAAAAATCATATGTTCCTTATAGGAAGTCGAAATCAAATATCTAAAGAAGTTTTATTAAATTTTAAATTAATGAAAATTTCATTTAAAGCCTTAATATACTTGGTATATTCTAATTAAGTGCACTAATATACACCATTGCATAGACAAATTTTATGACCTAGACCTTTTCTAATTTCCAAGCTATGGGGATTAAAATGAAATTTAAAAATTTTGATTAAAATTTATTCGAAAGCTTATAAGAAATCCTATTTTAAACAAGTACTTATTTTATCTTTTACAGTTTCAAAACTGCAACCTTCTAAATTTAATAAAATGTTGGAATTTGAACAATATGTTTTTTTAAAACCATATTTACTCTATCGCATGTTACATGAAAAAGTTTCAAAATTTTACAATACTTCTAAATCTCTAAAACTTCAGATTTAATTTGCAATACTTTTTATCTCTTGGCTTAACTTCAAAGTAATCTTCATCATATGATACGATCATATGATACTGTTGATCAACTGTTGATGACTTATGCGATCTCCGGCTATGTACATTAGCTCTCCTGTATCTGAAACGCCTGTCCACTGTCTGATGTTTCTAAGCCATGACATTTGTTTTCTACCAATGCCCCTTCTTCCTTCAATTTTGCCTTGCACAATAAGTTGAAGAAATTTGTATTTGCTTCCGCGCATAATATGACCAAAATATCATATTTTCTGACGTTAAATTCTTAGAAGCAGTTCTCTATTTGCACCAATTCTACCGAGAACATCCTCATTTGAAACGTGTTCAGTTCGTGAGATTTTTCATTTAAAGTAAGAGTTCGTTCCTTTATTTCTGTTTCACTTTTCATCTACACTTAGTTTTTAAACTACTGTAAAACATCACTTTCATCAAAAATTGGAAAATTCTTATTAATTAATTAGTTCTTGTGGGTTTTGAACATGATTCTTCTCAATCACTTTTTCCAAATTTCACCATATCTTCTGTTTTTTAGGTTTAAAAAACTTAAAATCATTTCCAAAATATAAACAAACTTTTAAAAAATATTGAAATTAACCAAAAAAAAAACCAAAACAGGAAATCATATATAAAAAAATTTATTAAACTCCATATCCAGACATGTTTTCATATCATACCAGACTACACCATAATCCAAAGATATTTTAAACAGAATTTCCTTATAAAATTAATTAATGTGAGGCATAAACTTTTTATAAAAATTGCGAAATTGCATAACAAAAACCTGTATATTGTGTATTATATACTACTAATAAATAATTACTTACGATTTATATACAATTTATACTAAAAATAGTTAATAACATAATTTAATAATAATACGAATACAAATGAAAAAAAAAAAACCAGAAATATTCAATGAAAGCAAAAATTTAAAATAAAAAAAAATATAACAAAAACTTGTAACAGTTTCCATGATGATCGGTGGAATGGCCTTTAGTAAAAAAGAAGCACATCAACTTTAATAATTCATGTACTGCTTAATTTATCTTTATACATATAGACATATATTAAGTATTAACTTCTAGTATGTACTTGTATGTCAATATTTATAGAGTGTCACACAAGTGTTTAAACAAAACAATATAAATTTTTTAAATAAATATAATAGAAAATAAAATGATAGTTGAGTGAAAATTGCAATCTTTAAAAGTTTTTAAATGGAAACGGATTTGTTATTAAATGGCTAATTAATTTGTTATAAATTTTGCGAAATGCAATTTATAAATTCCAGTACATCTAATAAATGTGTCTTACTGCGTACATATAGAAATATGCGAACTTAAAAAACGTGAGTTTTAAGAAACCAGATTTTGAAAAAATCGGTTCACGGTAGAACGCGGCTATCGTAGTGAAGCCTAGTAGCCTATCTATAATGAAGGCTCTCGTTTCACTCTCTTCACGTAGTTATCTGTCAAACTAAGTTAAATGTATTGAATTACATGAAAGTGTCCACAATAGACGCATCCATTACGCAGTCATTAAAAAATTTAACTTTAAATTTTAATTTTTTCGCTTTCTATATATATTAAATAAAAAATTAGTAAATTAATTTTTTTTCTATCTTTGGTTAAATAATATGAAGCCATTATTCAAAATAGCTATAGTCTATACAATAAACTTTAAATTATTGAATATTTTTTAATTCATGAAATTTGTAAACAAAACAATGTCAAAAAACGCTGTCTTGTGGACACTCCTTTGTTGACTACGTAATTAGAGCGAAACGACAGTATCATTGTAGATGGGCTTTTACACTCTATCTATATACATAAATGATCTAAGGATGATCTGTACAAAAAACTAAAATATAAAATCCCGCTTTAAAAGAAGTGACATTACCTTCAAAAGTATATGGTTCGTTCAGCGTCACGCTTTTAAAAAACTATATTAATCTTCAAACTATTTCAATTTTCTAATATAATTTCAATAATTTCACTTTTAAATAACCTTAATGATTTTCTTAATCACAACTCATATTCACTATAATAAATTTTCTCATATGAAACACCCTGTATTCATTTGTTATTTTAGTATATTATATTATTATACATGTACTAATAATAATTTAACTGTTATTACAAAATATAGAAAGAAAGTGTTGGCATTTTGTTTTATGGTTATTTTTATTATTATTATTGTTTTTATTATTATTTCTTTTTCAACTGTGATTTTTAACAAAGATTTCTAATAACTGTAATATTTTTTTTATATTTTTTGTCTAAAATATTTAAGAAAAAAGGAAATAAATTGGAAGAAGACAGTTAAAAAATTAAAAAACGTCAAAAAAAAAAAAATTAAAGATTTCGTGGAAAAAAAAAATTATTGAAAAAGAGGGAGAAGATACTTTTTTAACTGATTTTAGTAATTTTTATTTCTTGATTTATTGTGTAAAAATCTGATTTTAAGAAAAAAAAAAATAAAAAAAAAACTGGTTTTTTGATTGTGATTCACCTATACCTCTATACCAATATCTGTCAATGAGAATTAAAAAACTTTTTTTTTTGCCATTTAAACCGCCAAATAAATGCCTTTGTTTTATTTTAGAAGATACAAAACTTAAATAAAAGTTATAATTGGCATTATATGTATACGTATGTAATATGTATAAGATATATAATGACTTTATTATAGGTAATATAAAAATTTGGTATATTTTAAAGAATTTATCCAATTTGATTGATTAATTTTTGAGTTTAAGTATTTAGAACTAAAGGTATACCAAAGTTAGTACATGAAATTAGAGTAAACCTCTGATGATTTATACAAGTATAGGTATAGTAAAAATTTGTTATCAATAAAGGCTACAATCTTCGATCATATATACATATAAATAGAGTATGTATATAAAATAATGTAAATTATGCTGAATATAAGGTTATTTTTTTTTTAAATAATTTTATCATTTAACCTTTGTAAATTTGAAAAAAAAATCGCTTTGAATATATCGAATTTGTGATTTATTAATTAAAATTAGTTTTTTTTAAGTTCGTTGTATGTTAGTATTCGTTAAACATTAACATATTTTATTTTTGAACTTTTGTTCTAAGGTTTATTGAAATTGGTAAGTCGACGTGGTAAGTTATAAGGAATGAGCTTTGGACCTCCCCTTATAAGGTGGAACCAATATTTCAATTGATTTTCATATGTTGGTACCTTTAAAATTAAAAAGTTGTTAAAATGAACAAAAACTGAATGTTCTATAAAACCTTTTTTAAATTATTTTAAAAGGTTCCGTATCAAAATCCCGTTTTTCTAAATCCTATAAATTGAAATTTTGATATGGCGGGTTTTTAAATGATTGGATTTTGATTATGGTAGGATTTTGATACGAATCCATTTTTTGTTGGCTTTTACTCAAAAGTATGACGTACGAGTATATATATATAGATTATTATTCATTTATTTATTTATTATTTGTTTAATTCAAACAACTTTACAATAAAATTTCTTATCTTTTTCTTAAAATTAATATACATATATGTGGGAATGCAGAAATCATAAATTATTTTTGCTAAATTACATATAGCATATTCGGAAGTTGACCCTAACATTATAGCATATTCGGACGTTGACCCTAATATTTAGGGTACAACATGATATATGATCTTTTTATTTACTGTTCTTTTTTCAAAATGATGATATAAAAAAAAAGAAAGAAGTTGATTAGTAAGAACGTGGCCGTGGAAGAAGAAAGAAGAAATAAGCTGATTACAAGATTATTACTTTTGTATTATTAAAATTATTACTTTTGGATTATTAAAATTATTACTTTTGTATTATTAAAATTATTACTTTTGGATTATTAAAATTATTACTTTTGTATTATTAAAATTATTACTTTTGTTTAAATTCAACATTTGGGGGCTCAACCGGGATTGAGATTAAAAAAAAAAAGCTATTTTATTAAATTTAAGTGTTTCACTAAAAAATATATAATATTTTTATGGATATTTGAAAATATAAAAGTAATGGCAAATGAACAGTAATTGTAAAACAAAATATAAACAGATAAAATATGCTCTAAATAAATTTTTTTTTTTTTGAACGTTTTAAAACTAGTGTGAGCATTTTAAAATTTTTGTAATAAATAAGCATATAAGTAAAGAATGTGCTAAGACTATTTATTGTACACAAATTTCGTCGGTATTAAAATTTGGTGAAAGAATAAAAAATAAGAAAACTTTTACGTGGAAGATTATAAGTTTAAATTTATATTGAGAAGGTGAATAAATTAAAGTAAAGGGTAAAACGGAGGAAAAGAAAGTCTTAAAATACACACAACACGTGCTTATTTAGCTAACGGAGCAGAAACGAAGCGTCTGGATTCGTCAGTTATTACGGTAATAAATAAGAAGGTAGAACGCATGGTTATAATACCGCTAATTATTGCCGCTAAATATTTTATGTAAAAAAAAAAAAAAAAAAGAAAAATATAAAAATAAAATTTCCTTAAAAGTTAAAAATAAAAGCAAATTTTTGTAAGGTTATTTTAAATTTTATTTTGATATGGGTAGAAAAGGTAGAAACAGAAGAACCAGTGATTCAGCAGTGCATTTTGATGATGAAGAGACATGGGCTAATTCCACCAGAATTCAGGGGACAACAACTAATTCGACAGTTAGGTTAAATTTTTCAGATTTTGAAAATTTAGTGGCAAAATTTTCTGGAGACAACAAAACTTGCGTGAGAAATTGGATTGAAGATTTCGAACGTTATGCAACTACATTTGCGTGGAATGAGCTACAACGGTTTATATTTTGTAACAAGTCTTTAGTTGGAGCGGCGAAACTTTACATGGATTGTGAAGTTAAACCAACTTGTTATCGCGATCTGAAGATAGCGCTAATACAAGAGTTTAGTGGGAGAATAACTAGTGCAGAGGTTCATAAGCTTTTACGGGAAAGGAAGAAAAAGCCAGATGAAACTTTTAGGGAATATTTGTACGCTATGGTAGGGCTAGCATCGCAAACGCAAATCGATGAGGAATCGGTCGTCAGTTATATAATCGATGGCATCCGAGATACTTCAAGTGGAAAAATGGTTTTGTATGCGGCTAAAAATATTGAAGATCTGAAGGAGAAACTATTTGTATACGAAAAAATTAAACAAGATGAAAGAACACCAACTTTTACAGAACGAACGCAAAGACCAAATACAGTTCCGAAATTGGAAAGAATTGCTAAACCGGTAGAAAAAAAGAAATATTGTTTTAATTGCGGGGTAAGTACTCACGAAGCACACGCATGTCCAAACAGAAATAAAGGCCCTAAATGTTTCGGGTGCAATGAATTTGGTCATAAACGTCCTGATTGTCCAAATAAGATTACCTCGGCAGCTCATGTAGTACAAACAACGGAGCTGCACCCAATTAAAATTAATGACATAACGCTAAACGGTCTAATTGATACTGGCAGCAATATTTGTATTATTAAAAAATCCTTAACTAAATTAATAAATCCAAAATATAATTTTAGTAACCAAAGTATTTCAGTGACTGGTTTAGGAGCTAAAGTGGAAACAAAGGGCGCCTGCATAGTTGATATCACAATTAATGGCATAATATTTAATGACGTTACACTGCACATGGTAGAAGAAAATTATATCACCCCAGATGTAGTAATTGGAATGGATTTATTGTCTAGAGCTGTGGTGAAAATTCAAGGAAGAAATGTTACTATAGAAAGAAATTGCAATGACGATATTGTAAACAAAACTCAATCGGAAAATTCCCAGCCAGAACAGGCAGGATGTTACTTAGCACAAATTGACCCTGATTTGTACGATGAGCAAATCACACCGGATTTGTCACATTTATTAGATGTGAAAGTGAAGGAAAAAATTTATAATTTGATTAAAAACTATTCACCTGTAGAACCACCCGAGTCGCCAATTAAAATGAGAATCGTGCCTATGAATGAAGAACCAGTTTTCCGATCTCCACGAAGGTTTCCACCTATGGAACGTCAAATAATAGATATTCAAGTAAAAGAATGGCTTGAAAAGGGCATCATTCGGGAGAGCGCCTCAGATTATTCCAGCCAGGTTGTGCTTGTAAAGAAGAAAGACAATTCATACCGTATGTGCATCGATTATAGGGCGGTCAACAAAAAAATTTATAAAGAACGGTACCCCTTACCGGTGATAGAAGACCAGCTAGACAAGTTACAAGGATCAAATTATTTTACAACTTTGGACCTAGAGAACGGTTTCTTTCACGTCTCCATAGACGAAAGCAGTCGAAAGTTTACAGCTTTTGTAACGCAAGGTGGTCATTTCGAATTTAACCGCGTCCCATTTGGCTTGTGTAACTCACCAGGTATATTCCAAAAATACATTAATTATATTTTTAGAGACTTGATACGAGAAGGAATTGTAGTTATTTACATGGATGATATAGTTATTCTGGCAAAAGCTATAGATGAAGCGATTGAACGATTAAAGAAAACTTTGAAGACTGCGGCTGAGAATGGATTAATGATCAAATGGAAGAAATGCCAACTTCTACAAGAAGAAATAGAATATTTGGGACACCGGGTATTTAAAGGAACCATTTCACCTTCTAAAGCGAAAGTAAAAGCTGTTATAGATTTTCCTTGTCCACGAACAATTAAACAATTGCAGAGCTTCCTCGGACTAGCAGGATATTTTAGAAAATTCATCCGAAATTTTTCATTAATAGCTAAGCCACTAAGCGATATTCTGAAGAAAAAATCAAAATTTCAGATTAAAGAAATACAACTTGAAGCCATACAAAATTTAAAAAGTGCATTGATCACAACTCCAGTTTTAAAAATATTTCAATATGGGTTACCCACCGAATTACATACCGATGCCAGCAAAGACGGATATGGTGCAGTTCTGTTACAAAGAGATGCTGAAGATTCAACCCTTCACCCTGTATTTTACATGAGTAGGAAAACCAATGAGGCAGAGAGGAATTATAGTAGCTATGAACTGGAGGTATTGGCAGTCATAGAAGCCGTTAAAAAATTTAGAATATACTTATTGGGTCAAAAGTTTAAGCTGGTTACCGACTGTAAAGCTTTTCAATGTACCATACGGAAAAAGGATTTAACAACCAGAGTAGCCCGATGGGCACTATTATTAGAAGAATTTGATTATGAAGTTGAGCATCGACCCGGTACAAAGATGCTACATGTAGATGCATTAAGTCGAAATGCAGTTGCGATGTGCGTAAGTTATGGTAGTACATTTGGAAGTACGTTTTTGTCAAAACTTGCAGAGTCACAACAAAAGGATGAAAGGATTGCAGCTATTATGGAAATTTTGAAAAACGGATCATATAAGGACTATCTCATAAATAATGGTATATTATGTAAAAGTCATAATAATAATATTTTGTATGTCGTTCCAGATTGCATGAAAACAGGTATCATCCGAGAAGTTCACGAAAAAGGGCACTTCCATTATAAAAAAATGAAAGAATTGCTGGAGAAAGAATTTTATATCCCGAATCTGAAAAATAGGATAGATAATTGTATTGCAGGATGCATAAGGTGTATTCTTGCTGAAAGAAAAACCGGAAAACCAGAAGGAATGATATACCCAATTCCAAAAGGAGATCGACCTCTCGATACGTTTCACATCGATCACTTAGGACCATTGCAAAACACAAAGAAACGTTATCGCTACATTTTTGCTGTAATCGACGGATTTACGAAGTTCTCGTGGCTATTCCCCACAAAAACTTTAAATTCAGACGAAGCAATACAAAAATTAGAAATAATTTCAGAAACTTTTGGATATCCAAGCCGAATCATATCAGACAGAGGAGGAGCGTTTGCGTCTAACAACTTCCAAGATTTTTGTAAGAATCGAGATATTAAGTTATATTACATAACACCTGGGGTTCCACGTTCCAACGGGCAAGTAGAAAGGCTGAATCGAACAATTATTGCAGCTCTTACCAAAATGTCTTTGGACGATCCAGAGAAGTGGTACAACTTCACGAAACCTCTTCAACGGGTACTGAACTCGACGTTTCAGCGCGCTATTAAAACGACACCAATGGAGCTTTTAGTCGGAGTAAAAATGAAAGACGATCGTGATTTACATATCGTCGAAATAATAGAAGACGAAATCAGATATGATTTTGAAGAAGAGCGGAACGAACGAAGAGAAAATGCAAGAAAGGAAATATTGGAAATACAAGAAGAAAATCGTCGCCAATGTAGAAGGAAAAGGAAATCGGCACGAATATTTAAAATTGGTGATATGGTCGCCATAAAAAGAACTCAATTTGGCACCGGCTTGAAGATAAAATCTAAATTTCTGGGACCCTATAAAATCATAGGAGAGAAGGGATTCGATCGATATAAGGTAGAAAAGTTGGGAAACTCTGAAGGACCAAAAACAACAGAAACTAGCGTTGACAACATGAAACCATGGTATATGGAAGATGAAAACGAACTGAGCGAAGAAGATGAAGCAGTAGTCGGAAATGTTGAAATAGATTGTGATAATTCATTTGAGGCAAATGAATAAGTAGGATGGCCGAATGTGGGAATGCAGAAATCATAAATTATTTTTGCTAAATTACATATAGCATATTCGGAAGTTGACCCTAACATTATAGCATATTCGGACGTTGACCCTAATATTTAGGGTACAACATGATATATGATCTTTTTATTTACTGTTCTTTTTTCAAAATGATGATATAAAAAAAAAGAAAGAAGTTGATTAGTAAGAACGTGGCCGTGGAAGAAGAAAGAAGAAATAAGCTGATTACAAGATTATTACTTTTGTATTATTAAAATTATTACTTTTGGATTATTAAAATTATTACTTTTGTATTATTAAAATTATTACTTTTGGATTATTAAAATTATTACTTTTGTATTATTAAAATTATTACTTTTGTTTAAATTCAACATATATATATATGAACATGCAAGTATATTAACTTAAAAAACATTTAAAAATAACATAAATAACAATAAATTACAAATTAAAAATGAAAAGTTAAGATTTTCAATATTGATTAAATATTTTATGTTTTAATGTGTCTTTTTTTTTGTGTAAAATCTATGTATGATTTGTATTTGTTATCCATAGATAACATTCTGTGAATTGGTTCATTACACCCATAATTAGTTCTGTGATGTGTGGTAATGAATAGGTTAGAAGATCTAAGATGGGATATTATGTTAAAATTAATTTTGTTTGAGATCTCTGGTGACATTATGTTGCCTTTTATAATTCCATTTAGAAAAACAACATCAGCTGCCTTTCTTCTGAGCTTAAGAGTATTTAGTTGAATTAATTTTAATCTATTTTCATAAGGAGGTAAAATTTCCTAAAATATTGTTATAAAATTACAAAACACTTATAATTCTAAACATGATACTTTAAATTATCAAAATTCTAAAGTAAAAATTAATTTTCTTTTAGAACTACATGCCGGCTTATTTTCATAAAGAAATTTATACAAGATATTAATATCAATGATACTATAATAATATCTCTAAAATATAGTGACTTGTTAAATATACGCAAAATATTTCTGGTTTTTTAGAAAATTAGGAAAACCTGCATTATTACAAAAAAAAAAAGGGTTAATGAAATATAAGCGCCGGTTATTCCGGTTATTCCAGACATTGATTTCAATATACATATTAGAAAACATCTTTTTTTAAAAGTACCTGTGCTTATAATTTTTTTAATAAAAAATACTATTGATGATGACATCAATTTATCTATAAAAAACTTTAAAAGTGTTGTATTATATTAAAAAAACATGTGTTAAATAAAGGTATTTTATTAAAACAAACAAACTAATTTCAAAATTAATTGAATTATTTAAAACTAAAAATATATTATATTTACTTTGAGTATAGAATAAAATAGAATATTTTTAAGACACCTAGAGATAAATACCACTATTTCTTTATTATTTAAAAAAAACAAATGTGGATAAATAAAAATAATTGTTACTCAAGCTTAATACCTAAATATTAATGAAGTTGACAAAGTTTCAAATTTATTATTTATACTAAGAAATAAAATATAATTTTCTACATAAATAATTATAAAAATTATACAGTAATAAAATTTTATTATGCATGTTTTTCGTTAAACACCTATAAATATATTCGTTTTATTGCTCTTTTTTTTCAATTTACAAAATTTGCCATTTTTTATAAATTTTTATTTCCATATTTTTTTTAGATTTTTTTTATTTTAATTTTTTTAACTCGTTTAATTACAAAATACAAATTAGAACTTTTAAAAGTCTTCAAATTGCATTCGATATATAAGATTATTTAAGCACACGCTTCAAATTGCATCTAACTTATAAAGGTATAAATTAACTAATTAATGATATAAACTAATCCGAATTAAGTTTTTGCTTTTCTTTTTTAATTATTTTAATTTATACGATTATAACTCACACAAATTGCATTTTTATAAAATACAGCTTTTATCTATACTTGGTACCCCCTCTTGGTACCTCCTTAAAAATATGTAAACACTTGTGTGGTTCTCTTTTATTTAAAAAATAGATTCTGTTATCACAGCAAAGGGAAAGCTAATTTTATGGCGCTAACTATGAAAATTTAGTTTCTAAACATGTTTCCTTTCATAGGTAATTTCAATGTTATAGAATTTTCAAATGAGTGTATTATTATACATTCTTCTATAAAAATTTACTTCTGATAAATTACTTTATCATTTAAAAATTTAATTTAATATTTTTCTATCCCCTGTTTCTTGTGCGAAATAAAAAGGTAAACTGAACTACTCTACCATATTCGTGGTTACAGGGAATCTCAAATAAATAAATATATTTTTTTAAATATTGATAAGAGACAAAAAGTACAAATTAAATATGCGTAACTATAAATAGTACATAAAATGCGGTTTTTTTGCAAACATGTTTTGAACACTTAATTTTTTCTGTTTTATAGGGTGGGACTGCAATAGAGCATATGTTTTAAATTATTATACAATAGCTATCTAAAGTCACAAGTATTTTCAATTGTAAAACCGCTTCATTATAATTTTTAAATATAAAATATAAAATTGTTTTAGTCATAGAATATGATAACTAATTTTTATTTTTTATTACATTTTTAATTTTTTAATTTTAAATTTTATAGGTAATAATTTTAATTACAATACAAAAAACGTTTTTATTGTAAATAATTTTTAATTACTTTTAAAATTTATTTAAAATTAAAAGAATTTTATAAAGCATTTGATTATTTAGTTAAACGTTTTTTAAATTTTTATAAATTGTTGTTTTTTTTATATACCTATATAATTATTAAGTTATACAGGAAGTGTATTACTAGTAAAGGTTCTTAATGTCAAAAAGCAAAGGTGATTAAAGAAATCGGTTATTATTATTGGAAGAGAATGATTACGGAGGCCAAGGTTCGACAACAAAATGTAGCGCCATAGAAGAAGAAGAAGAATCGCTTATCGTTTACAATTTCAAAAGCGCATAAAAAGTACAATTGGACTAATGACACTTATCCTTAGTGTCTATTGGAGTGCTATAAACTAAACGTGAGACGTTAAGTCAAAAAAAAAAAACTAAATTATTTTAGAACTTCCGAAATCATCACTTTAAAAATTTTAAATCCCTTTACAAGAACTTTTATATAAATAAAAATAAATCTAACTGTATACTTAAAATTCTTCAAACTTATTTTAAAAGTTGATAAGTTATATTCCACTTTTTTTTTATACACTTCCATTTAACCGGGTAACTTTTACACATTTCTTTCATTATTATTTCTAAAACTTTTGCTAATACTGATAACTGATAAGTATTACAACACACCGTACACCGAATTTAATTAATAGGATTGCTAGTATTGATAACTGATAAGTGATAAGTATTACAATACACAGCACATCGAATTTAATTAATAGGATTACTAGTATTGATTAACTGATAAGTGATAAGTATTACAATACACCGCATATCGAATTGATAACTGATAAGTGATAAGACTGATAAGTATTACAATACACAGCACATCGAATTTAATTAATAAAGGGGATTATTAATTAGCTCTATCACTAAAGAATTTTCAAAAACTTTGTATACATTAGAAACTAAATACTTCTTTTATATACATACATTCTAAAATACATAATATATACTTATAAGTTAAGTGTATATATAATATCAAAAAAAAGCAAAAAAAAAATGGTAGGAAATGACAACTGTTTATACAAGTGTTTTTATTTTTGTCTTATTTAAATATTATCACATTATAATCTTATCATTAACATCATCATCTTTTAACATCGATTATTTTCATATAAGATATATTTTATATATACTTATTTTAATAACTATAAGTTTAATTTTTTTTTAAATTACTAACTTTAATTCGAATAGAATATTAAACTGGAATATTAATTATTATTAAGTAAATAAGTAAATAGGTACATATAAATAAACACTTACAACCAAAATAAATAATAATGAATCACCTATAAAATGTGGTGAAGAATATTGGAAACCACTTTATTATCACTTTCTAAAAATGTATGTATGTTTGTATATAAAAATTACAATATGACGACAACAAAATAAAAAACAAAGCAGTTAAATATATATAGAAGTTATTTACATTTATATTATTTACAATTTTTAAAATATTCACTAATATATTATTAGACACCTTTATTTAAGAAAGATACTACCAACAATATTATATAATTTTAATTTTTATTATTATTTAGAATTAATTCTTGTTTTTTTTTTTTTAATTTTATAAAATATACGACAAATGAACACGACGACAGCGGAACTTTTTATTATACTTATATTTCTTTAAGTTTCTTACTTTGCCCGCTCCTAAATCACACCGTAACACATTTTTTGAGAAAGCAAACCAAACTAACTAACTAGTTAACTTACTTTACTAACTAGAAATGTTTTTGTTTTTTTTAATAGATAGGTATATACATATTGTATATATTCATAAATACTATTCAAAAATTTATAGTACATATAGTTATAACATACATTCATATATATATATATTAACCTCTATTGAATTAATAATAAAATAAATAAAAGTTCTCTGAGAGATCAACAAAATCACTATGAAATAAAATAAAGTAAAAAAATCTTAAACATAACCTAAAAAAATAAGTTAAAAATAAAAAATTTAGGTAAATATAAAATTTCTATGTTTATTTACGTATATATATACGTACAAATGTATATATATACATTATACAAACTTAAAAGGGAATTTTTATATTAATTTTCCATAAATATGAAAAAAAATCGTTTTTGCTTTGCTTATTTTTTTCTGATCGAACCGAACCCCCAAAAAAACAATAAAAAAGAAAAAAAATAATCTGAGAAAAAGAAAATGAAACGGTGAAGACTGCAAAGAGAACAATGATTCTTTATCACGTTAATCCCAATTTTTTTTTTTTTTTTATATAAAACAGCTGCATTGCATTGCGCTCCTCTCCTCTTCTAATTAATGATCTTTTTTACTCTATTTTTGTTTTTATTGTTGTGATTTTCTCTTGAGATTTAAGAAATGAGATCTGAAGTTTCTGATCAAAATGTTAAAGAGAGAAAGTTAATTAGGAATGAACTAATGAAGACAGGAGAAGAGGTTATTTAAAAAATAAAACAGCATCAAATTTTTTTATTAAGCTCGAATTGATGTGCACTCTTCGGTTCGATTCTGCACTTTAAAAAATTTTTTTTTACACTCCCTCACGCTCTCTTTTTATCTTTTTATTTTAAGTAAAGAAATTTGAGATGACTGTTCTCTTTGAAGAAAAGTAATCCATGCAGATTTGATTTGTGATCCTCTTGAGTCAAGAGTTATATTTGAATGAATTATAAATTATGATGATGCTGAGCGCTGTCTGGTTGCGGGTGTATATAGGTTTTTTTTTGAATTTGGATATTCTCTTCTCTTTTCTTCAAAACTCAAAAAAAAAAGTTTTAATTTTAAATTATAAATACATACAAACAATACTTTAATAAAAATTATTTAATTTTAAACATTTTTTTGCAAATTTTAACTCAAATAATAATATAAAAACTTATGATATTATTAACTTTTAAATAAAATTGTTAAATATAAAGCTAAGAAAATATTATATTAGAAAATGTTATTTTTAAAAGATAGTACAAGTTTAATAATTAAAATTCAAGGAAGCCAGGAATGATTAGTTGCTATGTTATAAAAAAGGGATTTTGTTTAAAACTTCATAATTTAATTTTAATGTTCAAAATCTTAGGAAATTTTTTAGAGCGAGAAAAATTTAAGAAATAACAAGCAAATGATTGTTATGGTAAGAATCACTTTTTTTCAATAAAACTAAAATTTTTCTTAATTTTAAAAAATATATAATATATATTTATTTTTTTATTTATTTCGGTACAGTTTCCTAACACATACAATGGGATAAGTGAGTGAACCTGCCTATCCTTTTCAAGTGTACCTTTTGATAGCTCTGTGGTTTAAAGTGGCGGCTTTTCGATTAAAAAGTCTCGGATTCAAATACTGGTTAGATCCCAGCTAATATAAAAATATAACTTATAAGTGATATTGAAATTATATGCTTCAAAAGAATATTTTTGTAGTAAGTCTTCATTATTTTCAGTGAAAAGCTGAAATAACAGCCAAGGCCCAATGTATGCTTTGTTACGTTGCTTGATTTGCTTCGAAAAGCAAATAAAGCAAACAATGTAATCATAACAATTTCAAAGTTTCCACCATCCCTTAAATAAAGCCACATGAAATAAATATAATATAAATTAATTAGGTATTTAAAAAAAAATCAAAAAATAAAGTTTATAATTTGCATTTGATAATGCAAAACTCAATTCAAAACAAAACATTTATTTAAATAGGCACATACATAATTAAGCGTGTTGAGTAGGTACATTGTAGAATGTTGGCAACAAAAAAATAATTCGATTAGAATCTAAACAAAGGTTGTGAAACTATATTCATACCTTCGCAACATTTTTTAAAAATCTGTATACAAAAAGTTAATAGATAGAGAAAAAGATCATTATTGAAACATAATAAATCTAAAAAAAATTTTAAATCTTTTATTAACAAACAAATTTATCGAATTTAATTTTAAAAATTTAAAATTTAAACAAGTACGTACCTAATTAAATAAAAAAGAAACAAATTTTAGTTATTGATTATTTCAATTTTATTGGAAAACTAATATATTTTTTTTTAACATTTTTTTTTTTTTAGTTTCCCTTTCGGCTCCTTACAAGGGGACCTTAATCGAGTTGTAAATAAAATATGTTAGATTTCGTTAATTTAGTTAAGATTTTTTTTTTAAAATGAAGATTGATCAGCTAAAAACCTTACCATCATAAAAAAAATAACACAAAGTATTTCTTAAATAAGTCCGTAAAGTGTCTAGAATATATATAGGTAGACCTAAATGGAATTCTAATTATTTTTTAAATCTAAGTGGGTTCCACCGATTTTTATATATGATGAGTCATCGCTCAATTTAAAAATTTTTAATCTTTCTGTTTTAAACTTTATTTTGAATTTCCTTTTTTCTGGAACCTAATTTTGCTAAAAATCAAGATGCATCTAAAATGAATTACAATAACGAGTTATATGGAGGTTTTCTAGACAAATAATTTCAACCCAAAATTTTTACTGAAAAAAACTGGTTTAACTTCCATACATCTACCATTAGAATTGCATATTTGGCAACAACATAGTACGTTACTTTAAAAACTTCATTATAAAATTTAAGGTAATTTGTGTTTAAAATAAATATAAATTTATTAACAGATGTTTAAATTAGGGTATACTCTTTTAAAAAAATGTTAAATTTAAATAAAAATTAATTTTTAAACTTTATTGTACATTTATAGCCGTCTATTTTAAATATTTATATTTGTTTTCCCTTTTTAATTCTTAATTTTATATTTTGAAATAAAATATTTAATATTAAATTTACAGTTCTAATTTACAGTTAAATTTGACATCAAAGCATTAAAGTTTTTCGTGTCAACCATCAGATGTCACTTCAAATTCTGTTGAAAGTTAACTGTAATAATCTTAAATACCTGACTTTGACTACAGTAAATAACTGTTATATTCACATTTGCAAATAATTTTTTTTTCTTAATTTTATCAGAAGGTTTCACTTTCTGTTGCCTAGTTTGTATAACGATGTTTTAGTTTTAGTAATTTGCTGCCAGCTGTTAAGCACGTTTATAATAGATGTTCGGTATTACATTAAATGTAAACATTATAATAAAAAAGTAAAATTTTATTAAAAAAAAAAAGAAAATCATTTCATTGAACGCTTGCGCGGTTTTCCGAACCGCATATTTATTTTTACTTTAAAAGAGCATTTATTTTAATTTTGTGTGTCATAATTATCTAAAAAGAGTAATTGTTAACATTACTTCTAAAAAAAGATTTTATTAAATTGATTAAATTAAAATCAAATTTTATAAATTAAAACTTTAAGTACTGGAAACTGCAATAAACTGAATAAAATGACGAAAATTATGCCAATACGTACAATGAAAAAAAATTCTAGTTATGGTCACTTAAAGTCATTGGAAGAAGAATCAACTGAAGCTCGTGTAATGGTGCTATATACTGGCGGTACAATTGGTATGATGAGAAATAGTGAAGGTGTTTATGAACCTAAATCGAATACTTTAGTGAAAGAATTAAGACGTTATCCAAATTTACATGATGAAAAATATTCATTTAAACGTTTTGGAGATATGACAGCTATGGCACCGCTGTGTCTTCCACCTATAATACATGAAGGCCGGCGTATTATATACACACTAAGAGAATATGATACAATACTTGATTCAAGTAATATGTCAATTAATCATTGGACTCAAATAGCACAAGATATTAAAGATTCATATGAATTTTTTGATGGATTTGTTATATTACATGGTACCGATACACTTTCATATACAGCATCAGCTTTATCATTTATGTTGGAAAACTTAGGAAAAACTATAATAATAACTGGATCACAAATTCCAATTTTTGAAACGAGAACCGACGGAAGAGACAATTTTACATCATCATTGATTATTGCTGGCAATTATTCAATACCAGAAGTTTGTGTTTTTTTCGGTACGAAATTAATGAGAGGCAATAGAACAATTAAAATAAGTTCTGATGCTTTGGATGCATTTGATAGTCCAAATTTAACACCCTTGGGCAAAGTTGGAATACAAATTGAAATACAATATAGGCATATTTTTAGGCCGTATGGTGTATCTAAATTTGCAGTGCATACAAAATTGGATGACGATGTTGGAATATTAAGATTATTTCCAAGTATTTCGAGTGCAACATTTAAGGCATTTTTAAAACCTCCAATGAAGGGAGTTGTTTTGCAAAGTTTTGGAGCTGGAAATATTCCTTCAAATAGACAAGATATTCTTGATGCATTAAAAACTGCTACAGATCTTGGAATAATAATTGTTAATTGTACCCAGTGCACAGAAGGATCTGTTTCAAAAGCCTATAAAACCGGAAATATTTTATATGATTTGGGTGTTATACCGGGATATGATATGACACCAGAAACAGCTTTAAGTAAACTTGCTTATGTTCTAGGTAAAGATGAATGGGATCTTGAAATGAAAAAACAAATTATACAGACAAATATTCGTGGAGAACTTACGCCAGGCCGTGAACATAAATTACAAGAATATGATTTAATTGATGCTGTTGCTAGATCTCTGCCATCAGCTTCACCAGGAGAAGTAGAAGAATTAGGTGCCACATTATTTCCGGCTATGGTCAATACAGCCATTTTAAAAAATGATGTAAATAAAGTAAACAATTTAAAATCATATGGAGCAGATTTATCTGCAACTGATTACGATTATAGGACATCTTTACATGTAGCTTGTGCTGAAGGTAATTATGATATGGTACAATATTTATTAATGAACGGTGTCAGTGTACATGCTCGTGATAGATGTGATAGAACTGCATTATTAGAAGCAATTTCATGTGATCTGCATGATATAATTAAATTATTAATGAAATGTGGTGCACATTTAACGGGTTCATCAAGAGCTATTGGTGAAGAACTGTGTGCTGCTGCTGCTAGAGGTGCACTTATTCGATTAAAATCATTTCGTTTAGCTGATGCCGATTTATCACAAGAAGATATTTCTGGTAGAACTGCATTACATATGGCTGCATTACATAATAATTTAGATGTTGTAGAATATTTATTAGAACAAAAAGTTGAAAAATCACATTTAGATCATTTAGGATTATCACCATTAGATTATGCTAAAAAAGGTGGAAATGAAAAAATTATTGAATTATTAAAAGAAACTGATACTAAACATTAAAATTAATAATACAATAAAAAACTTAGTTAGTGTTAAATTAAATGTGTAAAATTTGAAAAAAAAAAATTATTTTAATTTAAGTTTTGGCTTTTAATGTACTTGATTAAATTATATTATTAATTAAACACCAATTATAAATTTTTACAAAATCCAACATTTTGTAAGAGTAGTTGTTTATCTTAGTTCATTTTTATTAACAATTTTAATTGTTAAATTTAATACTTAATAAGTACATGTAGTTAATTATTTTTATAAATTAGTTAATGCCTAAAGTTAAAAAAAATTAAATTTACAAAAATAATTAGTAAAAATGTATTAAATATTTGGTTGTATAGTTTCATTTGTGATATTATGAAAAAAGTTGAAATAAAAAATTCTCATATTTTATTCAAAAACCTAAAATTAAAAATAAATTGTTCTTATTATTTTTTTTTAACTTTTTCTTTTACAGACATTCATTTATTAATAAAATATTTATTTATAATATAATTGATTCTTTTATTGAAAACTTATTGAAAACTATACTTAAAATTAACATTTTTGATTAGATGCCAGTCAATTACTAAATGATATGTAATTTATAAAGTATTTTGTCATTTAAAAGAGAAGGTTATAATTTTATGGGGAGTTCCCGTTTTGAAAGATTTTGACACAATGCGCTCAATGAAAGAAATATTTAAATTACAACTAATGTTTATTGAAATGTTGCAAGTGACATAAGCATTGTATTATTATATATATATATATATACAAATATACATCTTTATCAATAATTTAATATGTAAATGAATTATAAAGTGACCAGTAGAGAATGTAAAACAGACGTGCAGTCTAATTTACATATTTGATCTTTTTTATTAAATTTTAAGTTTCTAAATTTGATTTCTTTTATGCCGTTTTTTATATTTACTAACAAATTATAAATATAAATTTTGTCTAGGTTTTATTAATTTTCTTAGCAACATTTACATAAAATTTATATATGATTTGTAATTAAATTAAAAATTTTACAATTCCGAAGGTGCAGTTCTTAATAAGAATAGCAATAATAGGGGAATACATTTTATAAGAAATTTTTGCAAATTTATAAATTTTTATATAAAAATTTTCATTTCCAAAATTATAAAATTTAACCAATCACAATTTTATAAACGTAAATTGTAAATTTGGTAAAATAGGCCCAAGGTTAGTCAAAAAAAATTATAAAACTCAACTTGAGTCCTTGATATAATTCCGGTATATTTTAAAACTTTTATTAATATTCATATCATGTTTTAAAAATCGGACTGATTGCATCCTTTTTAATAATTTGAAATAAAACTAGAAGAAATACTATGGATGCTTTTTAAAATTATCCCGACTTTTTAACAAATATTATAAGGTCACTCTAAAAAGTTTTAATTTGTTTAAAATTTCCGCTATCAGATACAATGATCTATATATGTATTTAATGGATATAGGATCATCGTAAAGGGGTTTTTCCCAAATTTGAAAATATATTTACCAGTACAATATTAAACAATGGATCTCAGTCAAAACGCGGCTCTTTCCCAAAAACCATCGCATCATAATAACAAAGTAATTAAAAATTTTGTGATATTTTCAATTGCAAAAAGAATAAAAAAAAACTTACAAAGAACAAAAAGCGAAATCTTAAATATATTTGTATTAAAATTATACTATATAAAGCATTCTAAAATAAACTTTGTGCTTCAGAACTTTAAATAAATAGTGAGAGTGAACATCACTTTAAAAAAAAAAATTTATTGAAAAAAAAAGTTTCAGTTTACACTTTATTTAAATTTTATTAAATTTGTAAATATATTGAACAAGCAAAATATATTTATAGAAAATAAATTAAAATGGCAATTGATACATTAAATACAATCGATTCAAATATATCTGAGGTTTTGATGATTTATACAGGCGGTACAATTGGTATGATACGAAATACTGAAGGGGTTTTAGCACCAGCTGCAAATACATTACAAAATGAATTAAGACGTTATCCAAATTTACATGATGAACAATTTTACAATCAACTTTTTGGTGAAGATAGTCCAAGACATCAAAAACTTTGTCTTCCGCAAATTGAACACGAAAAAAGACGCGTTTTATACACAATATATGAATATGATCCAGTATTGGATTCAAGTAATATGGGCGTTAGTGATTGGGTTAAAATAGCAGGTGATATTAAGGATTCATATGAAAGATTTGATGGTTTTATTGTATTACATGGAACTGATACTCTCAGCTATACAGCATCAGCCTTATCATTTATGTTGGAGAACTTAGGTAAAACTGTAATAATAACTGGATCACAAATACCAATTTTTGAAAGTAGAACTGATGGAAAAGATAATTTTACTTCATCTTTAATTATTGCCGGAAACTATTCAATTCCTGAAGTTTGTGTATTTTTCGGAAATAAATTATTCCGCGGTAATAGAACTGTTAAACAAAGTTCCGAATCTCTGGAAGCGTTTTATAGTCCAAATTTTCCACCATTAGCAAAAGTTGGAGTAACACTAGATATTGATTACAAGCAAATATTTAGGCCACATAATATATCCGAGTTTACAGTGCATACTAAATTAGATGAAAATGTTGGAATATTAAGATTATTTCCAAGTATTTCGAGTACTGCATTTAACGCATTCTTAAAACCTCCAATGAAAGGTGTTGTTCTTCAAAGTTTTGGAGCTGGAAATATTCCCTCTAATAGGCAAGATCTGCTCGATGCATTAAAAGAAGCTCAAGCACACAAAATTATCGTTGTTAATTGTACACAATGTGCACAGGGCACTATATCAAAAGAATATGAAACTGGTAGTATTTTATATGATTATGGTGTTGTTGCAGGGTATGATATGACACCAGAAACTGCATTAAGTAAACTGGCATATGTTTTAACTAAGGATGAATGGGATTTTGAGACTAAAAAACAAATGTTAAATACAAATATTCGTGGTGAATTGACATCAGGAAAGGACAGTAAATTACAAGAACATGATTTGTTGGATGCTGTTGCCAGATCACTTCCATCCGCTTCACCACAAGATATTGATCAGCTAAGGAATACATTATTTCCAGCAATGATAAATACGGCTGTCAAAGGAAATAAAATCGAAAAAATTGATAATTTAAAAGCATGCGGAGCTGATTTATCATTAATTGATTATGATCAAAGAACTGCATTACATGTAGCATGTGCTGAAGGTCATTATGACATGGTACGTCATTTATTGATGAATGGTGTTAATGTTCATGCTAGAGATAGAACTAATAAAACAGCATTATCTGAAGCTATTGCTGGTGACTCACATAAAATTATACATTTACTGTTGAAGTGTGGTGCACATTTAACTGGTTCTGCTATAGGTATTGGACAAGAACTATGTACTGCAGCTGCTATGGGTTCAATTGAACGTTTAAAATCATATAAAATAGCTAAAGCTGATTTATCACAACCTGACATATCTGGTAGAACTGCTTTACATATTGCAGCACTGCACAATCATTTAAATGTTGTTGAATTTTTGTTGGAACAAAATGTTGATAGAACACGTTTAGATTCGTTGGGTTTTACTCCATTGGATTATGCTGTTAAAGCTCGTAATTTAAAAATTGTTGAATTATTACAGTAGTTTTTTTGAAAGTATTAAATATATTTTTGAATATTTTTAAATAATTTTTCTTGTTATCATAAATTATCATAAAATATTGCAAGAAAATGTTTACTAAAAAAAAAACTTGTTTTTAGTCTTAAAAAGTAAATGTAAAATTATTTGGGGGATCCCCGGAAATTATTTCAGATTACTATAATATCTGCACAGCAATACTTTTGGTATATTTTTAATCTCATTTATTATGCATTTATTTAAATATAATAAAAATAATGCTATATATATTTAATCATTTATTTCAAAACACGAATAATAGTTAGAGATTACAATTACAAGTAAAAATAAAATTACAGATACATCTATAAACTCTACAATACACGTATTTTCAATAAATGCCACTCCTGTCGGAGCATAGGGCGGAAAATGAAAAACCTTGCTTACAAAATAATCAATTAATATTACAATAGATTTTAAATATTCCACTATAGACGCTTTTATTTGAAAATTAAATTTATTTTTGACTTAGTCATAGAAATAAACTAAGACTAAGGAACAAATTAAGATTAAAATTAAATCAACTGATAATTAATATAAAACTATACATATATATAAAATATATATATATAAATAATACATATATAATTCAAGAATCAAATGTCTTAACTTTAAAGGTTAATCAAGAAAATATTCATTTATTTTGAACATGATTTAAGATTTTTCAGTTGATAAGTGACTTATACTAACTTATACTTGATATTGATGTGAAATTTATTTATTTACAAAAGTTTTTTTAGTAATCAAATTTGAAGAAGGTCGAAATTTATAAATGAAAAATCAATGTCAATAAAAGTCTAGAAAAAAGTGGCAACAACCTGAAATCTAAATGTTATAAATAAGTGATTCACCAACTCTGACAAGCCATAATAAAAAAAAAATCGGAAACAAATGGTATAATTAATATGAAGTTACAACATCAGTACTTTGAATACTATCAGAAAACCTCTGATGAGGTAATGACTCACAATTAAAAGATAACATATAGGCTAGGCAGGCATACGCGTGCCACAGATATTTTCCCTCCCTTTTTAATAGTCTCAAACGTTATAAAATCTGATTCTAAAGATCATGCGCAATAATTTAAATCTGACAGTATAATAACTTTTTTAATATATTACATCTAATAACACCATATAACATATGTACCTATATGTATACTTTCTTGATAAACAAATTTTTAATAGAAAAATATTTTATTTTATTTTTTAATTACGTACAATTATAAATATTTGCACGCAATTTTTAAACCCTTTGCCAAATAGACATGTGGGCCAGCTGTTAGATATTTAATTATAAGTTATTTCTATATAATTTTATATTGTTATATCCTATTTATTGAATTTACCCAACCAGAGATCGAACCCGGGACCTTTCGCAAAGAAAGGCTGGCGCCGCAGAAAAATATTAAAATTTACCATTGATATTAAAATTTTTAAAGTAAATAAAGAATAAAATATAGCAAAATATTATTTTTATTCTCTTTATGTATATTCATTTTATATTATAGGTAATAAATATTTATTTATTTTATTCTTTTTAAATATATTTTTTCATTCCATTATGCAATTAATTAGCAAAACTTTAATCAATTTTGTCTAATTCAAAATCACTTATTGAACCCAATAATTATGAGTCTTATAATAGGTATAATATAGAAAATTGTTGTATGATTTTAGTATAAATATTAAAATCCCATTTGATTTAAATACGAATAGATTAAGAACTATTATTTATTACCATGTACAAATTAATAATCAACATTTAGAATCTGTATTAATTGAGTGCTAATTTTATATATTCTCTATTAATTTTAAATGTCAATTATATTATTTGATAAAAATTGTTTTTGAGAATTTTTTTTTTTTTAAATTTATAAAATGTAAACATAAGAAAATTTAAAAAAAAGTGGGTAGTACTAGTATATACCTATTTTAATTCAAGAAATTTTTCATATTTGCCGATTACATTACTTTAGTTGCATTTGATTTAGATTAATTAAAAATTCGATGAATTAGTTTAGTAAATTTTTAAGAAATCCATTTAATGACTAAATAATTTATTGGTGAATATAAATAAGACAAGGATGTATTAAATTTTATTAAAAGTTAAATTTAAGGACTGGCGAAATATTTTTTATGCGTTGAATTTTGCAACAGATTTCAATTAATACGTAATAAGATCTTGTGAAGCAAAATTCGATTAGTTTCAATCTGTTGGTACTATACTGTCAGTACGTCATATAATATATGTATGTATTTTACCAAAAAAATAGACAACATAAATATATAGAGTTATAATACATATTGTATATGCATTGGAAAAAAAAAATATAACAAAAAAAATTCAAGAAGAAAAAATATAAAATAGCTATGAATACGATAGGTACGATCTAATATTGAATTGTATGTATAATTGATGTATAAAACGAGCAGAACATAGGCTCATATAAATTTTACCAATAAATAATATTACTAACAAATTAATAATTAGTTTGGTATTCCTGTCCTGCCACTTATTTTATTACCTTTATCACATTGTGTGGGCTCTTTCTAAAATAAATAAATAAATTAATGTAAAATGTATAGCTGGCTAATAATAAGTGCATAAATGATTTCTTACGTGTTAAATAAATGTGTGTATGTAATTCTTTAAAATCAATCCTAATTATAAAAATACAATACAATGTCCAGTTCCCTCGCTTCTGCTCCAATATGAACCAATGGTATAGATAGATTTGTTGGCGAAACAGTAGAATAGTTGGAAGTAGGTTTAAAATATCGATTTCATATTCTCCAAAAAGTTGTGATTTAATACCGCAAAGCGAATTACGTCATTATCTCAAAATTTGGGTTTTTATAGATGAGCCTAACGCCTTTTTTAATAACGACAGCAAAATCAAACTAATCTAAAAGATTCTAATTGCAGTTTTAAAAATTTTAAATTTAGATTATATTTATAATGGAAATTGTAAAAGGGTTTTTTATCAACAAAATACTGCGAAATTTTATAATTTTAAAGTACTTTACTCTCGCTTAAAATTTACTTTACAATATACCTATATACATATTCAAATATTTGACTCTACTGCTAACGGTAAATTAAAACAGAAATTCCTAAATTAGTGTTACACAGTCACATGCAACAACCTTCATAATATAAAATTTGGAATTCCTCTTAAAAAATTGTTTAAATTCGATGTTCAATACAAATTTATATACTTTTATTTTATATAAAATTTGAAAGTTGTTTGCCAAATGTACATATTTCAATTCTTATTGCGTCAATTGGCTTGGACTTGGATTGGAACTTCTACATAATCTTTTAAAAAATTTAGCTTAGCAACCGCTTCTCATTTTGTATTCTGTTAAACAAAATGTTTTTTTCATAAACGTGATAATTTCTTAATTTTAATTTAATTAATTTAGAATTAGTGCTAATAATATTTAAACTAATTTAAACTAAAAAATATTATGTATAAATATTTCGAAATAACGAGCGCTAACGCACTTCAATTCTAAATCAGCTGATTAATAGGTTATTTTCACCCCAAGATTTTTATTTACTGTCACTTTAAAATTAAAATGTTTTTGTTTACATTTTAAATGTTAATAATTTACAATAAAATTTCATCTTCTTATTATTAATTAGTATTAATCAGTCAGTAATGTTATATATAAATTTATTAAACCAATTATTTATTTAATTTTTCAATTTTCATTTATAAATATTTTATTATTTATTTGCTGTAAACATAATGGATGAAATAAACAACTCTAATAATAAAGAAGAAAATTCCCATGGAATTGAATTAGAAATTGAAAATGGATCAGGTTCAAACTCATCTGCAGAAAAAAGTAATGGGTTAGAAAAAGAACCATCAATTTGTGAATTAAAATCAGAAATTAATAATAATGGCGGTAAAAAAATAATTTTAACCCAATTAAATGGTGTTGGTTATTGTTTTAGTGCTGATGGTATGGAATTTGACCTTTTCCATTTTAAAATGATTAAATGTAAACAAATAGTTTTCTTTAAATAGATTATATGAAAATCAGAAGAGATCATAGAATTTCTGGTTCATTTATGGGAACAAATCATTTAGAAGGATACACGAGGAAAAATCAAAGTAAAATTAAAAATTTTTCATCTACGAGTGTAACTAACATTTTTTAATTTTGAATTTTAGTGCTTCCAATTGAATTTAATGAGTATGAAACTAAATTATTACTTGATGAAGAAATAGCTATATTAGTTTCAAAAAGCACATCATTTAAAAAAGGTGTAGACGCTGAAGTTGAAGAAGAATTGTTAAGACAATTTGAAAATAGATTGGAAGAGCAAGAAAAAGCTTTAAATGAAAAGAAGATTCAAGAAACCATCAAGAATATATCGAAAGTGATGAAGGGAAAAAGAAAAAAATTAATTAAAAGTGGAATCCCAGAAAAAGGTTATAATTTTCCAGTTAATGGAACTGTTATCCAAATTTCAACTTTATTTTTTTAAACTAAATACTGGTTTTTTTGTTTTTAAAGATGTTAAGCTAACAGAAGAGGAAGTAATCGAAGAAATGAAGTCTAAAATTAAATTTGATAGAAGAAATGCTCAACTAGAAATTTCAAATAATTGCATTTATGATCATGGTAATTTTATTACAACAAAATATCAATTAAAATTTTCACTCTTTTAAAGAAATACTGTTAATTAGTGAAATATCATTTAATTCTATAAAACTTGTAATGAAATTCTAATCACATATATTTTTTTTATTTTATAGAAGCTCAAGTTATTGACAATTTTCAAGTTAAAGATCAATTAGGTTATAAGATATTTCGAGATATATGGAAGAGAGGAAAAGTGTATGTTACATTAGGAGGCAACTTCGGTGGAAATTTTTTGATATATCCAGGTGATCCATTAGCATTTCATGCATCACATGTTGTACATGTCTTAAAAGAACCTGAAATTCATCCATTAAGTCTAATAGCCAAATGCCGATTAACTGTTAATGTAAATAAAATATGCATTTTAGCATATGCTGATATTGCAAAAGATGAAATTAGATATCAAACAATTCATTGGGAGGGAAGTAAAGACAAATTACAAATATCAAATTTAAAAGAGAATTTGAAACAAAATTTTGATACTGATGAAGATTCTGACAATTCATGAGAAAATTGTGATGCTAAATTAGGAACAATTTTTTTTGCTTTGTTTTTGAATAATAACAACAATTTTATTAATAGTATTTGTGATTTAACAAATATTTAATACAGTTTTTTTTTGTGTAATTTTTCGATTATTGTTAAAATAATGATTTGTTTTTATTTTTAATAAAAGTGAACTTAAATTTAAAATGTTAAAAAATTTTCCTTTTTTATATATGTAATTTAAAAAAAAAGAAAACAATATTTATATCTTAAATATGTTAACAAAAAATTTAATATGTACTTCAAAAAAGTTTGTAAATAAAATTTATATCGCTAGAAATTCATAAATTCATTATTTTGATATTTAGTAAAGTGCTAGCTAATAATTTATATATAATATTTTTAGAATTATTCTTTTCATTATGATTTTAAAGAATAAAAACACAAATTTCATAGTGATTTTGGATTTTAAGATTTAAGTATTATAATTTGATTATCAACCCTCAACATTAATCCAATTTTTTGTTATATTTTCCAATAAATAAGATTAATTCAGTCTTCCAATTATATTCTAAAAAAATAATAATTAAAAAACCATTTTTTTCCCTTTGGGGATTATAATAATTTTTAAGTTCACTTTCTGTTCCAAAACTATCTATGCACATATATTTCGTACATGATTACTATACACAATTCTAAATTTTTTTTCTATGAATATAGTAGGAATTTTTTATATACTTGTTAATTAATATATTTTTGTAAAAATTACTTATAAAATATATAAAGGACCAAAGATTTTTAATAAAATAATGTTCCACTTAATCCATTTAGTGAAAAAACTACTAATTGACCAGAATCGATGCTTTCAAAACATAGAAATTCTCAAAAACTCAGAATGTTAATCAACTTTCGATTTAATGATAAAATATTAAATATTCTCATTTTTGAGTGTTATATTGTAGCAACGAATTGGTCCTTTTACAATGTATACAATCCGTCGTTTGAAAATAATCCTTAAAGTAATTTTAAATTTATATAAGATTATACATAATTCTTGATTTTATAAGCAATAAATTTTGTAAAATTGTTTGACTGTTAGCTTTATGTTTCTTGAAGTATATTTAATTTTTCAAAATATTAATATAGGAGATATTAGTAATTAGAAAATTCATTTTCAAAGCCTATTTTTTTCGATTACATCTAAATTGAATTTGGTTTTAATTTTTTATTTAAAATTTTGTGGTGGCCCCTAAAAGTAAAAATAAAATATTTTTAATAGAATTATTGACCTTTTGAATTTAATTTTAAGACTTACATTCATGCATGGAGGAGCTGCATACTCGCCACTTGCATTTGCATTTTGTCCATTATATGCGCCAAGATTTGCATTTTGGGATGCAGTACCAGAATTATTTCTATTATCAAAATTTGAATATGGTGGTGGTTCATTGCCATTATGTGTGTTATAGCCGGAATTGCTTTGATTATAATTTAGTGCACTTAAATTTGCTTCTGCTTCTTTTGAAGCTTTATTCAAAAAATAAAATAGAATTAGTATAATTGTAATATAAAATGTTTTTTTTTTACTTTATGTTTTTATATGAGATAACCTTTAACTTAAAAAAAAAATGGTTTAGCATAGATGTTATTATAGTTACAAGCAATATTTGAGTGAATAATTACATTAAAAACACAAATAAATTTTACAAATACTGAAAATAAATAATACATTTATATATTTAAAATTTGAAAAGGATTAGTGTGTTAATTTAAGTTAAAAGGGATAAAATTTTGGGGCAATAAAATGTCAATATATCTTTGTCCATTTTTTAATTGTGGTTATTAACAGGTTGTAAGAAAATATTTAGTATATTATGATAAAGTGGAATAAATTCTAAAATTCATTGTTTAATCAAAGAATTTTATAATAGTGCTTCAATTTTGACTATTTTCGTATTTACTTAATTGTATTTCGGTTTTTTTTTTAAATGTTTATTTCCGTTTTCTTACCAAAGTAATAATATTTGTTGAAATAGATGCGTAAGTGTTGAGATAAAAAAATTAATTTAAAAAAAGTGGAAGTAAAATTGGGAAAAATATTATTGGCCTATTTTGACCATAATAATAATATTCTGGAATAAAAAATTTTAATATGGTATTAATAATACAATTTATAATCTTTTAATAATTCTAATTTAAAATATTCATTTCGGCATGTTATTTGCTTTACCACTGTAAAACAAATCAGATACTTATGTAAATAATTTAAAGGAAATTTTAAAAACCCCCAACATACATATTTAAATAAATATTCAAACAATTACGACAAAATTTAACAATATTTATACCATAGCCTTATGAGAGAAATTAGTAAATTGAGAAATTTAGACCAATTCTTCTGTTTTTTGACTCACTTGCATTATTATTGGTACCAGCAAAGCCACCTGACGGCATGCCAGGATAACCCGGATTATAATTAAATGGCTGGTTTGGTTGATTTGGATTATAATTTGGTACATTAGATGTGTTTCCCGGATATGAAGGTGGTGCACTTGGAACACTAGGATAATTAGGATTTGTGGAAGGTGGGAAATTTGGATATATATTTCCAGGTTGTGAGGGGTTATTGGCTCCTGGATACCCACCTGCATTGGGATTTACGGATGCATCACCACCAGCCTGTGGATAAAGTGATGCTCCTGGATACCCTGGCTGTTGACCAGGATACCCTGGTTGTTGACCAGGATATCCCGGCTGTTGACCAGGATATCCCGGTTGTTGCCCAGGATAGCCAGGATAACCTGGTTGTTGTCCAGGATGGCCAGGATAACCTGGCTGAGGTCCATTTGGATATGGGTACGGATACGGATTTCCTTGCGCTTGCCCTCCAGGATATACATATGGAGGTGGTGCTCCAGGATATCCTTGTTGAGGTTGTACAAAACCTCCAGCGAAACCTTGAACTTGACCTTGACCTTGACCTCCAGCTAATATCATAAATATAATTAACACAAAATATAATTTTTGTCTTGCACGTATTAAAAATTTTAGAATTTTCTAACATGCCGGAAAGAATTTTTATTCTAAAAAGTATTTTGATCAAATAATACACTTACGTGTAGCAAGTCCCGGATATGGAGGAGGATTATCACTCATAAAAACAGAATTAGGTGGTGGCCCTTGATTGAAGTTTTCATTATTAGGAAGCCATCCATAATAACCTGGAGGAGGCTAAAATTAAAATAAATAAAAAAATTTATAGAACTTTTACATTTCAAATTAATTTTATTTACCTGATAGGCTGGTAACGGAGCTTCATACCATGCACCCGATGGAGGAGTATATGGTGGGGGTGCATCATTATGCATATTAGATTGAGCAGTTTTAGCAGCACGTCTTAATGCTGAACCAAAATCAATTGCTCCACCACCTTTGAAAAACAATTTAAATTTAACTTCACCATTCCAATTGCCATTCGGTTGTGATCGGCATTTTCCTTTAATGAAATTTGCTCCAAAAACAGGTTGTTCCAATTCAACCTAAAATTATTATACACACAGTTTCTTACTTTTATCCAAATTTGAATACAATTAAATCACTTACGTCATTTAATGTAACAAATGGAAAACTGAAAGACTGCATTGGATCTGTTTGACTTTTGGCATTGAAAATCATTCTATGGGATGTCAAATATATCCGTCCATCTTTTGATCCTTTAAATAATGGGCCATCTTGACCAATAAATTCAATACTCACTTTATCGCTAAATAGTAATATGCTAAAAATAAGAAAAAGTCATGATAATAAAAATTAAAACAAAGAACGAATAAAAAAAAAAATTGATTAAAGTGATGACTAATCACGGGAAAATCAATTATGAAGAAAAATTTGTGCGTGTAAATCTATTTCACAATTAAGAAATGTTGTTTTTTAAACTTACTATTCGCCAGAGTGTATAAGTACACCATTATTAGCGTGCGCTGTATTCAAAGACATTTTTCAAATGTTTTAATACTTTTTTTTAAATTTTTTTTTTCCAAAATACCCTTAACTTGATTAATTTAAAAATGAAAATACGTTTTAATTATTTTTCTTTTTCTATAAATTTCTAAAGTTGACGTTTAAATTCCAAAACAAATAATTTGACAGTTATTAATTATCATCTGGTGCCACCGGTTTTGACTTTTCATAAATGACAAATCAAATTAAGTAGTCACTATAATTGACGCATTAAATGTTTTTTTACGAATAACGTAAGTATTAACTTTATTAGTGAGTGACACTATTTTATGTTTTAATAGTTTTTCTATTGTATAATTTTATTAAGATAATTGAAATATATGGTTCAGATAATTCTAGATGCATTATGAGAGTGAAAAAATAAATAAGAGAAACATATTTTATAAAAATACATATAATACATATCTTAGCATAAAGTTGTATTAAGTGTCAACAAACATTTTAAAGTCAAATCGAAAATCGCTAATGTAAATTAAATCGGGAATAGTTTGTATTTTTGGAACTTGTTGAGAATATGCGTTTAAAATTTTAATATTTTTGTTTTATTTTATTAAATTTTTTAGAAAACTTTTTTAGAAATTGTTTGAATTATTTTGTAATTATTGCCATTATATATTAATACGCCGTCGTCTATTGGTCACTCTTTCTAGTACAGTTTCAAAATCTTGATGTCATTTTTTTGTTCTGTTGGCCTTGCTTTAAAATTCCAGAATTAATGTGCTTTTTTCATATTAAAGTTGTTTATGCTTACTAATGATTGTAAGTTAAATGCCTTTTACTAACTTCAAAGGTTTATTTGAGAAATGATAAAATAAATAAATTTCAGTTAATTTTTGACAGATATTATTGAAAATTTACTGTCTGCCATCAAAATATACCGTTATTCATGAATGAAACAGTAAATAAATTTTCGAAAATCGATATTAATTGTGTTGTTGTTGTTTTTATTTTCCTTCCCTTTATTTTGCGAATATGCGCAATCGACGATATTAAGTGAAGTTTTAATGAAAATTTTTTCAAGCAGTCAACAAGACGTGCTTCGGGTAGAAAAAAAAAATATTTATTTTATGAAATAAAAAAATATTTCTAGATAATTAAAGAGAAAAAAATTATACAAGTGTGAAAGAAAAGAAAAAAAAAAATTAATTAGTGTTAGTAATTTGAAGTTAAATTTGTGAATTTAAGTGTTAAAATTATCTTGTAAAAGTTTTAAATTAAATGAAAGATTTTAAAATATTACGATGTAGAAAAAATTAAAATATTTAAGGAAGGAAAAGTGTAAAAAAAAAACGAATAAAGGAAAAATCGGATTTGATTTTTTCCTTTAATATTTTTTGTTTTTTTTTTTAATTTTTTATTTTTATTGCAATTAAATAAAAAATGTATTATCGATGTAATTTTATTCAAAATATTTAATATTCGTATATTTTAAAATCAAAATTAGTGTTAATTCAAAATAAAATACAAGAAAAAAAAAAAAAAAATTATTCCAAACGAAAAGTTAAAATAAAAGTTAAAATTAAATTTAAATAATATTTAAATAAAAAAAAAAAACAAAATAATTAAATTGCATTAATATTAATAGTTAAATTAAAAAATAAAAAAATCAAAAAATCTTTAAAAATTATTCCTTTACAAATAATTCCATTGAAATTTCCACCCCACAACCGCATAGATATGATGGATGTGGAGGGTGATGGTGGTGGAGGTGGTGGTCATCATAATGTTACCAATATGAATTCATCTGATCGTAATTCACAAGCAACATCATATGAACCATTGGATAATAATCATAGACGTGGTAATCATCATCGTGAACCTTTAGATAGTCCTGAAATGGATTCAGCTACACCACCAAAAGATCGTAAACATATGGTATATTTGGCATTGTTAACTGCCGGTATTGGTTTCGTATTGCCATACAACAGGTAAATTTAATTTGAAACAATTAAAAAAAAATTAAAAAAAAAATACATACACATGTAGGTATATGTAATTTATAACTTAATTCTAATACCTATTAGGAACAATTTAAATATCTTTATTCAATTTAAAAAATTTACACTCGGTTTTATATACAAATTTAAATGAAATCTATATTAGTATCTAAATGTAATTTAGGTAAATTGGATTTAAAAGAAAATCTATCTATCCTCTTTTTTATTTTTTTTATTTTTGATAATGTCATTAAAATCTATTTATTGAGGTTAATAAAAAATAAAAAAAAACAAATAAAAGAATAAAACTATAAGTACTTATGTACCTAAAAAATGTACAAACATTATTATAAAGTCACAGGAAATGAATCATTCATATATATTATAATATATATGTGCGCCTATATTTATGAATATTCCTATGTAAAAGAATATAATTGTAGGTATTTATTGCATATTTATAGGCTTAAAAAAAAAAAAAAAATTTAAAATATAAGTACATTATATGCATAAACATTTTATATACATACGTGTACTTATTATGAATAAAAAAAATCCAAAAAAAAAAAAACACAAAACCTTTTTATATTTGTTTTCTCTCTTATAAATGTTTATATAAATGCATATATACATATATATAGATATTATATATAATAATATATACATGTATTGGACATCATTAAATTAAATGCGCTATTCTATAGATACCCGGTTATTATAATTGAATTGAAAGTTTTTTGCACAATTTTTTTGTTTTTTTAAACTTTTATTTAAATTGAACTTTTTATATAGAAAAAAAAACAAAACAAAAACAAAAAAAAACAGAAGAAAAATCCGCAACAAAAAAAAAAAAACAACAACAAAAATACATTTAAAAAAAAAAAAGGTTAAGTTTAAAAAAATAATTACATAAAAGTTTCTCTCATATATACAAATTATTCGGCACTTTTGTTTGCTTTTTTGCAAATGATTACGTATATTTAATTTTGTTATATTTTTAAAGGGTCCTTACAGGTCCTTATTTTAAATTATTTTCTTTAAATTTGAAAAGACATTTTACAAAAATTTAACATTTTCCATATGTGGGATTCGGTTTTTATGAATATTTAGTAAATTAAAAAGAAGCCGATTGGATGTTTTTAATGTGGTATACTTTTCATTATAATTTTAGTGTATGTATGTATGAATGTATATTTGTATATTATTTATAGGCAAATGTATCCATTTTACATATATATATATAATGTATGCCAAAAATCTTTATAAGAAAAATATCGATTACTATATACATAATATGTACATGTATAAATTTTATAATATGATGGGTAAACTATCATTCTTTTAACGTCTTTGTACACCCCTACCACACCTGTCATTTTCATTCTGAAATTGGAAAAGTTGAAAGGGATGGAAATAGGTGAGGTGAGGTGGATATCAAATTTCTTTTATGTAATGTTTGGTTCTGTTTTCTAAATCGATAAAGATGTCGTCAGAGTGTGAATCAAAAAAAAAAAAAAAAGGATAATAATAAAAATTGGAAAAAAAAACAACAAAAATATAAAAAGTTTTTCTATACCGCTTAATGAAAAAGAAACAGAAACTATCATCAGCTGTAAAGTTGTTGTTAATTTTTTGTTTTTTTTTGAAGTTTTATGTTGTCGCTTCGATTCAATTTGTTTCTTTTGGTTTTTTTTTTTTTTTTTCAACTTTCAGTTTTACTAAATTTTTTTTTTAAAAAAATTTATTTGGTTAGAATAAAAATACATTTTTGATGTTTTTGCTGTTTTTTTTTTTTTTAAGATCCGTTAAAAGGATATCCTTACGCAAGCACATTTACTATTATGTATATAAAATACAGTATAAATGTCGATATACATAGAAAAATAAAATATATATTGTAGGTAGGTATAGGATATGAAATTCGAAGATTAAAAGAAATTTAATATCGTAAGATATTGAAAAAGTTTTTTTTTTTTTTTTTATTTTTTTTATTATTTTCCAATTTATTTTATTTGTTTATTATATATGTTATTATTATTATGATGTTATTGTTTATTTTATTATTTGTTATAAGAATGATATATTGAAAACTTTTTTAAAGAAATAAATAACAATTTTTTTTTTTTTTAAAGCAGGAAATTATATTTTAAATTATTTTGCAGTTCCTTTTTTTTTTTTTGAGGTTTTTTTTTTTTTATTAAATTTTAAAAAACAAAATTGTTAGAAAATGGAAATTATTATATTAAATCAAATACAGAGTTACTATATATATCTGATTAATTGTGAGATGGATCTACTTAAGTTTTTTGATTTTGACATATCTGAATATTTAGAATAAAGAGTTGGAAAAAGTTGGAAAGAGTTGAAAAAACTAATTTTTTTTTTTTATAAAAAGATGATGTACCTATTAAGAATATATCTGATATGGTACTAGGTATATATATGTATACATAAGTATATGATAAAAAAAATTAAAATATAGTTATGTTATTTATGTCATGTAATTAATGAGAAGTCATTAGAATTTATTGTCATACTTGATTCTAACTTTGACTTAAAAAAAAAGTTTTAACAGTAAAAGCAAAAAAACATGGTGTCTGGTGATGGGTTAGTTTTTTTTATTCCTTTTCCACTCTTACAATGAGGATAAAGGCATTCATCAAGAACTTCAGTATTCAGTTTCATTATTTTCAATAAGGCGTCAATTAATATTAAAATTAATCTAATGTTAAATTTTGTGCGCCATCTATTATCTTACACTAGAGTTATTTATATATTATTTTATATTACTACTTATATAAACTATTATGATGTGATTTCATTTTGCTACGGTATATTGGACTCAAGGACGCTTGGATCGACGGTTTCTTTACCACTACGCTATTGATCAGGACGTGATGAAAAATCCTTAGAATTATTGAAAAAAAAAATTGAGGCTTCAAATAATTTTTAAAAAACTTTTTGGCCTAAATAGAAGCGTATTCTCAGAAAAACTTCAATGATTATTTATCAATTAAATCGTAGTAGTTCGATTGAATAAATAATTTTAAGAGGTTAAGCATTAAGCTTGATTGTCATACTTGATCCTAACTTTGACTTAAAAAAGAAGTTTTATCAGCAAGAGTAAAATATCATTAGAAAATATTGATTTTACGTTCATGCTCCCATTATACGACAACATTATTGTAATGCGAGCATTTTCATACAGGCCGCGCTTACCGTTTGTCAATGTGCTAACGCTCAGTGTAAATGCTAGCACTTAGGAACATACAAGGAACATTCTTGATACCTACCAAGTTAGTTAAAAAATCAGTTCCTTTAAGTTAAGAAGAATCATTAAAGAATGTTAATCCCAAATTAAATATTAATAATTCCTCATTTCTTTCAATAATAGCGAAATCACCAAGTAGTATAAGGATTGAGTTAAGATATTTTATTATTTGTTAATTGACTGTCCCTTATCACATACATTGTAATAAGGGGATCACCACAAACATTCTTTAAGGAAATCGAATTTATTTTGCATCTCCTCGATTGATAAGCTATAACCATATGATATAGACAACTACACCACCCAAGATCTCTTAAATTCTTCAATTATTATCTAATCGATGGTGTAGGAGTTAGGACGTCCGCTGAAAGGAACCGAATGAACTCGGGTTAAAAACCTGATCAGGTATCATATATAATAAAAAAATATGGTTCATAATTTATATCATAATAGCATCCCCCATTTCAAATTAGAAATAGGGGTTAAATGTACCATGGTTTTAAATAAATTTAATTATTAAATAAATCATCATTATACTAAGAACCATCACATTTTACTGATATTATAGATTTTTTTTAAGAAAACTCTTGATTATTCCAATTTTCTCAATTTATTTATTTATATCCATACTCTAATAACAAGTTTTTACCTTACAATTTAAGTAAAAACCGTTACCATAAGGATATCATTTTCTATCAATTATTTTTGATCAATATAATAGTTATGTTGTTTTAATTTAATGTTAATTGAATTTTTATTGTTGCGTTAAGTTAATTGAATATTTTAAAGGGGTTTGAATACTACTCTTTTACTACTATAAACACACTTATCTAAGGTAAAAATTATATTATTATTTATAGAATACTAAATAACAATACTTATAATATAGTATCCTGTTACTCAAACGAATTTATTGAAATAAAATATGTATAATACTAATTATCAGTTATTCAATTAAAGGTTATCAAGTTATTCAATTATGATAATCAAAAATTAATTATATTCTAATTACAAAAAATATTCTCACATAATTAAAAATTTAATTTAAAACAATTATAACGTACAACCGTACAGTTAGTAAATATAATTAAATATATTGTTGCTACATACTATAGAGTTCATGGTGACAATAATTTATTTCTTATATATATATATATATATATAAATTTGTATATATATAAATATGTATATATATAATTCAAAGAAATTTTTAATCAATAAATCGATAATAAAATAAAAATAAAAATGGAATAAACTTTTAAAATGCATGCATTAGATCATAATACTGTGAAGTATTATTTTTTTGACCTCATGTATAAAATCCTTGAAATTTTCTTCTAATATTTAAAAAAAAAAAATTTAAAAATTTTTCATGTCCTTGTATTATTTATTTTTCTTCTTTCTCAGTTTTTTATATTCTGTCTTTGTCTTTTAAACAAAAGATTTTTATTTTTTTTTTTAAATATTTTATAAGAAATATTTGTTTTAGTAGATTTAAAATAAATTCTATACTAGATGCTACCTTTTCAGGTATAACTATCTACTAATGTAAGAAAAAAATGTGAATGGAAAATAAGTAAAAAAGATTAAAAGGAAAATTATGGAATTTTTCTTTTATTTTTATATTAAAATGTTAATAAAAAAAAAGGCAAAAAATTTCAAAAGAAGAGCATTGAATTTTAAGATAATTGACTGCATGAAATTTTTTATAAAATTTATGTTTTTGAATGGTATATTTAAAATTTTAAAGATAACAATAGCTAGTCCAAGGGCTACATTAAAAATGTATGAAATTGATTGTTTAAGGGTTTTTTTTTGGGTCGAGGAACTTGTGTTGTACTTATGATGCATGTTGATCAGTTTTGGTGTGAGACTATAATTTAATATGAATATAAATTAAAAATATATGAAATAAATGAAAAACCAAAGTACTCGTTTCACTAAATTTATTTATTTTCATAAGTACAAGTACTTAGTTCAATATCGAGTACAAGCTCTGAAGATGTCTACGAAATACATGTAGGCAAATAAATAAGTTTATTGAAATTAAATCACTCAAACGTTAAAAAAATACTAAAATAAATATTGAAATATTATCATTTATTAAAATTTTCTAATTTAATTTAAAAAAGTAATCATTGAGTACATACTTAATTTTAAAATACAATCAAAAGTAATTTCCTTATAAGTCATTTGATTTTTTGTTTTTACGGGGAAATGAAAAGCTCGAAAACCACCCATTGAAACTATGAGGTGTTTCTTTGGGTAGTTTGCGATTTTAACACACCAAAGAATCTGTGAAACGGTTTGGTTACAGGGATGAGATTTTGAATGGATTTAGGATTATGGTAAAAGTTATTTGAAATTTCTGGATTATGGCGGATGGGAAAAATTGGATGGGATATTTAGATGAAAGATGTTAATGTTCTTCTTAAATTTGGTTAAATCGTACATATATACATTATCAACTTTGGGGAACACATTTACTGGAATATGGTTATATAAACATAGGCCTATCTCAACAATAATAAGCATACGTATACAGTTGAAAAGAGATAAAAGTTTTGCTAGTAATCGAATATCTACGTTCAACGTAGCTGGTTTATGTTTATATACTTTGCATCTGAAAAGAATGAAAATAGGAAATTCTTGAGACTTGTGATAATTATTTTGAAACTATATTAGGTTATTGCCAGGATTAGAGCTGGTAATTTTTAAGTACCAGCAGCAATCAATTACCAATACTGATACTGGAAAAAACAACAATTGAAATTCAAATACTAGTACTGTACTGGGGGAAAAAATACCAGTAAAAATACTGCTACTAGTACTCACTACGATTAATATATATATATATTTAATATTTATTGAAATTAAAAATACTATCGTTTTTTCTCTACAATAATGAATATAGTTGTACATATATAAAACCAGACCATTTAAAATCTATAAATTTTTCAGTAAGGGTTTAATATTACATGAATTCCAATTTTTAATAATTTTATTATATATATTTCAATTACTAGATTTTATTATGTAATACTGGTAAATACAGATTAATATTGGTGGTTACTGGTTAATACTGCAAAAATATCCAAAGTCAGTATTTTTACTGTAACTTATTTTTTCAAGTACCCGTAATTTTATTTGAGTTTCAATGAATGATTTTTTTGTACAGTAATTACCAGTAATAGTATTTGACTTTTACTGAATATTTTTTCAGTATCAATACTGTTACTAATTTGCTTATTAAATTTTCAAAGTACTTGAAAATCATCATTTCTATCCAGGGTAATATGGGCTAATTGTATAAAATATATATATATATAAATGTGTTTTATTTTTTATTGATTTGGAAATCAAATTCTTTATTCTTAATATGAGTGACAAACTTGTTCCCCTAATAAATATACAGTCTTTATGGTTTTTAGTATTTTTACATATGGTATTTGTAAGTTTAACTGGGAGGTAAAATGTATCTTATTTTAGTTTTTAATGTCATTTGTCAACTGGTTTAAAAAATTTTTCTTAACATTTGAAAATTAAATTTAAAAATCAAATATTTTCGATTATCAGTAACTTCTTTTTCTAATGTACTTTTAACATTTAAATTAACAGAAATATTCAATTTAAAAATACTTGGTAATCAATTAAAAGTAATAAAAAAAAAAAGGACATGACTTATAAAATGTATATACTGTATACTTAGATAATATTTTGATTTTTATTGAACTAATGACATTACAGAAAAAAATAACATTTTATAATCTATCCTATTGAATTTATTATGATGTCAGTGTAATGGAAAATAAAAAGGAAATCTTTCGAATATCAAGGATAAAAAATGGCTTCAAATCAATGTTATATAAATATAAAATTTAATGAGATGATTTAAAAAAAAAAAAAGAAACAAATATATTTTTATCCGATATAAAAATAATTTTGAAGTTTGATTGAAGGTTGTTCTACAGTTCTATAGTAGAGTGTGACGTTATTGGTGGTATATTATTTTACAATGTTTTCATTAACTTATATAATTTTATTTTGAATTTATTGAATTGAATATATATATACATATATATTTGTACATATATAATGTATATGTATATTCTTTAATTAACATTTGTTAGATTTCATGTTTTTATAAAATTTCTAAATAATAAGAAAATTTTTTGTTTGATTCTAATAGTGATGATCCAAATGTCACTTCGCTTCTAGCGTTGCCTCTAGCGTCGTTTCATTCAAACGTCATGCTCTAAAGAAAAGAAAGATTAAATGCTACTGTCGATTGTTTATCTTTCAAATTGAATAAATTATATATAGAATAAAAAAAAAATTTTTTTAATATTAAAAACAAATTTAAAAAAAAATGTAAATTTAATGTCAAAGCGAGCAAAAGTAGATAATTTTATAAAAAAATTTAATGTCAACGCAGGCAAACGTAGAAAATTTCTCTACTCTACTGTCGCTTCGTTCGGCGCCTCTAGTTTCCCTCTTTTATTTGGTCAAGTTTAATTTAAATTAATGCATTCTACTTAAACGTCAAAGCGACGCGTGTACTGGGTCATCGCTTTTAAAGTAAATTTTTTTTGAAAACTTTGACAAATTTTTAAAAGAACTAGAATTGAGTCGTCAAAGTTTAATATTTAAAGAAATTCTACTTAAAGAAAGTAATTTATTTGGTTAAAGAATAAAAACTCTCTTGTTTTGGAACCGCTTGCATTTTTATACCCGTATGACTATATAGTCTAAGGGTATAATAAATTTGCCATTAAGTTTGTGACGCAGAGAAGGGGGGAGGGGGTGGGGGAAGGGTATAGATATAGACTCAAGTGTATGGAACGGATCAGAATCGAAAAATAAATTGATTTAGCTATGTATGTCCGTCCGTCCGTCTGTCCGTCTGTCTGTCCGTCCGTCACCACGATAACTCAAAAACTAAAGTAGCTAGGATCTTGAAATTTTCGCAAATTAGTTTTTTTGCAATAGCCATCATCGCTATTTAAATCCAGCAATTTTGCTCTATGGGTTCAGGTAGCTCCCATACAACTTTTTTTATATGAGTATTACTTTGTACCTATTACAGCTGCGTGTCTGAAATTTTGCCAAAAATAGTTCAGTGTAATGGCCATAGTTACTGCAAAATTTGATTTGTCTACTGCAAAGGGTTCGAGTAGCTGCCATACCATTCCTTCTTTTATATGAGCATTACTACACCTAATAAAGTTGCTATGTTTGAAATTTTGCTAAAAGTAATTAATTTTTATAATAATAATGATATAATGTTTATATAACGGTCATTCGGGTAACCAGAGTTGACACAGTCTACTCTACCACACTCTTCCTCGTTTAAATGTATTTAAGAATCCTAGATAACTCTTCAGTAACTTTTTATTACAAGTAGTAGTATATACAAGTAGTAGGAGAAAAACCTCCATCGCCGTAAAATTCGTTCAGTAGATCAGTTACATTAATATACAATATAGAGACTATTCTGAATATAACTCTGGAAATTAGAAACTTATCTTAATTTGTAATTTGTGCTTTCTAAATCTTATTATTTTTTTCATTTTTACGTGGGAAAGTAGAAAATTTCGAAAGTCATCCATTTAGAACAATGCGGTGTTCTTCGGTGCTTCTTTGGACTTTAAAATACCAGAATCTCTTAATCTTTTTGAACCAAACTTTAGTGTGGGGACTTTGATACAAATGTAGAATTTGGTTCCACGAATAAGTATGTGAAAGAATTATGGAATTTTGGGTTTATAGGATAAGACAAGAGATAAGCCAAGTTATTCGCTCCTTAATAAATATACTTCATTCCTTTTCATAGTTAATGTAAGCTCTGGAACATAAGTTTAAAAATACATCTAAATTGTACAAACATAATATTTTTAATCCTTTATCCATATTGCTTATTCAAAGATTTTGATTGTGTGAAATAATTAGTTAATCAAAATATCAACTTATCATTTATTATAATTTAATAAGGTTTTCTATAAGGTACCAAAGAACATACAAATACAAAATAAATAAATATACTAACTCAAAATTCAAAGTCATTATTTTATATAACAATATAAAAAAACGAATAAATTTTTTTCCATTTAATATATTACAACATTTTTCAACAATTGTATATACATATCAAACTCGTCTGTGTTAGTATCGTTCAACGATCCTTAGACACTAAATATTATACAAACACATTTAAAAAATTAAAAAAAAAAAATCATTAAATTTGTTTTGCAAATGTGAACATTATGTAATATTAAATTTTGTACTTGAACTTCCTAGATATTTCGTTTTTTAATCTTTTTACCTATTTTACTTCTGTTTCCTAAATTTAAATTTATATAAAAATATTTTGATTGTATGAATGTGTTGGTATATATATACATGTACATATCATGCAAATGTACATATAAAATAAAAACTAACAAAAACAGAAATAAAAAGAAAAGAACAGGCAAATAATAATAGATAATACGCCTACACTTATGCAATATGAATTTGATTTGTTTTGTTTTGGTTTTTGTTTTTTTTTTTCATATTCTTTTGTGTAATGTTAAATTGTTATACTCTTACTTTGCAACTGAAAACAATAAAATTAAAATAAAAAAAACTCAACTAAAAATAAAGGAAGGAAAATTTGAATATTAAAAAAGTTAAAAAAAAAATAGTGGAGCAAGTTATGATAAATAGAGGCGGCTCTAGGTTCTAAAGAGGCTTTTTGCTATAAAGGATTTAGAATGATTTTGATTATTCCGAAAATTCGAAAGAAAGTGTATAAAAGTTACAACCAACCTAAAAAGAAAGTCCCTATTTCTTCTAATAAGACAAATATGACTAAATTCAAAACCCTATTCTTGAACCTCTTTTATATCATTACAATGGAAAGTTTATATGTCAAGAAAAGTTTAGATGTGAAAAGTTAAAAGAAACCTCGAAAATTAATATGTAAAGAAGTGAGTCTATAGAATCTGATAGCCTTACATTAAATAAATTTTTAAATTTTTATTTCGGGGTCCATTTTTTGAATGAAATCAATTCAAACGAGGAAGAGTGTAGTAGAGTAGACTGTGTCAACTCTGGGATACCCGTATGACCGTAACATATACATTATATCATCCGGTTAATTACTTTTGGCAAAATTTCAAACATTCAGCTTTATTAGGTGTAGAGTAATGCTCATATAAAAGAAGGAGTTGTATGGCAGCAACTAGAACCTTTTGCAGTAGACCAACCAAATTTTGCAGTAACTTTGGCCATTACACTAAACTATTTTTGGCAAAATTTTAGACACCCAGCTTCATTTGGTGTAGTGTAATCCTCATATAAAAAAAGGAGTTGTATGGCAGCTACTCGAACCCTCAGCAGTAGACCAACTAAATTTTGCAGTAACTTTGGCCATTACACTAAACTATTTTTTGCAAAATTTCAGACACCCAGCTTCATCAGGTGTAGTGTAAAGCTCATATAAAAGAAGGAGTTGTATGGCAGCTACTCGAACCCTCTGCAGTAGACCAACCAAATTTTGCAGTAACTTTGGCCATTATACTAAACTACTTTTGGCAAAATTTCAGACACGCAGCTTCCATAGGTATAGAGTAATGCTCATATAAAATTATAAGTTGTATGGCAGGTACTCGAACCCGTGGACCAAAATGGCTGAATTTCAAACTCAATTCCGTTTTTTGCATAAAAACGAATTTGTGAAAATTTCATAATCCTAGCTCCTTTACTTTTTGAGTTATCGTGATGACGGACGGACAGACGGACGGACAGACGGACGGACAGACGGACGGACATACATAGCTAAATCGATTTATTTTTCGATTCTGATCCGATCCATACACTTGAGTCTATATCTACCCACCCTCCTTCTCTGCGTCACAAACGTAATGGCAAATTTATTATACCCTTGGACTATATAGTCATACGGGTATAAAAATGTGGACGTACTGTTCGAATGCTCAGCTAAATACCTTAAAAGAAAAAAATTAGAACTTGAAAATCAATATAGAGAAAATTACTGGTTCCTAGGTCGTAAGTTGCCAATTTAAAATGAAGTGTTAGTTTACAATCAAGTCATAAAATATATATGGTTGTATGGAATTTAACTTTAGGGTTGTGCCAAAAAAAATGTATATACTTAAGTAAAATACAAGTCTTTTAAAATAAGTTTTTACGGAAATTATAGTTAATTCTCCCTGCGGCAAGTACAAAATGATCATCTACATAGGGATCTAAATATCGTTACCTAGAGATTACATATAAGATTATGCTAAAAAACATCAAGCATGTCTAGAAAGGCACTCATATTCTCAAAATTAAGTTTACTACTTAACAGAGTTTTAAAGAACAAGGACTTTAGGTTTAGCACAAACAACTGATTTACTTAGAATACCATATGTCCAGTAGGTTTCCTATATACAAAAGTAATATTGAAGACGAAAATTATAGTACTGTGTGATTTGGTTTTAATATGTTATAAGAGAATTCATGTTTTTTTTTTTAGGATTTGAGTAACGACCCCTTCGACAATCAACTTGGAGAAAAAAATTCAGAATGAAAACAGATTAGGTTTTGGAAATTCCAATAAAAAAATGTTCGATCTAACTTTTTTATTTAATGGTTAATTATTATTTTGTTGTTATACAGTATATTAATGGGGAATATTTTTAGCTTAAGTATGAAAAATTATATCTCGCAAGTGGTGAACCATTTTCGGCTTCGTACATTCGTGCTCTTTCCAGTACATTTTCATTACTTTTCTTAATTTTTGATCGCTGTTCTGTTGTGTACTGTTCCATTTTCGATTCCCCAAGTTTTTTTCACAAAATTCTGAAAAATGAAAAATAAAAAATATAAATAAATTTAAAAAGTTATTAAACATTCAAACCATATCGGTCGTTTTGCGCCACCCTGTGTATTTTTTTTTTTAACTTTTTTTTTTTTTGTAAAAGAATGTGGTATGAAGGATTATTGTCTGTAATTAGTTTGCATAATTTTAAGCTATTTAAGCTTTTATATATTGTTGTAAAGAAGAACTAAAGTAAAAACAAAAACAAAATCTTTTTTATCTTCTAGCTTTGTTTCTTTTCTTAGTAATTTTTTTCTTATTATTGTTATTGTTTTGTTTTAGTTTTGTTTGTGTTAGTTTTATTTCTTAACTTTTAAAGAAATTGTTAATTATAATCTAAAAGTACATTTTAGCAAAAAAACCAAAAACTTTTTAATATTCTACCTAATTTTGTTATTTTGGTTTTATTTTGAAAGTTTAATTGTTTTTAAGGAACATCTCTGTGGTGTAGGGGGTACAAGCATATGGTTTTATTAACTGAAGTAGAGGAAGTTTAAATTCGGCACAGGTGGATAATAAGTTCCCTTTAGTAGTTTATTAAAAATTTCATATATAAAATTTATTTAAATTAATGCATAAGAAGTAAAAGCATGCTACAAGCTTCTGTATTACATTGTATCTTTAGAAGATTCTTATCTGGGCATTTTTCTTATTTTAATCAGAATCTGCTCATGAATTCTTTTTAGGCTCAAATTATCCAATTTATCCCTTTTGTGTTTTTCAACACAAAAAGCGCTCAGAGTGCATCAAAAAGTTGTTTGCCTTTTTCAGACCCAATTCTTCCCTTTCGGTTCATTGTTTCGACTGCTCGTACCGCCTCTTTTAAACTCTGCAACCCAATATTTCACAGTTGTAAATGAGGGAGCAGACTCCCCGAGAGTAGAATCAAGTTCACTTTTGATATCGGTTGGACTGGGACCTTTTAAATAAAAATATTGAATAACATAACGATGACCAATTTTCTCCTTTCGTTTTGTGTTTCTTTTTCAATTCAAAGTGCGCTTAGAGCGCGATCTGTGAGTTTAAAAGACTTTTCTTGAGTTGTCAAAAAATAAAACGTCAAATAAATGTAAATGTTTATTTTTTTTTTTTTTGCATTTCGGTTTTTTAAATGAAATAAAAATTATTTTATAATTCTTAATAATATTTGAATACCTATTTATTTATAAATTATACAAAATAACAAAATATTTTGTATCAAATACCATATGATAATTGACAATTCCAGCTCTGAGCATTTGGTTTTTTTAATTCAGAGCGTCAGTGTTCCGATAAAACTTTGATCTGTGCATAATTGGCTCTGACCAAAGATGTGATTGCAAAGGGAAAACCTCTCCTGATTTTAAAGTTTACTTGAAATTTAAATTTTATGAAATGAGTCATTATTTTTTATATTTATGGTATTTTCTAGACCAGCCCTAATTATGACTTAATATATTGTCCAAATCAAGATTCTGAACTGAAAAGCTGGTTTTTTTCTGTATGGCAGTTAGTGTTAAACGTAGTGGTATAATTTTCTAAAATCTAAATGAACATACTACTGAACATTGTATTAAGCTAAATGTCTGATACAATTTTCTCCAATGCTATTCCTTTAGTTTTAAAATTAACAGGCAGATTTACTAAATCTAAAGCAAAAGAGACTTGGTTCTACTTATGTAATGATAGAAATAATACTACGCCAAGGCAATTTTTTGAAAATTTTAATTGTTTTTAAAAATTAACATTGTTTTTTGTAATTGAAATAATGTAAATACAAAGATAATAATGTTAATATTTCCAAATTCCGAGTAAAAAAAATTATAATATTAATGAGATGTTGTTATTCAAAGTAAAAGAGTTTTAAAGGTAAATTGTTTCTTAAATATAACAAAAGCAGATGAAATGAAGTATTTTTAGATTTTTTCGGGTGGAAAATTAAAAGTTTTTGTTTTTATTGAAAATGTTCACTTTTGTTTTGCTATTCATTGAAAATTTCTTATAATCCGGGGCTTGTTTTTTTGTTCCTTCTAAGAATAATTCATTAATATTATTTGAAACATTTAATTTAACTTGGTTTAGCAAATTTTTATACCCGAATTAATATAGTTTGTAATATTGTAAAGGAAAGAGAGGAAGAACGAAAAGACAGACTGTGCAAAGATTGAACTAGAATTAAAAAGTGAGTTAGATTTGGTATGTGTTTTTGTCCAGTCGTGCGAAGGATCAACTCAAAAATTAAAGGAGTTATATTATGCTCGTGTGGGCATCCTCGAGTTGACTAAGTCTACTCTACTCTCTTCCATGTTTTGCTTAAATTTATTGCTAAGAGAGTGATGTGAACCCTGCCCTTCATTTTCAAGTATGGCAAAGTATAGGAATCCTATTTATTTATAAGTATAAACAATTCTCCTATTTTGGATTCGAACCTTTCTAGGTCTATTAGTTTTTATTATCAATTTTATCTACCAAGTATAATTCATACAGTGTATTGACAGTTTGTGGTCCTATTAAATAATTTAATAATATGTGGTATTCATTTAAGTTTATCAACATTACATTATATGGCATCTAAAATATTTAAATTCTGAGAAATTTCTGATAACATATTTCGACTACTTCAAGAAAATCACAATATTATTATTTTGTTCAAAATTTCTAGGAATTCCAAGAATTTAAATATTGAAAGAAACATAAGTGCTTCAATATCAACCAAATGTATAACCATGTATTCTATTCAAGTTGTTTTTCAATTTAGTAACGATATATCCGTGAATCTTTTTCGTCTTCTTCGAATTTATTAATTAGAATCTAACAATTTCTTTGAATATCTGATATCCATACCCAATGTCCACCAATTTTATTTAAAATGAATAAAATCCTTGAAAACATGATTTTTGGGTTATTTTAGGAGGGGGATAAAAGCTTTATATTTTTAGAGGGATCTGAAATCTTGTACCTAGTCAAAATTAAAAATACTAAAGTTCATGAGAAGAATTAAATTTCAAATTATAAGAGTCACTATAATTTTTGAGAGTGTTGTAATATTTAATCTATATATTTTATATTTAATAATTGTTTTTTTTTAATTTTAGCTTTATAATTGCCTCAGATTACTGGCAGGAAAGATTTCCAAGACATTCAGTAGCATTAGATATGTCAATGACATATATTATTGTAGCATTTTCAACAGTTCTATTAAATAATGTATTTTTGTCATTGGCACCATTTCGTATAAGGATATCATTTGGTTATGCAATATCATTTACAACATTAATATTTGTAGCATTTGGTGAAGTAGCATGGCATGTATTTTCAGCAAATACCGCATATTCAGCTAATTTGGCAGCAGTATCATTAGTAGCTATTGGATGCACAGGTATATTTAATTTTTATTAAAAAATACTATAGTTAGAATTTAATATCAATTATAATATTTACTATACAGTACAACAATCAAGTTTTTATGGATTTGCAAGTATGTTGCCAAAACAATATACACAGGCTGTGATGGCTGGTGAAAGCTTAGCTGGTTTTCTTGTATCTTCCAATCGTGTTGTGACAAAATTACTAATACAAAGTGATCGTGTTTCAACTGTTATATTCTTTTTGACTTCAACAATATACATTGGATTCAGTTATATATTATTAACAGTGAATATGCAATCACCATTTGTTAGATATCATATGAAGGCTTGTGCTAAAATTGTTTTAAGACCAGATGAAGACAGACTGGTAATTATTTACATTTAATTTTTTCATTTTAAATTGTTTTTTACTTATAATCTATGATTTTAGAATGATACAATTGATGGTGATGGTTCAACAGCAAAATATGGAGTATTGTCATTGGATTCAAGTCCGCCGCCAAAGACCGAATCAACAAATAATGTTGCACTTAGTTTCAGGTAATACTTTTATTATTGTATTCTAAAAAAAATATTTTAAATCTTTTTAATTGAACTTTAAAAATTTTAGCAATCCTGTTTATGAATTATCAAATCCAACAGCTGGTGAAAGTGTACTGGAAGGTTTAAATAATTTACCAGAGTTAATACCAACGCAACAACAATCACAACAACAAGAAACACCAAGTGTTGCATATAAAGTTGAACATATATTAACACCCGGACAATGTGGTCCTAGCCGTTTAAGTGATTTAAAAATTGGTTTTCAATCAAGATGGCGTGTAGCACAAGCCATTTATCCATATATGGTTTGCATTGCATTAGCATATTGTGTTACACTATCATTATATCCTGGTATTGAATCTGAAATAGTTTCCTGTAATTTGGGAAATTGGATGCCCGTGTTGTTAATGTTTACTTTTAATACATCTGATGTTATTGGAAAATTATTAGCTGCTGTTCCATATCCATGGTCAAGACGTCAACTGATTTTAATGTCAGGATTAAGAATAATTTTAATACCATTGTTATTGTTATGTTGTACACCAAGAGCACAACCTGTTATAGCTGGTGAAGGTGCTGCATTTGTATTTACAATTGCATTAGGTATAACAAATGGTTTGTCAGGTAGTTTGCCAATGATGTTAGCCCCCGCTAAAGTACCTGGTACATTAAAAGAAGTTACTGGCAATATTATGACATTATCGTATAATGTTGGTCTAACATTTGGTTCATTAATTGGTTATGTGTTTGAATCAATGTTAGGACCACAAATTCAACAAAGTGAACTATGTAAAAGTTTATTTTTTACAACGGAATCAAGTTATGTGCATAATACAACAATGTTACCATTATCAGCAAGTAGTTCATCAGCTATAACAACAACATTGTTACATAGTACAATGGCAACACCAACACATACATCAGCTGCAGCTGTTGCAACTGCTGCATTAACATCATCAGTGGCAGCATCACCTGCAGCCGCAGCAACAAGTACATTAACAACAACAGTTGTAACAAGTTTATTAACTGTTTTAACATCATTGGCATCAAGTACACCATCAAGTATTATTGATTTATCTAGTTCATCATCAATAACAACTCCGGCATCATTAAGTCCTGTTCTACCAACAACATCATTTTCAAATGATACACAGGATTTATTTACGAAAATAATAAAAACAACTGTAGCAGCATCATTTGTTGGTAGTGAATCAACTTCAGAGTTTAGTGATCAAAATTAGGTGTTTATAAAATTAATACAAATATTGAAAAAAAAAAATTAAAAAAATTATGAATGAGATGAAAAGATAATAATAAAAAAACATATAAATATATATACATATAAATAAAATATATATAAATATATAATCCTTTTTTTTTTCAAACTACTAAAATATAAAAAATTTTTATAGCGGGAAAAAATAAGCAAAAATAAATTTACAAAATTGTAATAAAATAAATCTTAAGTTTAAAAAAAAAAAATAAAAACTAAAAAAAAAAAATTTAAGTTATATGTATAATTGTATAGTGTATTAATTATATTAGGCGATACAATAATAATAATAATTATAACAATATATTAAAAATAAAATCACGGATTTGATTAATGTACGAATTATACAAGATTTTTGAGCGAAAACACGTCAGTTTAAAGTTAAAAAAAAATATACAAATTCATTCCATATAAGTGTCATATTTTCAAATTAAAAATTTTAAAATCAGAACCTAATTAATAAAAGTATAATATAAATAAAATAATATTTAAAAAAAAATAAATTTAATAGCAATATCAATTTAAATATAAACAGTCCGTAAAATAAAATTCAACCAAATCTCAGAAAATTTAAGTCAAATAACAGTAAAAATTATCCTAAAAATAATAATCTATCTAAATTGTCATTAAATTCATTTTTTTTATACATATTTTAATTTATTTTAATTATTTATTTTTTTTTATATTTTCCAGTTTAAAATTAAAGTAAAATTTATAAATATAAATTTAAATTAATACCAAAAAAGTTTTAATAAAACAATGAAAATCTCGAAATCAACAAAATATAAATAAAAGTAAAAATTTTTTTAACTAACACAATTTTTTAAAAAATAACTTTAATATAAAACCAATTTTGATGAAATTTACAATTACGTAATAAATATAGGTAAATAGATACATTTTTAACAATAAATTCATTTAATATTTATTTATTTTATTTAAACTAAACTTTTGAGTCCTTCCTTAGAAATGCTAATACATATTTAAAATGAACTTACACATTTTTAATATTTATATACAATTATGTAACCTGAAATAATCATAATTGGTACTACACATTTGACATCGATTAAAGATGATAGGAAAATTATAAAGATTGATCCTTACTACACCGTCATGCGGTTGCCAAATCCACTACCTTGCCATATATCACATTATATGGACGTCGGATATAACGAGACCGTTATTTCTATGGTATTAAAATCAATTTGTAATTAATTGATAAAATACATTTCTTTTGTATAAATTGCCACGTCTGTAGCGATACTTGATTGGGAAAAGTTAGGTTTACGACGATATTTTGACTATAGTAGTTGTTGATCTCCTTGTCGTCAAAATGTAAATATTATATTAAAAACAAATGCATTATATGAATAAAAATCACGGTTCCGTCACGACTAAGTTGTAGTGATGTTTGACCTTAAACAAAATTAAATAACGGATTTTAAAAAAATTTTTGAATCGAATGTAAAGAAAATTTTGTTTTATTTTTCGAAATTTTAATCTGAAATTACAAGATAACACACACTAAATTTTATAATTTCGATTTACATTTTTAAAATACAAATTTTCTATCTCTTTTTATCTCTCTTTCTTCCATTTTACTAAAGTAAACAATTTTTTTTCTCCAATAAATAGTTTAAATAAAAATTGAATATGATTCTAAACTCAACAATTGTAGGACAAAGTATTTGATAGTATTTGACATTTTGTCTAATAAACTTTTAATTGACTTTCGAAAAATACATTGTAAGTATATAATTTTTAATATGAGAAAATATTTTAAAATTTTCCCAAATCTATAGTAAAGTACTCATTATTAATTAATAAAACGATATTAACACATAATATAAACATAAATACATATCTAAATTAATATTTTTTACATAACTTTTAAATATTGTGAATTCAAATTTAACAAAAAATTTAATTTCTATTTAATTCATATTTATACTTTTATTATTACATTAATTACTTTTATTAAATTAAATATCAACCTTAAATAATAAAAATAGATTCAGAATAAATTAAATAATAGAAAACTAAAATTTTAACTCTTTTAACAGAATGCCAAAATTACCAATTTTTTTAAATATCATGAACGTGAACGTAATTTAATAATAATTATGAAATAATATATCTAATAATGATGTAAAAGATTATGAATAATTTTCATTTTTATTTAAATACCAAATATAAAATTAAGATTTAATTTAAAGTAAAATTAGACATTTTTTTTTTTAAATATATTAAGTTTAATATTATGTAAATCAAATTTAAATTTAGTTAAAAATTTATTAAAGTCAAATAAAATCATACTCGACTGTAAGAGTTTGAATCGAATAAAATGGAATTTACTAATTATTAAAAAAACAATTGTTATAAACGTAATTAATATTTATTTATAATAATTTATAAATATACTTAATATAATTTCACATATTATGAATTGCAGAAATATTTGATATTAACCATTGTAATGAAATGACCATTCGCTTTATCGAATGATTAAAAATTTATACTCAATTTCTGCAATTAAAAATATATTTATATAAAAAAGTTAAATATAATTTTTATTTTATTTATTTTTAATTTTTAATTAATATAATTTAATTACATCATAATAATATCATTCTGTTTGAGGGATAAATTAAAAAATATTTAATACACAAATACTTTATACAAAATTCAATAAACAAAACCCAAAAATTAAATTAAAAACTTTAAAATTAAAAAAAAAAATAAAAAAAAGACTAAAAATAGTAATAATATTATAATAAAATAAACTGAAACTTCATACTATCATTAAAATAATATTAGTATTATGTACAACTGGCGTATAATGCAAAAATAAGAAATTTGATATAATAAGTAATTTGTTATAATGACATTAGAATATAAATAAAATGTTATATAAGCCATAGTGTTGCCAAACATCAATTGGTTGTACTTGTCAAAATAGTTTTTTTTTTAAACACTTAATTAAAATTTAGAAATTCATTTAATAATTCAATTTTAAATATTTTTAAGTTGTGCATTTATCAAAGCTCTTTGTTTAATAAGACATCGTAGTAATTTAATTTTGAGGTAATAAATTTTTTAGACTTTTTGGCGAATTAGTTCACATGTATTTGACAAATGTCAAAAAATAATTTAAAAAAGAAATTTGATACCGAAATTAAGGAAATTACAAAAATTTTACCTTGAATTAAAAGAAAAACTCGTCCAGTTTTCAGATATTGTGATTTGTAAGATTTTATGATAGTATTATACCATGTATTACTACTTCTAAATAAAATTTAGACTTTATAATTGACTTTGCAATAATTTTTTATTTTATTTTAGTCAATATTGAATATTTAGTTAAAATTTTAATTTAATATTTAAAAAAAATATTTATTTAATAATATTTTGAATTTTTTTAGTATGCAATTTTTTTTTTATTTTAATATATTTTTTTATTTTTAAATAAAATTATAATAAAAAGATTTTTTTTCTTTTTTAAATTGTTAAATTTATTTGTTATTAATACATGTACTTATAAAATATTTAACTATTATATATTAATAAATATATACAAAATAAAAATAAATAAAGTAATAAAAATTAGATGAAAATAATAAAAAAAAATTATTAAATAGTTTGAATATATAGTAAATAATAATGTAATATATACAATACAAAATATTTATATTTATATATAACATTTATTAATATTATTAATTATATCTATATAAAAACTTTTAATTGAATGAAAGTAATTTGTCTGTTTCGACTTCCGCAAGTTAAGTTCATTAATTTGTACAGTCATTTTTAGGGCTGAAATACAACATGTCACTTAAACTGTTAAATGATTTTCAATATTTTAATTTAATATTGACATTTAAAATCAAATAATATTGTAAACTAAAGAATAATTATAGAAAACAAAAAGAATTGTTTTTAAATTTCATCGAAATTATTTGAAAGCTATAAATTTTGAAATTAATTCGAATCAATTTGGAATTTATTCGAAATTTTTATTATTAAAGAATATAATTGAACATTATTAATTTATCATAGGCCTAGATCCGATTTCGGACTAATGTGCCACCTGTTTACATTATAATTAATATATATGTACGTATTTTATATATACAATTATATAAATTGTATTATGTAATTAAACAAAATCAATTTATCATTAAAAAAAAAATAAATTAAATAATAAAAAAGGTAAAAGATAAAAAAAAAAAAGATGAGGATAGGTATTTTTTTTAAATTTTATATTTCTTTTAAATATTAAATTTTTACAATTTATTTTTTTGAAAAAAAAAAAATATAATACTATTTAATTGTAAAAATTAATATTTAAAAGTTAATTAAAAAAATAAAATTTTTTGAAATTAAAAAAAAATAAAAAGTAAAAAAAACAAAAAATTTAAATAAATGGAATAAAGAACGAAAAATTTATCTTCATGTATATTTTTGTAGAGTGTAATAAAATAATGTAAAATAATTTATGTAAAAACAAATAAAAATAAAATTAAAATTTAAAATAAACTGATATAAAAAGAAAATAAAACAAAAAGAAAAACATATAATGAATAAATTAAATAAATAAATGCCTTAAGTTAATAAAAATGGTGAAAAAAAATATTAAAAAAAAAGGAAATTTTATTTATATATTATTAAATATTTTTCAGGTTAATTTGGTAAGTTATCTCTATCATAACAACTTCTTTATGTACTTGTAACCGCATGCAAACTTATGTGATTACTAATCCTTGTTGATCATAGAATTACTAGTTCTAGAATGGCAAAAGAATGTTCCCGACTCTTTTCTTCTAATGTGATTTCCTATCCTGAGGTATTCAGACAAAAAAATACATATGCAATTTCGTATGCGTATGGTAATGGGCTACTTCATCTGTCATTGCTTAAATTTGAGTAAATGAGAATGTTTATTAGGCAGTTTCTCATTAGTTTTTTTATTTACATTTTTACATAGAAATACATTTGGATTGGGAAGTTTGTATATTGTAAGTTATTTCGAATAAAGATATTTACTATTTGATTTAATTTACTTTTACTTTAAATATTTACTTTTAATATTAAATATATAAATGAACAAAACATCAAGAAAAAAATTTTAATAATATTAGAAGAAATTGCAGTCAATTATTTTTAAAAATAATGGAATCTCCAACAAGTATATTTTTAGTTTAATTTTAATTAACTTACATATCTATTTTGATTTATCTTAAGGTTTATCGTAGGTTTATTTATTCATCGTGAAAATGAATATAAGTAAATCAAAAACAAATCATAATTTTTTGAACAAAACAAAAAGTATTTATAATCTTGTGATTATATAAAATTTTTAGCCATTTTTAAATATGAACGAACCTTTTGCAAATATGAAATCTACATTTATGTTAACCGTAAGGAGGGTTTTGATTTCTGTTTCAAATAACTTAACGTTTCCGAATAAAGAATTAAAAGGTTTTTTCTTTACCCTTTTTTTATTCAATCAAAATTTTACTTATTATTTAAAAAATTTAGCATTACAATATGATTTTCAAATTGATTCTATTCGAAAATATACTATGTTTTGGTAAATTTACAGAACGGTCACTTAATAATAATGAAAAATGGAAAGCAAAAAATACCCATGGGAAAATACCTTTAAAATAATTTTTAAAAAATCGGCTGATATTTGTAAAACCTATTAAAAAATAATCTTTAAGCAACACTTTCTTCCCATCTTAGTAATCCTTTATTTAATTTAATGTTTTTTAAAAAACTTCAAAAAGCACAACAACACACAAATTTTTTGAATATAATATTTTCTAATTTATTTTCATTTACTTTTAACTTTGAAATCTTACTTAAAACGTACTTAAAAAAAGTTTCTTTTATATTTCACTTTCAAAATGAAATGAATCGCGGTGAAACTAGTAAATACATACAAACGGTACACGTACCAAATTTTGAAATTTGTCTGAAAATTTTTTCTCTATTGCCATTCTAGTACTAGTAATTCTATGTTGTTGATGCTTTAAAATTTTTACCCTTTTTACAAATTCTATCAAAGCAAAATTTTTTTTATACTTTAAAACTTCGCAATTGGTTTAGTAAATTTACCTCCTGAACACAATAGCGCAGTCAACAACGTTGAAATTTTACTTTAAAAGTTAAACAAATGGCAAATAATACAAATGCACACAATGAATGTAACAACAATGTTTCAACGCAACCTTGGCGCAAAAGTTAATCAACTTGTAACTTCTGCGCTACTTTGACAACTAATTGTTTATGTTTTCTCAGCTAAATATACATATTATTACTTTTCAGTTTGAAATTTGAGAATATGGAATTATAAAAAATAAAAATTAAATTTATATATTATATAAATAATAATATTAAAACAAATTAAAAATAAAATAAATTTCTTACTTCACTTTCAGTTCAATGATTGAAATATTTTAACGCTTTGCATTTTTCTTAAAAAATTTTATAGCTACGTTTTTTGACATTTTAAAACTTCGATGCTGCGTCATGGCTTCGATCATTGTGGCCAAGGCATTAGAATTATTTATTTTTATGCTGAAAATTTGACAGCTTATCAAAAAGTAATTAATTTATTTATGACAACCATATATGTATTTCCATGAAGTTGAGAAATTTTTTTTAAATTTTATAAAAATTTACTTTTAATTTCTTGAACTGATATATTTGAAAAATCATTGAATGAAAATTTATAAGATGTCACTCAGTTTATCTATATATAAATAATGATGACAAATTTTAATTACATTTTACATATCTCGTAAATTTTTGTTTTATAAATTTTGTATTTCAAAAATCATATAGTAAATATACTACATTTGAAACTTTTCATTTTAACAAAAATTGACAAGTATATTTAATCGATGGATAATTAGTGTTACCAAGCAGGAAATTTTTTAGCACTTAACGAAAGTATTTTAGTACTTCAGAAAAATGCTCAAAATAACTTAAAAAAATAATTTCCATTTAATTTAATAATGGAATTTAGCACTCTTACTATAGAAAATCATCCTTCTTGCAATATTTTTCTTAAAAAATCGATATTTTACTAATAAAAGGGAACTTAAATGTTCAAAAAGAATTTATTTATTTGGTTTTCTTGCAAAGTTTTACGGTGCAGTTGTCTGAAATCTCCCTAATCTCTGGAATTATATAAAATAATTGAATATATCTTGTATTAGAATTTTTATAATTATTTACTCTTGAACTTGAAGTATCCCTGACATCGTAAATGTCTTTGCGACGTCGTGAATACATTGTCGCATGATCGTAAATGTAAACTTAAAAATTCCACATTGTCTCATGATCGTAAATTCATTTTACATTGTGTTCGCGACCCATTTTCACGACGCGTGTTGTTAAATTGAGTATCGAAAATTTTTTGGATACACAAAAAAAAATTTAAAGTTATTTGAATTTTGAAGTTTTAATTTGAATTTTTGTCAGTTGAGTTTTATTTTTGTGGTGATGGAAACTCTTATTTCTTCACCACAGTGCAATAAATAATTGAAGAAAATTTTTTTTAACGAAATTAATATCCATTTTGTCTAAATATTAATTTATACTTTTCAAAGAAAGTTTCTGTAGAAAAAATTTAAATTTTTTGGCATTTCATTCTGACGCAATCAGAATTGTAAACAAAATACATTGTATTTTCGACACAATGTGTTCAAAAATTTTTACATTGTGTTATTTTCACATTGTATCAGGTTGAAGTTTTTTTACGACATTTACGATGTCACCCTATTTAGCACTATTTTACAAAATAAATTAAACAATTTTGGAAATAAAATAGTTGGCAGCACTTGTAACGGAAAATATGTATGATTATTTCTAGTCTTAATATTTTTTTATTTGTTTCCAAATAACTAAAGTTGAGTGCAAATCTTTTTCAATTATTATTTAATGTCTTTAATTTTTGTAATCTGGTTTTTAATAATTTTTTAATTGTATTTTTTTGTGCAAGTAATTTGAGTCTAATTTATTTTTTTTAAATTTTATAAAATATTTAAAAAATTTTTAATATATTTATATGAAATTTGGTCCAGTATAGTTAATATATACATATATGTTAATTGATAAATATAATTTTTATTTTTTCAATAAATCAGAAAATAAAAAATAAGAAATATCTGAAATGAGTTTAATGGATGAAAGTTTTCCATATGATGATATTTTTGACAACAAGTTTGAAGGTAATTTTTTTATTTATTTGTTTAATTTTTTAATATAATTATTTAAAAAGACAATATTAAAAATTAAATTTAAAAATTAATTGAAAATAAATTATTTAAATTATTTTATGTAAAAATAGGGACAATAAGGTTGAACTTCTTTCAAAAATGAAAGTCATAAATACTTCAATATAGCCGTTAAAATTAATTTTTTGTTTTTTTTTTTTTATTATTTTATTTTAATTATTTTAATTTTTACTAAATTTTAAATTTTTCATTTAGCTTGTGATGAATGGAACAATGTGAGTGATGAAAAAATTCAAGATGATGGTAAAAAAATTTTGAAAGAGAAAATTTCAAAAACACAAACAGACAAGAGATTGAAAAAATTCCAATCCTATAATGATTTACATACAAAATATACATCTGTCAAATATAAACATGTTCCAAGTAAAGTACGTCAATATATTGATGAATTGGAAGATATGGAAAATAAAAAAAGATCAAAACTTCCAAGATTTCATTCATTACCAACCAGTAAAGAAGTCGATAAAAAATCCAGTTCTGATGTTGAGAATAAATTATCTGATGATTATAATAAAGATCATACAGATCATAATGATAATTCATTAAATTCAACAACAGATGAATTAGAATTAACTAGTTTGGAAAATTTATATAAAAATCATAAATTTAATATTCCAACAAATGATGAAAATCATAATGAAACTGATGCCATATTAATTAGTCCAGAAATAATTAATAAACTTTATACAGAAATGAAAGAACTTCGTTCCATGAATAAATATTTACAAACTAATTTGGACAATAAAGTTGCCCAGGTGGCAAAATTAATACGTATTAATGATGAAATGCAAATAGATATGGTACATTTACAAGATAAATTAAAAAATATTCAATTACATCAACATCGTTTCTCATTACCCGAATCATATATGTTATGGAGTCATGGAAAATGTAATCAATCAACACAAACTGATATACAACAAAATGATACTGATATTATGATGATGTTAAATGGAACAAAATTAAATAAAATCGATGATATTCAATTAAATGAAACATTTTTATATAATTTAGCAACAGCTGGTAATGATTCAATGTTTTGTGGTAGTGGTGATGTATTAACTACACCCGAATTAAATAAAATAAGATTATCGGCTAAAATTGATGAAGATCGATTAAGTGTTGATAGTACAAATAGTAATATTAATCAACAGAATCAACAGCAACAACAACAAAAACTAAATTCTAATCAATTAGATGCCAATTTAAATCAAAAAAATCAATCTTCAAAATTACGTTTACGTTCAAATTCAAATGATAAAGTAAGTATCCATTGAATATTTCTTACAACTTGCGGAATAATTTTATATTTTTTAATTAAAAAAATTTTTATTTTTTAGAAAAATACAATACAAAGTGAAAAAATGAGTTCAATAATGCAACAGCCTCATATATCAAAAAATGGTAGTGATTCAGCTATTGAATCTGAAAATGATATTGACGAAGAACATCATATGACAACTAATAGTTTAGAACAGTTTCTTAATTCAAATTCACAAAACACTTTACCTAAATATAAAAATAGTACACAATTAAATAATAATACAAAAATTAAATTAAATAAATATGGTGGTTTAAAAAAACAAAAAAAAATTAAATTAATAAGAAAATCTATTTGGAAAAAATTATTTGGTACTTGTTGTAATTGTAGTAAAAAAAAATCACGTTCACATCCAGATGAAACTATCATTTATACTCAAGTAAATTTATCGGAATCAACACAGTATTCAATTACTAATTAATAATAATTAATTTAATGAATTTTAAATTTTAAAAGTTTTTTTTTAATTTTTTTCTATTTAAATTATTATTTTTTTTTTAAATTTATTTTAAATTCGTTTTATTTTATTTCATTTTTTTGTTGAAATTAAAGTTTAACTTTTAAATTTAAATTAAAAATTATAAATTAAAAATTTTAATTTTTTATATATATTATATATGTAAAAATGATTTCATTTTTAATTTGTAGTTTATGCGATAAATTGAATTAATTAATTATTTTTATATAATTAATTGTTTAATAATTTTTAATATAATTAATAATAATTATAATCTTCTTATATCTTAATTTCAATTATTACATTGCAAAAATGAAAAGAAAAATATATAAGTACCAAAAGTTTGAAAATTAATAATTAAACAATTTTAATTTTTTTTATAACTAATAATTATTGTTATATTTTGAAATTTATTTTTTGATATTATGTTAAAAATTAATTTTTCATTATCTTATATAAAAATTTTCAATAAAAATGTTTTACTTTTTTAAAAATAAATATATAAAAAATTAAAAAAAAAAAATTTATAAAAATTTTAAAAATAAATATAAAAAATAATTAAAAATAAAAAATTAATTTTATCTTATTATATAATTTATTTATTTATTTATTTTATTTAATTCAATTTAACTTTTTTAAGTATTTTACTTATTTTTTTAAATTAGGTATCTAAATTCGTAATATTAGATAAATCTACATTTTATATATTTAACTATTTTCTTTTTGAATCTATTTGTATTTAACCAAAGACTATATAAAATATAATTATATTCTAGAGTCTTTGATTAAACTCATTACTAATTTAAAAAGGCAATTCATTGAAAAATTTCAAACCTTTATTAAGAAGCATATTCTAAACGAATTTATTTTGAAAAAACTAACATAAAACTCAAGTTCTGTATTGGATCAACATTGAAAAATCGCTTTAGCTTTTAGAGTTCGTACGTCCATCCGCCAGCACAATAACTTAGGCTGTGTGCTTAATCGATGAAATTTTTTGTAAATATTGCAATAGATCCTTTGGAATAGAAAAGAACAATTAAAACAAAATATACTTATCTGTTACGTAAATGTAAAACATAAATGTGAATATATCTAACATTGGATATAATATAAATTTTACTTCAGATTATTTTTAACAAGTTATATATCAAAATTATAATTACTAATTATATAGTTTTTAATAATTTAAATGATTTTTTTTTTTATTTATTTATAATTAGTACCAGGACAATAGTAAATATTGCCTGATATTATTATTGTCCTTTGCCTATTTGGATTTGGGGCTTCTTGAATTAAATATTTTCTATTTATTTATATGCACAATATCAATTATTTTGTTTATATTATATTTGTATATTTTAATTATATTTGGTCACCATTGGGATTTATTTTTTCAATAATTTTTTTTTAAATAAAAAGACCATGACCCGTACAGGAATCAAACCTGCACCCCCTCGGTTAGTAAGCCAAATGCTTAGCCTCTAAGCCACCGAGGCCCATAAAATTTTTTTTTATACATTTTTATAACAACTTTACATTTCATTCTAAATTCCGAATATATTAATTGTTACATTTTAACGCTTCAAAACTTATACTGTGTATATTGTTTATTCAATCTTATACTATATGCCTGATTGTGAGCAGCTGATTACAGTGCATGTTTTTCGTTTTGTCCTATCAAACAGATATATACTTTGTGCTATGCTTATATAATATATTCGATTTTCTGCTTTTAAGGTATCGATTAACCATTCTATTTTAGCCTTGTTTTTTTCTTTAATTCTCCTGAACTTCTTTGTAAGTATATTTCTTTAGACGTTTAATTTTTTTTCGTGATTGGGCCATTCGTAATCTCCTAAACCATTTATTTGTTTCCTGCCAATATGGTTGTTTAACCATTGTCTCAATAATATGATTCAATATTACCCCAGTTTGTTCCATTATGATAGGAATTAGATCTTCAAGAAACGTCTCATGAGATGAGGTTGGGTATAAGCTTTACATACCATATTTACACTAAAGGTGGTGTCGAGAGAATCAATTTTTTTTTGACTTTCAACTTAAGTCGATTTGAGTCAACTATCGGTGTCGGGGAAATCAATTTGTGTTATTTAAAGTCGTCTGAGTCGACTTTGAAATTCAAATACATTTTTGTGTTTGAAATTACATTATGGCATTGGCGTTGTTTATGTTTAAATCTATTCTGTTAAATTTATTCTGTTATTGGCGTTGTTTGTGTTTAAAAATTTAAAGAAAAATTAAAATGAGTAATTTAGAAAGGTTAATTTATATAAATATGAAAATTTTTATTTATTATTTTCAGGAAAAAATGTTTCAGCAACAGGAAACAATTAGAAAAATTAATCAATCTAATGGAAGCAACCAAAAAAAACTCATTGCAAAAATTATTAGTAGTAAATATAATGCAGCACAAAATAAACCGTCTAAAAACTAAAAAAAATTTTTCGTTTAAATTATTTTTATAATACTGACATTTCTGTTGTCAAAAAATCAAAATTAAAACAACTTGATTCAATTAATTGAAACTAATTCAATTGACTTAGCCGACACCGGGAAATTTTTGAGTGGAATTGAAAAATGTCAAAATCAACCAAGTTGAATTGATTTTCCCGACACCACCTTAAGTATATTTCTTTTCTCAATAATTGAAAGAAAGCCCGATTCTCCTTCTAATGCTTCTCTTTTTGTATTAGAGAGTGCTCTCAAAGAAGCTCTTGCTTCCTGGTTTATTAATTGTTGAACTTTTCTTAGTTTGGTTTTAGTTGTAAACCCAAAAACTATTAAAGCATTGTTTAATTTTCCATATATTATTGCCTTCGCTATTCTTAATATAAATAAAATAAATTTGTATCAAGTTATTTAAAATAATATTATAGGATTTTTAGATAACAAATAATTTTTTATCTAAAAATAAGGATTCTCAAAAATTTCCAAACGATAAACAAAAAACAAACTTAAAAAGCTATAGAACTCTATATTTTAATAACCCATATGTTCATAAACTACAAAAAAAGGCAATGAAGTGTAAGTTCATAAACTGTAAAGTCCCAAAAAAGTATAACATTAAATCATTTAAAAAGACAATTTTATCTTTAAAGAATATTCTTTTTTTAATATGTTCTAAAAATGCACAGTTTTGATAGTAGTGGAAAACATAGAATAAATTTGTCCTGATCTAAAAAAGTACTAAAAGTGTGATGAAATGAAAAATAGCTTTTCATAAATTTTTAGAACCAAGAACAGCTTAAGCTACATTATATTCCATTTAAAAATTGGGATAAATTTCTTTATTTATTTTTTATAGTAAAAACTCAGTAATTTGATAATGTTTAACTAAAAAACTGATTAAATCTTGGCTTAATAGACCAAATTTTAAAATAAAATTATAAAACAATTCTATCTTTTAATTTTGAGAGTAGATAGTATAATATTAAAGTTAAGAAGTTCTTTTTAAAATTTAAATTTTTGTGAAAGTTTGAAAACAATATGAATTTTTTGATATATTGAATATAGTAAACTATAGTTTTTCAAACTTTATTTACGCAATGCAGTCACTGTTTGAAGACTGCTGTATAACAGTAGATTTAGAAGTTAAAGGAATTTAGTAAAGATTTTTAAAGTTTTAGAGCCACTGATTTTGTTGGTTCTGTTTTAGAAAAAGGATATACCAGTAATACTTATATATATTGAACGGAACTGGTTTAAGTAGTATTTATAACTAGGAATAAAAAAGTTTCTTGTATTTTTAAAAATTTGTATTATGGATAAAAAAATTACAGAATAGTACGGATAATAAAAGGATATCGGGATATTAAGACTTTGCTCAAAAATTATTGTACATACTTCATAATTGGTATAAAAGACAAAAAAAGGCATTATATCCTTATTTGTTTGTTTTATTTACATTACTATCAAAACTTTTCATAATTCAACACAATTGAAAAGAAATTGAATGAAATTGAAAATAAGTTGAAAGATATTTTTTTTTCATACTGATTACTGATTAGTTTCAGTTAAGAATAAGAAGTAAAGTAATAACCTTTTATGCAAAATTAAACTGAACAATTATTTTAATTTTGACATTTGTCAAAGGATAATTTCATAATTTATTAAAATTATGTAAATAAAATAACAGTTTGAAAATTTAGAAAAATTATTTTATACCCTGTATGTGGAACAAAAAGAAATTTTGGAATTATGATCACGATTGCAGAACCTGTATATTGAGAACCAGATTTAAGACCAAAATATCTTAAAATACGTACCTTTCGATTTTGTAAAAAAAATTTAAATATGATAAAAAAATGATAATATTTGACTTCTAAGACTGCTCTAAAAAGCAGTTTCCAGAAACTAAGGTGCTCTTTCGGGCATTTTTTTAAATTTTTCCATTCTTAAGTGTTTTCAAACAGTACCTATCGGCGATTAGTTTTTTTTTTGAAATACACAGGTCCAACTTTTAATACCCAAGATGCAAATATTTTTTATTTCTTCAGTAAAAATTTCATGAAATTAAAAAATACTGGGACCTAGTCATTTTATTTTAAGATTTGACAAATATTAGTACCTATAATTTTGATAATAAAGCAACCGACACTTATTGTTACTTTCAATTACCAGCAAAGAAGTATCGAAGTTTTATCGAAGTATCTCACCATCCCTAATCGCCATATATGTAGCATATTTAATTATCTATTAAAGGCTAAAAGTACCTCTTGAATAAAATGAATTGTCAAAGACCTGTCAAAGTCAACAAAAAAAGTATGGAAATGAAAATTTGTAAATTTTTATTTTTTACTTCGTTTGACACCTTTGTTTCTTTGCCTTGGTTCTTTTGTTCATAAGATATAATGTACTTCATTTCAGTTTTCAAAATTATTTATAAAATAAAAAAAAAAATAATTTTAAAACTAGCCCCCTAAAATTTAGAAAATAAAAAATTTATGATAGATCTTGTGAATTGTTACTGTTTTAGTATAAAAGTAAATTGCTGGATTAAGGTTTACAGAAAGAAGAACTGATAACATACTGAAAAATAAACCCATAGACACCGGCAAGTTAATATAAAAGTATATAATAATCCTGAATTCATTTTCATTTGTAAATTTTTTGCAGTTTAATTATTACATCTTTAACAATTACCTGTTTGCTTCGAATTAATTTGATGGGATTACAAATTTTCATATTTTTTTTAAGTTGGAAAGAATCCATCAAGAATATTATATTCTTATTATTAAAATTGATCTTTATGAATTCCACATACAATTTAAATATGAAATATTACCTACTCCCCTAAAACATAGTATCTTAGAATATGTAAAAAGTTTTATATTTTCAATAGATACAATTATATTTTTAATGTATTGCAATAATTTTTTATTTAAATTATAGTAGGTATTTCTGTGTCTGCGAGTTATATTATTCAATTAAATTATTTGTTTATATTGTTATATAGTAATGTATTTTTTATTAAAAATATAGAATTATTAATTTATTAAGTATTGTTTGTGCCATTAATTTGAATCGAATAGTGTGAGTTGATTTAAAAAACAGATTTTCACTTTTACTGGGATTCTATTCCGAGACTTTCGATTGAGTGTGCAGCACTCCAACAACTATGTTATTCAGCTTGTTCCATTATATTATTTAGAGCTACACTTATTTTTGCCTTGAGTAGAATCTTTACAATGTGACCTGAAAAAATGTAATATCATGAGTTTGTTGCGTTAATAACATATGAATTTGCAGACTATTCATATTTAACTAATGAATTGTTTGTAAATCCATATTCCTAAAGTTGGTAATTCCTGTGTGTACAATTTATTAATTAAATTTAGGAATAATGTTAACATCTCTCTCCTCAATATCTTTCCAAATTTTGCTCATCGCCCATAATCCTAAATTCCCAAATAACCTCTCCATAATCCTAAAATCCTTCCATTCTATATTCTCATCCCTGTAACCAAACTGTACATTTTATATCACAGGTTCATAAAATTTGGTTAAAAAAGGGTGTGGTTTTGGTGCGTTAAAGTCACACACTACCCAAAGAAGCACCGTTCTGTTTCCATTGGTGGCTTTCAAGCTTTCCATTACCTTGTAAAAACAAAAAAAAAAAAAACAAAATATGCTATAATTATATAATATTATTTATTTAATTGTGTTAGGGTTGCCATCTCCAATCTATTCAACCTTCTCGCAAGTTATTTTTAAAAATCAAGGTCGTTCAATTTAACTAAACTTTTTTAAGCTCAAATATTTCGTATTACGAAATCGAAATAATGAAAAAAAAAAAAAAAATAATCAAGTTTGAAATTTTTGTCTATTGGGAAATCATTTAAATTTCTAATTAACTACATACCCAACAACTACTGTTCTAATTTACAAAAAAAAAAAAAAAAAAATTAAACAGAATTTATTTTTTAAAGATATTTAAGGAAATTTAACCCAGTAAAAAAAAAACAAAATGAAAACAGAAATGATAAAAATAAAACTAGACTAAATAAAAATAAATTTTCTATTCTTCAAATACATTTGAAAAATAATGAAGGACATGTGCTTATTATTTATTTTTTTTTTTTCTTTTTTTGTCGTTTTTATGTCGTTTTTTTTTTATAAATGTAAACAAAAGTAAATGCTTTTTTTTTTCCATCATAACAAACATTGAATTGTGATATTTCACATAGTTTCTGGTTTTTATTTTCCTGTTGTATATTTTGTATTTTGTTTTTATTTTTTTTTTAACAGCCTTAAACTCCCCTTTGTTTCAAAATGAATTCAGCCCGGATCATGCGGTTTCAAAAATTTTTATACTACACGAAAAAAAGGATACCCCTTAAAAAAAAACAATAATTAATGATAATACATATAAACAACTATGTCCTATGTTTGCTCTACTGTTGATTTAATTTACCCCAGAAATAAAAAAACAGGAAAAGAAAATAACAGAAAAAACAGTTACATTCTATTTATTTTTTTTTTTTTAATTCGGGTAGTTTTTACCCTCGTTTCTGGGTTCTATAAAAAAAAAAAAACAATTTCTAGTCAAGATTGTGAATTCACATTATAATCTTGTGTTTATAATGAAAGCAATAGATGTCGCTGTAATTTATTTTATTTTTAATAATTACGTATTTTAATCAGTGTGTATAATATGTAGTATGTACCGTTAGAATTATGTCTAATTTGACAGAAGAGGGTGAGAAAAAGAAAGAAATGCGAATGAAAAAAGAAGGAAGGACAGTTTTTTTTTTTTTTAATAATAATTGTATAAATTATATATTTTATATATTACGAGTATATGTATATATTATGCGTATAATTATATATGTATATGGATTTATGTTAAAAATAATAATAATAATATATGATATTATAAATAAAAAATTATAATATTGTATATAATATGGTGTAATCCTTAATAAATTTTCATACATATATATATGAAATAAATATATATAAAAAATATATATATATATATTTTACGAAAAAAATTATACGCATATGTATTTATTTATATATATATATGTATATATATAATATAGATACAAATACTTAATGTGTTTGATTATAAATTATAAATGATATACGTATATAAATATATATATATATATATATATATATATATTTTGCATTTATAAATATATATATATATCATGTATATACATAATTAAGTTACATTTATAATTAATTTTTTCTTACCTCATATGAATTAATAAATTTTACATATACTTATAAGTATATATACATAAATATGTAATTTATATATATATAAAATATATTGATATGTATAATATGTATGTCATTTGTATTGATTTACCTGAATGAAAAATAACATAGAAAAAGTGAAAATAAAAAAGATTTTTCCTTTTTGATTTCATTATTTTTCTCATCTTAATTGTTTTTTTAATGTTGTATATGTTGTATTTGTTGGATTTTATTGCAATATTTATAATATAACGGTATTTAATAAGTTATTTTAACTTTATTAATAAATTTATATTTTTCTTTCATTTAATAATTTCTTTACTAGGTCATCAGATCAAATTCAAAATTCAGGAGTTGGTTATGTTCAGTTTTATGGAAAATATGTTCAGGTTTTCAGGAATGAATCAAAATGATTATGAGAAAAATTAAAGAAGTCCAGAATTTGAATATTAACCACTCGTATATATATATATATAATATACAAATTTTCCATTCTAGGTATTAAGAAAATTACAGGGGGTACTTCCAAACAACCAATTTAAATCTGAAAATAATAAACTTTTTTTTTTAATGTTTTTTTTTTTTTTAAATGCATTTCCTTTTTCTGTTTTTAATGCCATCTATGAATGGATATTTAATGCAGAATTTTGTTACAACAAAAACAAAAAATTAAGAAAAAGAATAACAACAAAAGAGGTCGATGAATTGGTATTTGATTCCATTTTTATCATTTTTTATTTTGTATTGTAATGAGTTGAAATGGATTTTTTTTTTTTTAAATAAAATAAAAAGGGTGGGTGGGTATGTTTGTATATGTACCCTATATATGAATGAATGTTTGTATTTTTATGGTTTTTTAAAAAAAAATTTTATGAGCATAAAATAACGATGTCAGGACGAATTATAAAAGAATTTTTACTTTTTCCCTTTTTTTTCTATTTATTTAATTCTTATTTTCATTTAATTTTTTTATTATTATTATTATGTATTTGTTTTTTGCTTTGTTCGATAAATTCTTATGTTATTTTAAATGTTATTTAAAATAGAAATATGTGCTATTAAATGATATTATGAAGTGAACATAAATAATGGTTTTAATTAAATGATGGGATGGTATTTCTTTTCAATTAAGAGATTTTTGAAGTATTTTATGTTCTATAGTATTTTATGTTATCAAATTACGATTGTGAATATGACTTGAGAATTGTGAATTGTTTTTTTATTTTTTTTTTTAATATTTTCAATTAACAATTTTAAAAGACAATTCTAAAAAATAAATATTATTTGTTACGAAGGGTTCTAAATCACGTAAATGTTGAAGAATTAATAAAGATTTCTTAAAAATTAATTATGATGAAAATTTCTGAATAAATAAATGGGGAGAATATATTTTAAAACTTTATTTGATTACTTGCAATAATCTGAAAAATAAGTTATTTATTCGAATAATGTCATGAAACAATTATTTGTATTGTGCAATTTGGGGTTAATTTATCATTTCTAATCCATTCTATTCCATGAATTGCGGTTGTAAGTGAGTGCATTTAATTTTATTATGATTTAAAATAATTTAAAATTAAAATTAAATTAAAACGTACTTTTTAATATGCATATACAGGTCGTGCTAATGTATTGGTAATTATTCTTTATATTACTATTAGGTATTTTGTTATATGATTTGAATGCCATGGAATTTTTATTATTATTATATTTATTTATTTATTTATTTATGTACTGTCTCCTACCTCATTCAATTTGATAAGTGAGTGAATTTGCCTTTCCTTTTCAGGTGTGGTAGTTAAATTTATTTTATTTTATGATATTAACTTACGATATCAATTATAAATTATACTTTTTTATTAGTTATGATCTGACAGGCTAATGTCACAATAAATAGACCTTTGTGCTGGGATTTTCTATAATATTCTATTCTAATATGAATCCGGCTTCAATTTTTATTTATCGAATAAATACGGCTATATACAAATTAAAAAAGATACAATTCTATACCATTTTTGAAATTATATCATCAAATGAAATTACACCCTTTAACTTGTTTGATGGTTTTTTACAACAGGAATGAGTTCACGATATTTTAAGAAGTTTGTTTTGACAAAGGAATATTCGAAAACATTCCCGTCTTAGATAACGGTTAGTGATAGATAACGTTAGATTTCATCACTGTTAAGAATTTAGGGAGTGTTTGTTGACTTTGGCCTCAGTTAATATAATTTTAGACTTTTTCTTCGATATTTTTCTTGTCAACCCTGCAGCCTTCAGTACTCTACTAATTTAATTTACGGATGAATTTGGCGATATCTTCTCCTTGAATCCTTTTATAGCCAATGAGTCATCATTATATTTTGGATTGATACTCCAAATTTTTGTATGTAACGACTCCTTGGTTTTTTTTGCTCCTACCAGCCTTTTTATAAAGATCTTCAAATGAAACATAATTTTCGCAATTTTTAATATTTTTTTTTGGCTTGAGCTTTGTATCGTATTTTGATTTGATAAATATGTGCTTCGTTGCTCATCATATGAAATTAATTCAAAAGTAAATTTAAACATTTCTTTTTTAAAATTTTATTTTTACATTCAGAATTTTTCATTTTTGAAATTGGAATTTGGATTTGTGACATTTGAACATTTATTAATGGTTTTTTGTATACACTTATAAATGTAAATGTGTTTGTTCAATAGTAGCTGATAGATAGTAGATTAATTACATATGTATATATATGTACAAAATTATTAATAACTTCATCTAGATAATATTATGTATTTATTAACTGCAATAAATATACGAAAATATCAACTGTTATTCAATTTTTAATCAAAAATTTTTACCGTCACAAATTTTAGCTTTATGTTAATTATTCTTGCGTAAATTACTTGTGATGTACTAAATATTAATATATTTTATTAAAAAAAAAACGATTGAGGTATTTTAAAATGTTGATATTATTTGAATTAAATATTCTGAACAAAATACATATAATATTAAATATTCGTAGAAAATTATACCTACAGTGCACGATAAAGTTTTATTTTCATTTTATATATGTAGGTGCCTATAGATGCCTCGTGTTTTGCTACAACAGTGTCTTATATACCACTGGATTAATTATCAAGCAAGAGATAATGTGTAGGTGCAGTAATTAAATAAAACACCCACATATTTTTTTTATAATCTAAACATTCTTCGTAGTAAAGCAATCTATTATTTTTATGTGTAGAATGCCAGATAAAGTTTTAGTTTAATTTTGTTTTTCTAATTAGAGGTGATATCCTTGACATATCGCAAAACAATTTTTATTTTCTGGAAATGCTTTCTGGCATAAATTTTCCAACTCCGAACCAATTTAAAATCCTTCTTGTCAAATTTTAAAATAAAAAAAAATTATAGTTTAAAACAGGGGTTCGGAACGAAACAAAATAAAAATGAAAAGTTGTAAAACGATATTTATTTCGGAATAAAATATATTTTGCTCCGATTGAAAATATCGTTTCGGAACTTTGTACGAATTAAATTTTTTACAACGTTGTTTTGGACACTTTAAACATAAAAACTGTAAAATGTAAAGTTCCTCATGCTGTTACAATTTTTGAAAACCTAAAAAATAAATAGTGCCCGTTTCTCGGGACCCAGTAGCAGGATCGCCACAATTTAAAAAAGGTAATTATCGATATTTTAGTAGAATTATGTTGTCACTTTTCGGAAGTTTTTTTAATTTTGTTATCCTTTTAGGTGTCTGCCACAGTGTATAGCACTGAGTATAGCACTAGTTTTTTTAATTACGTTGGCCTAACTACTGTGTCCCAAGATATAAGGACTGGAACTTGATTTAAATTTGGATTTTATTTTTTGTTCAATTTGAATGCGAAGAGAACAAAATGCTAAAGATTGAAACAATTGAATTTTGCTCCAATATTATTTCGTTCCGAACCCCTGGTTTAAAAATTATTTAAAAATTTTTACGTCACTCAAGTTATTTAATATTTGCTATGTTGTTTGATGTGGTTTTTTCTTAATTTAACTTTGGGAAAATAAAAAATTTGAATAATAAAAAATGGAACAAAGTCATATATGTATATATATACATGTACAATATATATATATATATATACGTATAATTTACTACATAATAAATAAAGTCATAATTAGAAAACAACAACAAACATATTTCTTTAAAGTGTTGAGTTTATAAACTTGAATAATTGTTCTTATATAACAATGTTGTTGTTGTTGTTTTCCATTAAAATTAATATTTTAAAATTTAATGCATAATTATTTAGATTTATTTATTTTTATTTTTCAAGATTTTGATTATTAATTTCTAAACATTATGTTAAAAATATATATATATATATATATATATTACATAAATTAATTATGCGTAACGTATTCAGTTAAACCTAAGGGAAATAATTATACCTTTTAAATTATTTCTATATTTGATTTTAATATAATATAAGTATGTGTAAGTACATATACTTCTAAAATAATTCTAAATTTAAGTACTATCTTAAAAAAATTATAATAATAAACAAATAAGTATAATGTTCAAATTTTTGAAAAAATTAATAATTTTACTTATTTAATTGTTTGTATGCCAATCTGTCAAGAATCTGTCATTAATAATTGATTAACCTTTAAGAATGATAAAAGCTTTAAATTTATATAGATGTGTGTATGTGTGTGTATGTATATTATATATTGCTATCATTTTGTTTACATACTATATAAATTGTTTTTTATTACCTATGAACCATAACCATCTTCTGAAATTAAATAATTGTTATCGTCGTCATTTTTGACTTTATTTTTTAAATTAATATAAGTAAAAAGTTAGTTCGTTACTTTGATAACAGTAGATGATTTAAAATTTTAATATTAAAAATATTTAACCAAATTCATCTGGTATAATGATTCTTTTAGAGCGCTTATGACATTTAGTGTGCTAGCGTTGGTGTTGTGTTGGACTTCTCTATTTATATTTTTAAAAGTTCCATCCATCAACATCCTTATTTATGTTTAAGCCAAAATTTAGAAAAAGGAACGATATTCATATCGTATATTGTCAGCACAATCTGTCACACAGCACATTTCCTTAAATAGAAAATTATCAAATTATTTCACTTCACACTTGAAAAAGAAAAGCTGAATTACTCGCTTATAACATTGTATGTGGTAGGGAATTGTTTGTAAATAAATAAATTGTTAATTAAACTAAAAATTTCTTTTAAAGTCCTTAATTTAGTAAATTTCTTTGTACTAAATTTTAAGAATTTTGAAATTTTAATCAACTTAGTTAATTGTAAGTAATAGGTTAAAGTTAGAAATTAAAAACGTAGAAAAGAATTTGTTAGTTCTGGGATATCCGCACGAACATAATATAAACATTATATAATCCGAATAAGTACCTTCTCAAAAGACTTTAGTTTTATTTTTTTTTAAGAGCAACTATTTCTCGATATGAGAATGAAAGGTACCCAAAAGGATAAGAAATTTAAAAAAGAACCCAAAAGGATAAGAAATTTATTACGAATCTAGCAGTTATCAAAAACTTACAAGAAATGAAAAATTAAGATAAAATTAAAAGCTATTTTATATAGGGTTCAAACATGAACTTATTTTTAAGAATAATTATATTTACGGAAAAACTTACGCTTGCACCTCTAAATTTTAGAAAGAACGATTTGAAATCCGTACGTATATATAGTTTTACATGGCTAAATATGATAATTGGAAAATTTCGGAAAAAAATATTTAGAATGGCGTGCATTCGTATTGAATATCTATCATTTAAAAAATTGGTCTGGTAATATGTACTAAATTTTTTTGATTTGCAGAATAAATAATATGATTTATGATTATGTTGCCTAAATAGGATTGGGTAGGAAGCACTCTCCGCAGTACAAGGAAAAATATCCGAAAATATAACATTAAACAAATCTTAAAAAAAAATAAAGGTGTATTAGATTGAAAAAAATTTAATGTTTAAAAATCATTTCAGAAGCAGAAAAGTTAGTGATTGAGGTTAAGACGCTAATTCAAAACAGAGTTTGGTGGAAAAAATTATAAGAACCTATAAGACAAGATTAATGAGGATAATGACGATGAACTATACTATTATTATTATTATTATTATTATTATTATTGAAACTATTAAGCTGTTTAAATTAAAAAGAAAGTCACTTAGTAAAACAAGAAAACCGAGGAGACTTTTATAATATTACAATTTATTCTAAAAAAATCTAGAAAATTTAAAAAAATTAGATATTAATACAAATTCAAATAAAACATATTATATATATATATATATATATACAAAGCAAAAGTAAAGTAATTCTGCGTAAATCCATCAATTTATTACTTTCTTGTTCAATTTGTTTTTTCTTTTATTTTTTACCTCTTGATAAATTGATTTTATATTTCGATTTTTATTCTTACAATTTCATTTTATTGAAAATCTATATATGAATAAGTATAGTTAAATATATATCTTTGTATATATATATATAAAATAAAATTTATTCTTCTCAATTTAAAATGAAATTGTTTCAATTTATTTTTATCAAATTATCAACAGGTTCTGTACAATTTGTGCTGTACTATTTTTTTTTGTTTTTTTATTTACTCCTCATTCTTTTTTACCAACTTTTGCAAATGTAAATCTTTATATATACATATATATATATATATATATATATGTATATTAGTTTCATTTTTGTTTTTTTTTTTTTTAAACACATAAACCTACATATTACTTTACTTTTAAACATTCAGAATCCTCTTCCTTCACTCTTTTTAGTTTACATAAGTATATGTAAGATGTTTCCTTACTATTTTTTTTATGCAATACAAAAATTTTTTTATTCCCTTGAAGGACTTAACAATTCTATTTTATTTTTATTTTATATTTTTTTAAATTTCAATGGGTATATAAACCATTATCAATGTAATAAAAAATATAATACATAATAATAATATATATGTACATTATGTACTCATACACTTAAATATATCCTGAAAAAAAAAAGGAAGAACAAAAAAATACAATGCATTAATAAAAAAAAAAATACGGTCGGGTTTTTTGTTGTTGTTATTGTATTAATTTAAAATGAAAACAACTAGATGTCGCACTGATAATGTGTATAAACATTTTGGTGACACTTTTTTTTTTCATTTTATTTTTTTGCTTAGTTATTTTTAAACAGTTATATTTTGTATACAATATTACTTGAGAGTAAGAGAGAGAGAGAGCTGCGATAATATCAGGAATCAGAATAATTATATTAATTTATCTTGGCTTTAAAATCTCAAAATTAAAAATAAAAAAAAAAACAAAACAAAAGGAAAGAGTGAAAATTAAATTTTGATGGTAACGGTAATTGTATTCTCACGTAATACATTTTAATGATAAACTGAGTATGAAAAAATGTATATATATGTATATAGTGTTAAATCTAGGAAATCCGTTGAAAATTATATATTTTTAAATTTTTAATTGTTGTGTGTATACGTGTGTAATTGTGTTATTAAGATATGAGATCTTTAGTATGTATTTTAAATTATTTTATAATTTTGTTTTTTAAAAAATGATAATTGATTTTAATATCTGTCAAGTGGAATCGTATACTTATACATATATAGATATTGCGATTGTCATTTTAGCAAGGTTTTAAACCAAATGTATAACGAATCGTGTGCTTGAATTTATTTTAAGTTCAAATGTTTTATCGCTTGAAAAAAATCTAGCGCTTGAAAAAATAACTTTTTGGGGTATTATAAAAGTCAAATGAATTTTTATATTAACTTATAAAATATATAATTTTGAATAGATAATATTTTACAAGAAATCCGTTTAATTTTTATTTTTCATGATAGTTACAGAACTACTACAGAACAATTGTAGACAGAAAGTAAACTTATTCGGAATAATACATTTTTTTTTTGGAATTTATTTAACTGTTGTTATGTGCACATTTTTTTTTGTTTACGTGTTTATAATATTAAAATTCATAATTAAGATTTTTGTAGCAGTTTTTTTTAAATTTTTATATTATATTTGTTAAATTTTAAAATATTATTTAAGTTAAATATTATAACAATTGCTTTAATATTTGATTAATATATACGATCATACACATATATATATACGTTTTTATTATTCATATTTTGTCGATTGAATTACAAATTTGAATTTGAATGAATAAATTCAAATTTGTAACTCAATCGACTTAGTAGATGACATAATACTGCCAATAGGTAGGATATTTTTGAAACATACAGATTATAGAACAAAGGATTTAATAAATCAAGTTGAACTTGAACTCAAAATATTGGTTTTTGGAACAAAAATAATGACAATGGAATGCTAAAATTGAGCTCGAACTAATAAATCATTTTTCTATACAAAAATTTGGCTTTAACTCATAATTTTCTTTGAAAATATGGAATTTGAGTTCTAGCTCACTTGTATGCATTCGACCAAATGATACGTATACTTTGTTTGAAAAAGTTTGATTTGATTAGAAGCTCAGTTTTATGCATTTCCCTCGAATGTTGTTATAATGATATTTGATTTACATTTATATATTATTAATTTTTATTCAAATTGACATAGCATGGGAATTTACCAGATTTACTGATTAAATCATTTTCAAAGGAGATTTATTTTTAACCACACAAAAAATTACAAATTGCAAACGTGAACTTTTGTCATGCATCTTATATTTATAAATTGAAATATATTTGGTATTATGTAAATTTCTTAAGGTTCTGCTTTAAAACCATTTAGTAGTTAGCGATACCAAAAGAACGCATATAATATCGATATCCAAACAATTTTCTGAATTCCACGATGTTCAAATTGTAAAATGAGAGATTTGTTTAGAATAAAAGATTCCAATGGTAATTTACAATAACTTTTATCATTTTAAGTAAAGATTTACTTTTGAAAAATGTATTTGTTACATTCACTTTACTTAGTTTATTCAGCGATACCCTTTATTTGCAAACCTTTCACTTCGCTGTTTTGAATCGACAGCCAATTCAAAGCTACTGAATCTATAAAGTTTAAAAAAGTTCTTATTTTTGAAAATGAGTTATAACCAGGTTTTATGGGATTTTACGTGAATACGCCAGACGATTAAAATTATTAGTTTTAATTACTTAAAGTTTACATGCAGCTTTGATTGCTTTGCTACAACCTCCACTAAAAATCCAGTTTGTACGGTGTTTGTAACTACCAAAAATAAGCAAGCTAGATATAGAGAAGTATTTTTGTTAAGCCTCACCTCCTTTTAACGATGACTCTTTTTCCGCCCTTTTACGACGGATAACTGTGATGCTTTCTTGATGAATTTTATACAGCAGGTATAATACTGTACTAATGATGAAAGTCAAGGCGAGATTCGAAATGGTAGAAATTGAACTATGGGTTTGGTTTCTGCAAACTTCCAATCGAACCAAAAGCATGTGAGGATATCTCCGCGACCAATAATAATATAGCCTTAAAATTTGATCCAAGGAAATTTCTGCTTGTTCACACGTGTTTTCAAAGTTTGACATGAATTCGAGTGATGGGACTTGGTACACCTTCTAAGACCGTTGTTTACTTAATTGTTTTTGAAATTTGAGAGTAATTAATGTAGTGGTTCGAATAGCTGATCGATCCAGTAAAGGTTCGGAATTATTAAAGTTAGTAAATTAAAATTTTATTACAAAAGGTCCTGTTCTGTCCTGCTTGCTAAATATTCCTGAAATTTGAGATAAATTAAACTAGATGTTTATGTAACTGTCAATTGAATTTTTAAGGTGTAGGTTATTACTAAGTCGGTTGCATCAAATTACACTTATTTCACTGCCTGTTATGTTTTAATTAATTTTAACTCATTTTTTTTGTATTTATTTGAGCTTTACAGTTTTCACTATTTTTAATACATATTTTTATTCAAAAAAAAAAAAAATGTTTCCAAAGAATTTTGCACAAATTTTTTTGTATATACCTAATTAATTTAATGTTTGTATAAATAAGGTACTTTTTTCTAGGAAAAATGAACGACAAAAATTTAATAAAGAAAAAATAAAAAAAAAAAAAATATTATTATGTGTTGAATAATTGGATATATATAATTATTTCAGTATATAAATATTAATATTAAATAGTTTATAAATACATAATAATATTAATCATGATCAAAGTATTTTTTTTTTTTTTAAATAAGCTTAAAATTAAATAAAATAATTAATAACAGAAATTTTTAAAATTAAATTTTTTTTATTTTTAATTAATAATGGTTTCAGTAGAGAGTAATGGAATTAAGGTAAAAATTTCCAATTTTTTTTTTTTTGAATAAATCCGATTTAGGTATTAATTTATTGGTTAAAATTTTAATATTCAATTTACACAAAAGAGGTTAAAACTTGTAAAAAAATAAAAAAAAAAAATTTTTTTAATTAATAAATTGTGGATTTAAATTTAAATAAAAAAAATCAAAAAAAAAAAAAAAAACAATAAATTTAAAATTTAAATTTGTAATAATTATGAGAAATATGTGATGAATTCAAATTAATTAAATTTAATATGCGAAAATATGCATAATAATTTATTTTATTTAGATAAAATAATTTAGCTAATTATTAAAAAAATGAGTTACGTATTAAAAACATAAGGTGAAATGTAAAATGAGGACTTTAAGAAGGTACATATTGTACAGATAATTACATTACAACATAATTTAATTGTGACTATCTATAGAATATATAAAATCGATGATTTATATCGTTACCGCAAGGATCGAGAACCATTGAACTGATTGACACAACATTTCGAACCTACGAACATAGTTTTGGTTGTACACAGATTTTTAGTAATGTTCCGCTATGGCTTCTTTACTGTTTCTATAAATAATATGTTAAGAATTTGACTGTATAAGCTAATTCAATAACTTTACGGCTGGGTGGGCCTGTGGTTAGATTTCAAATCTTTTATCGAGAGGCACAGGTTCGAGTCCCCGTGAGAGTGGAAAAAATTTTTTATCAGATAAAAGGTATTCTCAGGTATTCTGTATTTTTGAATTAGTAATAAATCAATCTTTGAGTTAGCAATATGGGGTGTAATTCTCATTTTTAAATTGTATGTGGAATTCATTAATAATAAGAATTATATAAGAATTAATTCTAATAATAAGAATTATAATATTCCCCCCCCCCTTTTCAAATATGCACATATGATACAGACAGGCTTTTATTCTATAATAGTTAAAAAGTTAGAGATTAAAAATAAAAAAATTTAAAGTCAAATTAATAAAATGTGGTTAGAAAGAAAGGGATGAAAAAAATTTTTCTAATTGGTTAATAATGAATATAAAATTATTATATTCAAAAAAAATTAAATGAATTGAAATGATTTAATTTGAAAATAGTTTTTTATTTCGTTTAATATAAAAAAATCTAATTTAAAATAGACATAGCTGATAATTATGTATTTTAACTTTTTAATGATTGACAGGCCCCTATTGAACCAACCACTTATCACTAATCAAATTATCAAAATTGGTTTTGCCCCAATACCATATTTGACAAGAAACATATAAGTTTGATTAGTAAAAAACACAAATTTATCAAAAAAATAGTTATTTCATTAATGGAGTAGAGTTGTTGGTGCAATAGGACCTCTTATAAAATGGTCTCTTATTAAACATGATAAGTTTTTGAATATTTTGTAAAAAAAAAGTTATATATTTAAAAGATTACATAGCTACAATTAATAGCTTCAATTATTAACATATTAGTTTCTATTTTTTAAATTAACTTTATTGCTTGTAATACAGAAAAGAACTTTATTATTGATCTGATCTATTATTGAAACTGGGCCATAAGAGTTTATAAATAAGTTGTATATTATTAATGGAAAACTCTATTTTTTTGCCGCCTAAATGTATACAATACTCAATTCTCAATATAGAAAACAGATTTACTTTAGAAATTTAATTATATAGTTTCAATTTATCTAAATGATTAATAAACTACATATATTATTGTCATTATCGTACGAGCATCAACCTTAGGACTTAGTGTTATATAATATTAATACTTTAAATGCAGCAAATAATCACTTTAAATGTAGCATTTTATAGACAAAGATTTTTTTTACATTTACTTCATACATATGAAAAAAAAATTAAGAAAAATTTTATTCTCAAAAATTCCGGAGTGAAACCTTAAAAAATTTTTTGCAAAATATAATATAAATTTTATCTTGTACTCTTGTACTATACCTAACAATTATTCTCACCTTATGTGTATATACATGAAGGATTATGATTATGATAAAGTCTCCAAATGTTCTAATTTAAAAAAGATTATTTTAAAAAAAATAAATTAATTTTAAACTTCCTAATTGTTATTTTAAAGTAAATAAATATTCTTCATATTTCACCAAACTCTTTACATACTCTTTCTTACTCTTTACACTCTTTCTTAAATTATGTGGTTTTAAGCTTTACTTTTAAATTGTCTAAATTCATTTAGATTTAAATTTTCAAAAAGATATTCCTCTGCTTTATTTTTAAATATGTATAAATTACAGATTAGCAACCCACTTGTTTTATGATTGGAGTCATCAATATCTGGGAAATACATTGGACTCATATTACTTTTAAACCTTTAGAAACATATTGCTTTTCAAATTACGTTAAATTTTATATAATGCTAATATCTATTCTTAATTGTTAAAGTGTCTGGCAAACAAGCCTGTCTGTATCTTAGGGATTCGGTAAAAAACAAGAGGAAATGGTGGCATATATATTCTTATTAATAAAATAGATCCTAATAAACTAAACACACATACACTTTCTAAATATTATAGAAATAGATTACACTTAGATACAATTTTATTTTTTGTATATTGTAATAATTTTCATTTGAGTATTATAGTTATTTTTTTATCTGTGAGTTATATTTTGAAATCAAATTTTTTATTTATATTTTATATTCCTTAATATCTAACTGTATATGATTAATTAAATAATTCTTCAATTTAAAACCAATAACGAATGATAGCTGAATCGCTTCTTAAATTAGGTAAAAGCTCTTTTTTGCTCAAATATCTTGATTACCCAAGTCCACGCTGTCACCATTGCCATCAAGCTTTTTAAGTATATATAATAAGGGCCTCAAAGTAAAAAAATATAATAAGGATCTAAGAACTTATTGAAATAGTTATTCAATTACTACCGCAGTGTATTTTAACAAATTATAAAAACTTGACAAACATCTCCATTTTCCTTCCTAGTTCATTTACTTCTTTTTTTTTTCAATGCACTTGGTAACCTTAACCTTAAAAGAAAAAAAAAACCCTAAAGATAATAAAAAAATAAAAATATAAAAGTTTTGTTAATTTTTGTCATACATAAAGTTTTTTTTCGATTTTGTTGTTGTTAATGTTGATAAAAACTCACTTTGCACATTTTTTCTATTTTTACTGTTTTTGTTTTTTTTCTTAATTTCCTGCTAAAACTATTTTTCATATCAAAGAAAATTATACCATAAGGAATTTTTGTTTTTTTTTCATAATTTAATTTAATTTTTTTTTTTTTTTTACTACGGCTTTTTTAATGTTTCTGCAAAAAAAAAATTGTTTTTTAATAATTTTATACAAAACTGTTTTTAATGTGAACTTCATATGTTTTTGTTTATGAAATTAAAAATAACAGTGAAAAGAAATATTGGAGGACAAAACCAAAAATTTTGGGTTGTCATAGAAAAGCAAAAACAATTAAATGCATAACTAATTTAATTACGCTACCAGATATGTAGAAAAGAAAATATAAGTTGAAAGGCAGCTCGTCGAACCTCTTCCACTACACCGACTATATTTAAATCAGACCTAGGCCATTAAAGTTAGCTGCTATTGACATAGAGTAATGCTCATACAAAAGAAGATGTTGTATGACAGGTACTCGAACCTGCTGCAATAGACCAACCAAATTTTGCACATACTTTGGATCCGACCAATACCTTTGAGTCCTCTAATTCTCTGCGTCACAAACGTAATGGTAAATTTAGTACAACCTTTTGAACTATAGTCATACGGGTATAAAAAGCATTAAATAGAGGGAGAAAACTGTTCCTTTGTAATTTACATATTTTACGACAATGATTTTTGATACCATTGTTTCCTTTGTTGTTTCTGTTGGTGCTATTTTATTTTTTGTATAGTTTTTATTTTTTTTAACTAAATATTGCCTACAACTATTTAAAAATTTTACCAAAAATACCATATTATATTTCTGGTATGTATATTAAAAAACAAAAAATTAAAATTAAATCATAAACTATGATATATTTAAGATCCTACAAAAAAAAAATCTAAGAAACTTTTTGTTGGAAGTTTGGTAAATTTTTTTTTTGTTTTAGTTTTTCTTAATGTTGGTTTTCTAGAAGAGATGAAAGAACTTCACTTTAAAATAATATTTAAAATGAAAATCGTTTTTATAATAACAGATTTGCATTTAAATTTTGAAAATTTGATTCATTTTTTTGCCGCCTAAATGTATGCAATTTCAGAAGTGTAGAAGTTCTATTTTATTGATGGCTGTGCATAAATTTTATTAAAGTGCTGTCGCTTAGTGCATACCCGACGTTCATATACTGTATGTACGCAATATTGCTTCTATTGCATTTGGGTGTAGGAGTAGTATATTTTAGTTAACAGGCAGTTGTATCAAGGGCTTTGTTAAAATTATAGTTTTAATTGGAAAAAACCTTGTTGTATCACTAATACATTTGCTCAAATCTAAAAGTTTATACCATAAGCGTTAAGGAAGTGTAAATTTTGCCAATGGATTTTTAATCGGTCAAAATCCCCTAGACATAAATATTCTTTAAAAGATGAATATCACTATCCAGAAAATCACATTATGTTTTGGTGATTTTAGCTTTGGGGTTTTTGGCTTTGAGAATTTTTTTAGGAATTTTGTCTTAGTGGAAATTTAGTGATTGTAGGTTCGTTTTTCTGCGGATTTGATTCGTGTCCCAAAATTAACAACATTTTTCAAAACCCCCCATATTTTAATAAAAAATTTGTAGACTGCTGGGGGGGACAGTTGTTAAAGTGCCGACCTTTTATGCACGAGATCCGCGTTCTCAGTTTAAGTGAAAAAGAAACTTCTATTTGGTTTTGGATTCAATTCAGCTACCATTCGCCATTTGGTTCAGATTAATGGCTTAATCAAAAATTAATAACTATATATATCAGTTTAAAAAAATATAGTAATATAACAATATACAATGTAATAATATAACAAATAATAATATAGTAATAATATAGTTTCCCATGGTAGGTACTAGTACTATCCCATATTTAAATTGTATGGGGAGTTCATTAAGATCAATTATGATAACAAAAGCCCTCTTCCACCATGTGCCTATGGTATAGCATTTAATTAGTGATACAAATGTACAGTTTGGTTACAGGGATGGGGATATGGAAGGATTTTGGGATTATGGGGAAAATTTGGAGGGATATTAAGGAAAAGAAAGAATAGTTAATATTCTTCTTAAATTTAATTCAAATTTAGGGAACACATTTGTCGGAATATGGTTTGATAGTTTCGACATGCGCATAATAAACGAATTTCCAAAAGCCGTGTTACGCCATCTTAACAATTTGACGCACTAGCGTTTTAAGTACTAAGTACTGTTTTAATTTTTAAAGATAAATATCTAAAAGCCCAGCTGGCAGCTAGTACTATTACCCTTCAAACAATTCTTCTAGTACTATTACTCTTCAAAAGTTAGGATCTTAAAATAAATATAAAAAAATATTTTGACATTTTAATATTTTAACCGGGTGACAGTTAGTTTAATGGACAACTAATTCCGAAATTTCAAAATTTTATTATACTGACATCAAAATTAAGTTAGGAAAAAATATGGAAACATTATTTTACAAATTTTGTTGCTTTCGTTTTTTTTTTTTAATTTTTTGTCTTCAAATAGAAAATTATGCTGTGCTGGTGTAAGTCGAATTAAATAATAATTTTTAAAATGAATTACATGAAAACTTTGCCTTTTCATGAACTAAAACAAGGAACCTCTGCTGTGTACAACTTATAGTGTTTTTTTTTTGTTTTTTTTGGAATTCCATTTTTATTTTTATCTACTGCTGTTCATTTTGTTTTTTTTTGTTATTTTGTTAAATAATTAAATATAGGTGACTTTTAGTAGAGCGGTGCTACAAATAAAAAAAAAATGAGAATAACGTGGGAATAGAATGGTTTGTTCAAAAATTAAATCTTCTGTTTTTTTAAATTTTTGTTACAAACTGCATCCTGAAATTTTTTTCGTTTTTTTTTCCTCCCCTTATTTTTTTCGCTAAACTTTTGACTAATTTTTCAAGAAACTTTAGAAAATTTTAAGGAAATAGTAAATTTATTTTTTGAAAAAAAAATTTATAAATTAAGTCAAATTTAATTCGTTTTCTTTTTTTTTTTTGAAATTCTTTAAGATAAAAAAGTTTTTGAAATTTAAAAGTAAAAAAGGTTAATGAGAATAAATGGTGGTTTGACTGTTTGTCAGTTGTTTTGACTGTCTGTCGGAAAGTCAAGTAAATCTTGGATTAAAAATTAATTTTAAATAAAATAAGACATGACTAGATAACATTTTAAAATATTTAACAAACAGAGCTTACTTTCTATAGTTGCTTTGGGTTTTGCATTAATCTGCCCTGTGTTATATACTCGTAAAGGAAATAGCAATGTATGAATCTTTTGACCTCAATTATAGATTCAAAAAATCCTTTACCGAAGTATGCGTTGATGGTTCATATAAATACAACCTCCTTATAATCACTTAGTGAATAATTAAATAATAATTAGAGGTTAATCGAAGCACTGAAGAGGTCTGCATGTCATATACGAAATACTGGTATTTGTAAAAAATCAATAATTTTAGTGAAATTAAAAGGAACCTACTAGTTTTATATTTCTTTCAACTTATATTATCTTAAAAATCTATAGTCTTTGTTTTTAGTTTGTCCTATCATTTTTTTAATAAGAATGTATTGTAAATATTTACTACTAGCTAATACCCAGTGCGTGTTGCTGCGCCTCTCAATGGAGGTTTAATTTAAATTGATGTTACTGCAAAAAGTTAACACAAAAATTACACATCGTGTAAATGTTAATTTTAAAATGTATTAAAGCAATGTTTTTATAACGATTTTTCTAGGATTATTCCAGTAATTTTTAAAACTTTCTTTAATTCAAAGAAGTACTAACTACTTTCCGATTTTTACTTTCAAAATTTTTTTTGACCAATCGTAGGACCGACATCTGTTACCAAACATCAAGCCGGTTATCAGACTCAACTCCATTTTCAAGGTGCTTCACGCATAAAAAATTTTGGGTCAATTGGTCAAACAATTTCTAATTTAGAGTAACGTAACGAAAAAATCTGTAAAAAACTGCTGTACCGCAATGGATTAGCATCAAAATATTTTGAGACTTTCTCTTTTGCAAAGAGGTACTTCGCCAAATTGGACGTAATTTCCCCCCAAATTTTTTTTTCCTCAAAACCTCTATATACAAATTTTCGTGAAAATCGGCTGAGCAGTTTAGGAGCCTATTCGCTACATACAAACAAACAAACAAACAAACATACTAACAAACAGACTTTCGCTTTTATATATATAGATAGATAGATAGATAGATAGTAATTACATTTTGATTCTCATGTTTTCAAGAGAAGTACTTAAAATATTTAGTAAAATTTAATTTTTACTTTGTAATTTAAATATTAAAATAACTTAAAAGTTAAAAACATGAATTAAGTTCAAATTACAAAAAAAAAAACAACAAGAAAAACAAAATTTAAATTGAAATAGTTAGATAATTTTCAGCAGGAAACTTTATTTTTCAAAAAAATTAAAATAAAAAAAGTTATTTAATTTAAAATTAAATTGTAAATTTATTATTATGGAATTTTTATACTTTCGTCCTTGGACAAAAAATGAAATTAATGTATATTTTACATTAATTTAAAAATGTTGCATTTATGCTAATAAATACTTTTATAGTTAATGCATTTTTAACTAAAGTGTCACTGACGCATTCAATATTTAAATTCAATAATAACTTCAATTAAAATGGATCATTGAGAGTGCGCTTCAGATTAACATTGTTTACATTGACTCGAGACAGGTTTTACCCAACTTATGATTATTTCGTAAACGGTTAAAGATATAAAAAAAAATGTTAGGATTTAAAATTAAGCCGACGAATAGGTTATTTTAAAAATGAAATAAAATTGGTACACTAATAACAGTTTTTTAAACAAAATTTACAGTTAGAATTATTAAAAACAATGAAAAATATAAATATTTTTTGTATTTATGTCCTTTTGACTAAATTTGAATATTAATTTGAAATCCTGTAACTTGAGCCAACTGTTGATACTTAAATGAATATTCAATGTTGTACAGGGGCGAAGAGGTTATTTCTTTAAAAAGTTTATAAAATTACTATTGACCTTCGAGTTCCGAACAGATATGACAAATTTCGGTGCAGGATCAGAACTCCCAGGGTTCCCAAAGTCCCTTTAGGGAGTTATGACCCATTAAGTGAGTTATAACTCCCTTTATTAAATTATTAGTTCCTTTAGGAAATTTTGAGTTGTAAAATCATATAATTTAAATTGTGTGATTGAGCGTAATATGTGGAGTAGGAAAATACCTATCTTTTAAGGGTATTTTGTTAAAAAATTGTATAATAAAGTGATTTCATAATATTAAAATCAAAATTTTGAAATAATTCCTAAAAGTTTTTTCTGACCCTTATAATTTAAAGTATGATAATATAAAAATATAAATAAATAAACTATTAGATGTTCAACAATATGTATTTATATATTTATCTATGCGAGATACCATATTAGGAAGCATACTTGGTTAAAAAATCAAAGTTGACCCTTTTTCAAGAGTACTTATGAATTTATGTATGCAAGACTTTGGTTACAAAATTAGGATTACCCTTTTTTCAGTTTAAATTAATGTAGTTTTATTAATGTAGTTTAAATGTAAAATTATTGTTGTTTTCTTAATTTTGGAAAAAGGGAATGCTCTGATTTCGAACCCAACCCCAAAATGTGTACCCGTCACTGATATTATATAATTCAAATTAATATTTTTGTTAATATTACTAATAACCTGTCAGTTGAGAACTGTATAAGGGACTTATGACCCACCACGCAGAATCAACACTTCCAGGGTCATAAGTCCGTTAGGGAATCATCTCTCACACTTATTTTTAGATTCGGAGTACTTCATTTAGTCCTGATTATTCAGAATTTCTAAATCGATTTTATTTTTAGCACATTTTCAAAAAATTTTGTAAAAATGTGCCTATATAGTTTCACTTTGTCCGTCCGCTACAGACTCCCAAAGTTGGAAAAAGCCCTATTTTAAAATTGTTATAACAAGATTGGGTATATTTTCAATCTGAAAACGGAAAAAGATAGCTGATTTTATAAGCTTTATAAATAATTAAGAGCAAATGTTTAGGGTTGCCATACGGTACTAAAACTTATAATTATGCTAAACTCAATTTTTGCAAAATTTTGGGCCACACATATCTTCTAAACGGTACAAGCTAGGGTCTTAAAATTTTGAAAGTTAGATCTTTAGAAATTAGTAGGAGTCAGTTAACAAAAATTTTTTGTCACGTCCCCTGTTTAGGAGCTATAAGGGCTCGAAAATTGAAATTTTACTATTTTTAAACACCTGTAACTTGAAAACCTGTTCAAATTTTTGTTTACAAATATACAAAACTTACAGCTGCAGCATTATTTTTAAACATATGTTAAAGGTTTTTCTTAAATTTGAAAGTGTTTCTTTAAATTGAAGAAATTGTCTCTTAGTTTTAACTATTTTTGCTTAGATAATAAAATTTTAGGTAAAATTCCAAATTTTGGTGGAGTTCAAAATTGATTTCCCCGAAAAAAATTGAAGGGTGAGGACAGGAGGGGGGTGGGCAGATCCATCATAAGTTTACTAAGCAAAAATTTGGGGACCTTCCCCATTGAAAGGCTACTAGGTCTTAAAAATTAAAACTTTTATGTTTATATAAAACAGTTACTTATTCCCCAGTATAAGTTTTTTCCAAAATTAAACGTTACCATTGAAGCTGCAACATTATTTTCCACACTTATTAACAGGTTTCCTTGAGTGCATTGGGGTTATATTCTAAGTATTTCACTATTAGTCATATAATTAATTATTAATGAAGTAACAAAATTATAATACTATTATAATATATATTTTTATAAAAATAAATGATGAAATATTCAGTAAGAAACCGTATATAATTTTGAAAATGTGCTTTTTAAAAACCCTTGGTTTTTTTCCTTACTTGTTTTAATATTTTTTGATTATATAATGTTTATATTCGGAATTCGTATACAAACTTGACTCTGGCATAGACCGGAAAAACTACTGTGTTTTTTTTAACATTTTCAGTTGATAATAAACTCGGACCATTTTTTACGGTTTATGCTTACTATAAGCTACTGTTAAATTGAGTTTTAGAATGTTATAAAATAAACTTAAGATTAAAGATATAACAGATTTCCAACTAAATCTAAAATAAATTTTAAGAATCAATTTAAAGATGAAATAACATAAGATGAAAATACCTTTACTTGAAGGGTATTTTTTTAAAAAATTTAATAATAAAGTGAATTCATTATTTTAAGAAGTAGAATAATCTAATTCATTAATTTTATAACTTTTCACGAAATGGATTTCCAGAAAAAATTATTGGAAACTTACTGGTAAAAAGCAACTGCTTCTATACTTTTTGTTAAAAAATTCTTTAAAATTTTAAACATTATATTGATTTTATAGTTAGAAATAGTTAAAGATACTACAAACATCATATTATTGGCTTGAGATTTTGTAATACGATATTTGTTTTGCTTTGATGTCATCTAAATTGAATTTTAAAATAAAATTAAATAAATATTTTAGTTTAATTTCAAATTAAAGTAATCCTTCAATCATTTTAATGAATTTCTATATAATGTAATGTATATAATTAAATTTAAATTGACATTTAATAGTAATAAAACTAATAAATCAATATAATTTATAGAGATTTTATTTGATTTCACAAATTGCATTGCATTTTTTAATGTAATCGATTCATCATTCGAATCAATCAAAGCAATCCGGAAAAACGAAATGAATTGGATTTTATTTTAGAGTGTTCTAAGAAAATTTCAGATAAGTTAAGTAGAAATTTTAAACTAAAAGTGATATATTATTGTAATGAATTAAATATTAAGTTATTATTGTAAACTTAAATGTGTTTTACAGTCATTATAATAATATTAATATGATTCATTTGTTAAAGTAATATAATTATGTATTTGAATTGATCATTGGATAGTATCGGATACGCATTCAGATTTCAGAGCATGACTGATATTTTTGCGATCTGATAATTTGAGCATTTTGGTTTTGATATAGTGGCCACATAGGAGTGGGATAAGCGATTGTAAAGTTAGGTTTTCTATTTTGTAAATTGACAAATAAAGTTCCTTTGAGAACTCTCATTTTATTTTAAAGAGCATCAGCATTGGACGTTCTCCTTCAAAAAATTTCCTTTCCTAAAAAAGAAAATATTATTTATAATATAATTAATTAATTAAGGGACCGCACGTTCGGTTAAACTAAAGCGCTTTCAAATTATTAAATCGTCCAAAGGAATTTCATACCGAACTATTGTTTTTTTCTTCAAGCGCTTTTTAAATTTTACAGCGTAAAAAGTATATGCTTTATCGAGCAGTGAGATTAGCTTTGACTAAAAATTTTATGTTAATATAATAATAAAATATAATAATTTTAAGATTTTTTTATTTAAATTCAAACGAACAAGAAAGTGCTATGTTAATGATGACTGTTCCCTGTACGTACGTATTTCAGTCTTACAAAGGGATCTAGAGATTCTAATTGTTAGCGATCAAATTAAAAACTATTCAACAAAACATTAGATCCGCTTAGAATGTCACATAAACAAAAAAGCGTCAAAATTCCTACTATCTTCAAATGTCAATAGAAGGCTTAAAAGAACTACGCCACTCGCATTAGCTATAAATTCAGATCACCTTAACGAAAGTCTGTAATTCCAGTAGATCTTAAACTATTGATCAAAATAAATTAATGATTAGTTTTTGAGACTAGTTTTAATATTTTAAAATAGAGCTGGTGTTTTTAGTGTGTTATGCCTCACATAACTGTAGTTGCGGGCAGCAATGAATTCCACCAACCTTAGTTAAAAAAAAAATTTTAATTCAATTAAAATGTCATAAATTGATTTTTCAAGAAAACAAAGATGTGTATATAAAATTTATTTAATAAATGTAAAGTTCCATAGCTATCTCATGAGTGAGTATTTTATTATCCTTATGTATTACAATGTTAAATAGCAAGTAGAAACAGTATAACAACACGTGGTATATAATTTCACTTGATTTAACTAGTTAATTAAATAAATTAAACTCTAGTTAGTCATAATGGTATATTTACAAGGAACTTTTTTTAAAATCTAAGCTCTAAGTGTGATATACACTATCCTACGATACATTAACTGCACTTTGTATCTAAACTATTCTCTTAAATGTGCTCCTTGTTTTTAATTATTATTTCTGAAATATTTTAAGAACTTTAAGAGCATCAAAGCTTTAGTAATTTTTTAACGAAAAAAACTGCAACATTAATCCATGTTCACCGGTGATGTTCCAGGTAAAACTGTAGCATCACCTAGATAGAAATTTTAATGAAAAAAACTGTAACATTATCTGGATAGTAAAATTACATGAAAATAATGTAATTGTTTTTTGCTCTTATGGACTTTTTAGTGCTTTTTCGCCCCTTTTTTAAATCAAGAAACCTGAAGTTTTTATTCTACCCAAGCGAATCCAAGAAAGAAATATATTTTTTCAGGTTACCATTTTTTTCTAATCTTTGCTACAAAATCTTTAAATCTTCTTGATTAGAATTATCAAACAAAAATCTAGGAAAATTCAAAATTTTTCATCTTAAATCCTTTTTTGTTTTTCTTCTGTTTTTTTGCTTTCTGTTATTTTCTACTTATTTTCGATATTTGAATGTTCAGAGGACGTGTTTGAATCATCATCATGTACCATAAAAAAAATAGAAGGGTAAAATCTTGTTAAAAGTGTTTTATACCATTACACAAAAAAAGGGGAATATTATGGGATGGCTCTCTATAATGGGATGGCTCTCTATATTGATGATTCATACTAAAATAACACTGAGATTTCACTTTAGGGACCAATTAAAGGTGTTAAAAAACAAGATTCTTTAAATTTTTTATAATATTTAATGCAGGTTTATTGAAAGTTAACTGCCAAAAGTAAGTTAAGTATATTGCAGTCAAAATAGGAAATGTTTCTCAAGAAATAATAGTAGAAATGACAAAATTCAACATAAAATGATGAACGTTTTGTTTAACTGAAAGGCAAAGGTAAATGTTGCATATTGCATAATATTAAGTATTAATTTTTTTTGTAGAAATCACACTTAAAGAAGTATAATAAAAGGTAAATTAAGGATTTTTTTTTAAAAAAGCACATTTCCTAAATTAAACAATGTTCCATAATAAGTGTTGAGTAGAGTATATAGAATTCTAAGAACTCTCTTTCTTTGAAAAAGTCCTTTATAACTAAAAATAGTGTAGCAGCTTTAATTTTTGGGAGCGTTCCATAATAACGGTTTAATAAATACCTTTTTTCAAATCTCGGTCTTAGAAAATCTAGCTATTTTCAAAAATGTTTTAGGAAATCTCATTTTTAGAAAAACTGGTTGTTTATTGAAAAATATCTAATTTATGGATTTCAGAGTTTGATACAAAATCAGAATTATCAGACTTCTCCCTAATTTAAAAAAAAGGAATTTTCTAAAACGAGGACCTTTGAAAACGGTATTTACTAAACTGAGATTTCGACCGCAACCCTTAATTCTTCTAAATGCTGTCCTTTGGCTTTTTGATTGAACGTATATCATGTTAAAGAACTTGTGTTATAACAAGTTTAATGTTTTTCGAACTTTGTTTAAAAACAGATATTTTTCGAATTTTGATGGGTTGAATCTCTGTATTGGGGTGGGGCTTCAAAAAAGGTTATTCCATATAAATGCAATGCAGTACCTATGTATAGCTAAAATTTCATTTATTTATTTCACTTGGAGTGAAAGTTTTTTAAATAACCAGAGTACAGAGACACGAACAGACAGGCAGACGGCCCAAGACAATCTTCATATGACCAAATTTTTTAAATTTTATTTTTAAATTTTACTAAAAATTAAAGTGCAAGATGAAAATTTACAAGAATTAAAAAAGAAAATTTCTTCAAAATCAGTTAAAGTTAGGATGTCAGAATTTTCCATGATATTCATTTTAGATTTCAAGGAAATTCTTAATACCATATTAGAGAAGGTTGCAAAGCTCAAAAGTACATTAAACATTACAAAAAAAGTTAATTTGTTTTTTTTTTTACTATTTTAAATGAGTTGCAAAATTTAAAGCTTTCAAATTTTTTTTGAGTGTAGAAAAAAAAAATAATAAATTTTGCAGTGAATTTTTTTTTTGAGATTTAACTTTGATTTTTTTTCAGTACTAAAATTCAGTAATCCTTCAGTAAGAAAACGCACATTTTCACTTATTAAGAAAATGAATTGAAAAATTACAACGAAAGGGTGGAAAATCTTTTTAATCCTTAAAAAACTCTTTAAAATTCTTTTAAATTTTAAATACGAAAGATTTAATATCAAAATTATCTTAGTTATTATCTTAATGGAATCTTAAAGGTGCTTCAAGACATTCTAAATAAGTTAACCAAAAAAACATATTTATTTTTTTTTAACTGTCATTTAGTGTGGTCTTTACCATTTAGTGGTTTTCTGAAAGCATAAAAAAACTTAAAAATACAATTGGGGAAGGAAATCAAAGCAAAAAAGGGTAACTTATTACAAGATGGTACCTTCTTGTTAACAAAAGATCTTGAATCTATTAAATTTTACAAAAAAAAACGACATTTATTCTATAATCCAGAGATGAAAAAAACATTTACAATTTCATTTCAACTGGAATTTATTAGTCAAATTACAATTTAGTAAGCCTATATTTTTTATTCAAAAAAATCCCTTATCATGATTATTGTCAACATTATCATTATTATCATCATCATTATCATCATCATGATAATCATCTAAATAAACAATATAATAAACAGGAAATTTTCTTTACCTTATAAAATTGCAAAAAATAGAAATCCTCATTTTCTTATTATTTTAAATATTTTCTTATAGTATAAGACACTATTTATAATAGTTAGGGACTTATCTAAATAACTCTTAACCTATATATACAAAATAGTGAATAATTGAATATACAATTTATTTAATATTTCGTTGTTAGAATTGCAGTTGCTCTTTTTTTAAGTATTTTTATTTTTAAATTGATTAAAAAGTTTTCACATCCGAATCTAAAATTCACCTTTAATATACATTTTGCATATTTCGAATTTGAAGCTATCTATAATATCTGAATTCATTATCATTATCATTTTTCGGGTTTTATTTGGCTGCTGGTATTAATAGACGAAAGTATAACTTCAGAGTGCAATAACTTCTGAAGGAAAGTAATACATAATCATCTAAAATTGGCATTCATTCACAATTTTCAAATTTAACCATAATCGTATGGACTATGTTTGAATTTAAATACACATTTTGTTCCTTGATACATTCTTTCAGAAGTTATTGCACTCTGAAGTTGTACTTTCGCCTATTATAATCAGCAGCCAAATAAGACCATAGACTTAATGAATAGGGATATACTAAGACGAGTTTATGATTGATGGAAAGTCGAGAAAAATGAAAAGATTTAACCTTACTTAGACGAAACGAACAGTCATTTCGTCATTAAGCCAATAGTCATTGATTAAGTATTAAAAAAACAATTTCGATATTAGATCTTTGTTTTAGAAATTATATATCTTTTAACTAGTCTTAAAATTATAATCTAAATAGTTATGAACTTGGTTTGAGTAAAGTTGATTACAAAAATATTTGAGACAGATGATGCCCGATTAACTGCTTCCGAAAGTTAGTTCTGAACTAATGCGGACGAATGTTTTTTTATTATGGAAAATTGAATGTGAATATGGAAATTCTCTCAGTTTTCAAAAAAGTTCAGAACTTTTTATTTCAAAACAAAACGATCGAAAGCAACGAATTGTTAAAAATTCTCCTTTCAAAAAATCAGAAATAAAAATGCTGAAGTAGTACATGTCAGCATAATAGTTGACAATTACAGAATTTTAGAATAATATCTGAGGGTGTTTTTAAAATTTCGAAATTCTAAAAAATTTACCAAAACAAAGTAATTTATCAATCGATTCCAAGAATTAAATCAAAGTGACGTTTTTGGTTCAATCGAATATAAGGTGTTTTTGTTAGTATTTGTGTAAAAAGAAATAAAATTTGACATTTCATATTTTCATTTGATTTTGTGGGCTAAAAATAATAAAATAAATAAAAAATAAAAACTAGTAATATTTTTAATGAACTTGTTCAGAGTACAACATTTCAATAAAGTTTTCCACATAATATTTTGATTCTTTAGCACACACTATTTGCTGCAACTCTTAATATTCATTTTCTGATAATGTTGTAGATGATGATAATGATAATGATAATGATGATGAAGATGAATCCATAAATTCCATAAAATTTTTCATTATTTTTCGTTTTTCGTTTTTTGTCTTTTTAATATTTTTAATTTATTTGTTATGACATTTTAATAATAAAACTGACATATGCCAAACGCATAAAAAGAAATAAATATGAGAAAAGTAAATCTAGAAAACGATTTACAATTTTTCCTGTCAAACGAACAGGAATTCACTTAATTGTAAATCTAGGGTAAATTTTTTTAGCTCTAGTTGCTCTAAATTTTACTGTCAAGTAATCAACGGGTTATTGAATATAACGATTAAAGAAACTGAATCCTAGTCTTAAAAGACTTGGTGTAAGCCCCTAAAAGAGTGGAAAAGGATTAAAAACAAAAAAAATTTAGATTTACCCTTTTCGCTAATCGAAAAAATGTACAAATGCACAAACGTACAGCCAAAATTAAATTCGAAAGATTTTCCACTATAAAAATGTTATGACAGAAAAAACAAATTATTAAATAAGACCATTGGGTAACTTTTGATTACTTAAGCTGTCAAAAAATTTCAATTGTAAATTTTAAAGATAAAAAAAGAACTGAAAATTGTTGAAAATAAAAGAGAAATTTACTATACAGAAAATTTGTAAAAATTTGCAATGGCTGTTGTTGCTTTTGTCTAAAACAGTTTTGAGAAATGAAGAAAAATCACCTGTTGTGGTTTCGACAATGACATTTTACAAAAACAAAATTCTGTTTATTTTTACCGTAAAATAGCAAATACTGTTTACTATAGGTTTAAGTACATAACAATGTTTCTTTGTACATGTATATATCATATACATGTATACATATATATGTATATATAATTTTAGATCTTAGATACACCTGTATTAATATTTAATCCTTGTATAATATTTACTGTTTCTATTGTATCTGTGTGTGTGTGCAAGTAAAAATATATGCATACCATTTTGTTACTGCTTTTTGTTTTTTGTGTTTTTTTTCTTATTATTATTACTGTTATTATTCTCATCATTATTATTTTTATTACCGTTGCTACCAGTGTTTTTTGTTGTTATTTTGTGATTAGAATATTTAAAGAAAAAAATTTTCAAACCATTTTTCTTTTCTAGACTTCCGTCATTATCCTTCCATCATATCCGTTTCTATAAAAGTAATAACATTTTTCCTGTTTTATTTTATTGTTATTGTTATTATTTTATTTCAAAAATTTTTTGTTTTTTTTTTTGCTGTTATTATACCATTATTTGTTGTGTTGTATTACCGTTATTTTGTTTTTATAGTAACTTTTGCCGCAATTTTCGTTTTTGTTTTTTATTTTTTTTTTAAAGCTTTGAGGGTGTCTTATAATAAACATATTTTATACCTATTTGTCTTGTATTTAATCGATTTATGATATGAACGTGTCTTAAAATTTTTAATAATATAATATACATAGATTTATAAATATAAGTACATTATAAATGTATATTATCCTATAAATATATTTAGAATATAATATTTATATGTAAAATAAATACATATTTTATATGAGTATGTATGTATCAATATTAATTTTTGGTTTTTTCTTTTTAAATTGTTGAGTTAGGTTATAAATTGATCAAAATTTAAAAAAAAATATTGCGGAAGATTATATTAATCATTGTCAACTATGAGATATGTGTGGATATTCACATTTTTATCATAGGACTGATTATTTTTCGAACTTTTATTTTAATATTATTATAAATAAATTAAATTTAAAAATGTTCATTTACATCATTGTTGTCAGAAAACAACGAAGACAAGCCAAAATAACTGTGCGGGGGTTCATTGGGTAGTGTTGGACTTTAACCTGTTAAAATCACTCCCTTAATAAAACTAAACTTTAATAAAACTAAAACTAAACTCCCTTAACAAAACAACTCTTGGAATAGACATTAAATATATGTGAATAGTTTGGTTTTTATGGTCAGAATAAATTTCAGTCATAGGTGTATAAGTGTATTGATAAAATATTAATATATATTAATACATATACATATAAAAAGTTTATAAAAATTGGGTTCAAAACTTGGGTTTTTAAAGCTCTCCTAAGAATTGGCTAGAATAATTTCAGTCTTTGAAAGCACTCCTTAGGTGCATACAAAGAATGAACTTATTGAGCTTTTTAACTTAATTTTACGCAATTTTAAGGGAATGAATCTGCAACAATAGTCCTAAAAATTTAAAATTTTAAGATAAAAAAAAAGTTAAAGTTGCAGCTCTTTAAGTTTTTGATTTAGAGTGCTGATAGAGAGATGGAGAAAAATACAAAGCTTAATCGATACTTTTCGAAACCAGTCTGATCCATATCCTAGTCTATATTATCTTTTATCTCTAATTCGATGCATTACAAACGAATGTGCAATTTTATTATACCAGAAAAGTATTTTTGTTCAGAAAAGTATAAAAAAGATAAAAAGGAAAATTACATGAACTTTTGGTTATGTACGAAAATTTAACAACTTATGTAAAAAATAGGAGAATTGAATTAAAGCCATACGCATTGATGCCATAATGCAACTTGTATTGTGAAAATTAAGTTGTTTTTATGCAATGTACAAAATAATATAATAATCTTTTCACTCAAATTTTTTAAATGAATTCCTTTCAAATTCTGAAATGACAGAAAAAAGTTGATGACAGATAATTATCTAACATCAAACTGAAAGAAAATTTCTTAAGAATTTTTTATTCAGCAACCCTTACGTTGTGTCATAATGATTATATAGATTTGGTCCGAAGTAATAAATACTATTATATACTTTTATATTAACTTGCCAGTGTCTACATATTTTCGCTGATTTTATTTAATGTACATGTAGGTATATGTATATATTGTGTGTTGTAAAGTAATACGAACAAGCTATAAATACAAAACTATAATGATTTGAATCAGTTTGATATAAAATATAAATTTAATATATATATTTAATATGTATAGTTTTTCTAAAATAAAGTCACTTTAAAAATTAAAACACATCATCAGCATATTTTCCAAAAAAAATTTATGTGTTTATGTAAATATGCTATATATATAATATTATGTAATTGCTAATTACAATACCATATTTAAAATATGACAATAAAATAACAAAGGTTTCCTAAACTGTTTCAGTAATCTATAAAATTTATTTAATTATTAGCATCTAGACATTCAGATTGACATCACTTTAGATAAATAATGTCACGTATACTATGAATGACGTTTTCTTTGTAAATTCTCATAAGTCAAAAATATATTGATTGCAAAAACAATGTTGGCGGCACTTTAAAAGATGCGAATTTTTTATTGAATTCTTTATTAATGAAAATTTAATATGCTTATCAAAAGAGTTTGTAGAAATTTACGAGTATATCGTATTTATTTTTATTTTCTATAAATAAAATTTAAAAATTGATAATAAATTTAATAAGAAATAAAGAATTATAAAACTTTGAAAGAGAATTTGTATATAGTTGGGTGTGTTCACTCTAGGATAGGAAATTTATAAAATTTTTATGACTGTTTGACAAAAAAAATTATAAATAAATAAAGTTATCATTTCCTTTGATGATTTTTTTGCGAAATTTTACGATATTATAGGATACAATTTTTTGTATAACTGCTATAATGTTAGAAGAAATAATTGTTCAAAATTCGTTGTCATAAAACTTTAAATTTTAGACTTCTATCTAAATTTAATAATCACTTATACTCATTAAAAAAAAACTTAAGGCAATGCATCGAAACCGTCAGCTAACTGTCAATTTAGTTGATACCAATAATAAAGTTGCCATATTTTTTTATTTTCCTCTATATAGGTCATCTTCCTTACAGTGCTATTAACGTAATGATAAATTTATCCAATACCAATATATCAGACTTAAAAATGCCGAAAGATTAATTTTTTTTTATTTTTACTTGTGTTTGATAAAAACTTATATATTTATAAAAGTTTATTTACAATTTAGTTATCTGAAATCATAAGACCTTTCCTTTAAATATATTTTATATTAGTTGTGTTTAAGTCAAACAATTAAAAGGGAGAGGTACGAATGCTCGTTTCTCAAAATCTCGTTTTATCAAAATCTCGTTTTTCAAAAATCTCGTTTTTCAAAATCTCGTTTCTTAAAATCTCGTTTTATCCAAATCTTGTTTTATCAAAATCTCGTTTTTTAAAATCTCGTTTTTTCAAAAATCTCGGTAAATCTCTTTTTTTTTTCAGAAAATACAGAAAACATAAAAAATTGTAATCTTTAATTTTTATCGAAGAATATTTTATTTTTTTCATCCAAATTAAACAAATTTTATAAAATAAAAACATTTTCTGTAAGTATATAAAAAAAAAAAATAAAACAGTTATAAAGAATTCTAACAGAATATATAAAATATATATGTTATAACAGAATATTTATATATGTGTATGTGCGAGATTTTGAAGTAGGAGAGATTTTAGAGTTGGTTACAAAATCAGGATTTCAATAATTTGTTTAGCGGGGGTTTGGGGCGGCAGCCCCCACTATTTTAAGTTAATTGTTGTTAAAATATATATATGAAAAAAATAATTTAAAGGGATTTTAGAGTTGGATTTAAAATCAGGATTGCTCCCTTTTAAATATATGTGTATATCTAATATCATATATATATATACATATATATTACCTTATTATTTGTATGTACTATTTTGAATGAAATGTTGAATCTTTTTTGTTAATTTTTTTTTTACAATTTTTACAATCAATATTTTTTCAATAAATCGACAAACATTTGAAATAAAAAAATGAAAATGTAAGATAAAATTGTTAAAAATAAAGATTACCTATGATAAAAAAAAAAAAACGAGATTTTAAGAAACGAGATTTTGATAAAACGAGATTTTGATAAAACGAGATTTTAAGAAACGAGATTTAAAAAAACGAGATTTTGATAAAACGAGATTTTGAGGAACGTGATTTCGTACCCAACCCCAATTAAAAATCTCCATTTCCGTGTTGCATTTTATATATTTGAAAGAGTAAAAGGGGAAGCCTAGATTTTAAAAAGCCTCTAAATTAAAATCTCGCATAAACATCCATAATATTCTATTCTGAAAAATATTTTGGCCAAATGAAATACAGTGAAGTAAAAAAAACTGGAAAAAAGTATAAAACAATCATGGGTCTACCACAGAACCAGTCGCTCTTACGGAAAATTCATAATGTGAAACTTTTATTACAGATTTTTAACTTTAATCATATATTGCTTTATTTAACGCTATTTATTAAAGATAAAGTATGTAACTTGTTATTGTGTTAATAATTTCAAACTTTATTTTTGAAAGATACAAAAAATTTTTTATCTATCAGTTAGAAGATTATTTTTTTCCAGTTACCAGGTTTTCTCCAAAAGCTTATCAAGACATTAACATCAAATGAAATTTGAAAAATTCCGCTCAGTTTTTTAGGATGTACACGTTTGTGCAGAGACAAACAGACAAACAAACGGACGTCATAAAAAAAACAGAAGTAATTCTTATATTCAAAAATCTTTGGTTCTAATTTTCGGTTCGAAAATAATACCTATCGCGTATTATAATTTATATAAGCGGTTGGTAAAAATTAAAACAATATCTTTTGTTTTTGATCAGTTTGAAAAAGCAAATCTTAACCTATACATAGCAAATAAATTGATCTTTAAAGCTGACCTCATTAGAATATAAATAATTTTAACAATGTATTAATATACCTAATGAAATTTTGCTAAAATGAATCTGTACATTTAATTTAACATAATAATGTATTTGTTTATTTTGAGAAATCAAATAAGATTTTTATTTTAGAAATTTATTTGAGTTTTCTTTAGAGATTGTAATATTTTGACATTTTAGTTTTTAAATTTGATGATTAAAATATAATGAGAAGGGGAAAAGAATTGAAGAGCGATAGAAGGCTTTTTTAAATTTGAGTATTTAGTACTAATTTCTTAAATTCAAAAAAAATTTTTGAGCTCAAATTGATTTTTATTTTCTCAATTCTCTTTTTTTTGAACAAATGTTTGTGTTGTATTTATTTTTTTTGGCATATCAGTTCTCATTTAAGTTCTTGATTTATTTTGCACATTTTTAAAATATTTTGAAAAAATGTTCCCATATAGTTTTAATCAGTCCGCCTGCTCGGGTGATAAAAAATTTTTACACCGCTCAAAAAATCAATAAGACTTTAACTATGGACAGGTAGGTATTAAAATTTTTAAGCAACCACTGTTTTGTTCTTTTTTTGTTTCCTTGTTCCTTAATACGGTGAAGCAGTTCTTAAAACTTCTGGAAAGGAGCTATACATTTCACTACAGCACGAGGTATGTATATTATATTTTTGTTTCTTTGATATGAGCGATAGCATGTGCCATCCTAACAAGTAGTGGAGCCATTTTGAAATACTTTCTATCACTTTATAAGTAATATTATTTATTTTTTTTTATTATATATTTGTATATATTAAACTATATTTGGTTACCATAGAAATTTGTAAAGAAAACTGATTTTCAATGATTTTTTTCAATTAAAATAATGCATGACCCATACGAGAATCGAACCCGTACTCTTGCGGTTAGTTAGCCAAATGCTTACCCACTAACTCATCGAGGCCCCTATATTATATCTTTAATTTCGCACATCAAGCGACAGCTGCTTTTATAAGCTTTATGAATTAGTGTTTCTTATAAATAGATATGTACAGTTTTGCCTTACTTTTTTGACCCCTTATAACTTCTAAACGGTTTAAGTAAGAAGTTTAAAATTTTGAGAGGAGATATATCATTTGAAATAAGTTTAAGTAATTCTAGAAAATATTTTTAAATCGCCCGCCGAGCTGTTTAGGAGCACAAAGGTCTTTCAAAAAAAAATGTCTCAAAATATTTTAATTTTTTCTTATCCTACATATCAAATTAAAAAAATTAATAAACCTTTCTCAATAATAAAACAAAGTGCTTATTTGTTTTACTGCGGTTTTTTTTTCATTACTCACATCAAATTATAAAATTTTAAATAAAATATTTTCAAGCTAAAAACAAACAATAAGACCAGTTTGGTGAATACCAGCAATGAATGAAATTGTTGATATAAATTTTAAAAATCGGTTGACTCATAAAATATCGTATACCTATAGTATTTTAGATATAAACTGATTAGTATGTCAGATAACAACTTAAAATTAATAAAATAATAATAAAATAATAAAAATATGTCATAATTCGTAATTCGCGTCTCAGCACTTGTTGGAAAAAAGCTCGGTGAATACCCGGTGAAATGATTAAAAACAAAAATCGGAAATAGTTATCGCTAAACAAAGCAAATAAATAAAAATTTATATAGAAATAGTAAATGTGTATATTAAGTGTAGTGGTGTAGTTTATGTTTGTAAACATATTTATTTTGTATTTTAAATTTAAAACATTTTTTTGCTGTTCGTACGATAAACAGTGCGTTAAAAAATCGCGTAAATAAATAAATAAATAAATAAGTAACAATGGATATTGAAAATGGTGAAATTAGACTAACAGGCATGTTTCAAACTTAAATTATATATTAGTTTTAATTTCAAACAAATCAATTTAATTAAATTAATCATTTTTTTAGAAATGTTAAATGAACATATTGCTTCATTTTGTATGTCAACATTTTGTTCGGATGTTAATTTAATAATTGAAGGTGAAAAAATTCCGGCACATCGTTTTATGCTTGGTATATAGGAGACATTTTATAACTTCTCTGACATTTTGTATTAAAAAATTTTTTTTTTTTTATTTATATTTTAGCTGCAAGATGTGAATATTTTCAAAAACTTTTTTTTAAAAATTCCCAATCTATGTACAAGAATGAATTTGAATTAAAAATTCCATTGGCAGCATTTCGAACAATTTTACAATATTTTTATACAGGTCATATGATTTTATCTGATATTAATAATATTGATACATTATTTGAAACATTTAATCTTGTAAATGAAATGGATATTTTCGAATTGAAAGAATATTTTGAAATATATTTAAATCGTATTTTATCAGTGGAAAATGTTGTTCAGATGTTAAAAAATTCCAGAAAATTTCACATACATCTTTTTGAAATTAAATGTTTATATTTTATTGATAATAATTCAAAAGAAATATTAACAAGTGAAATATTTCGTAATATTTCTAAAGAGCTATTAGAGGAAATTTTATGTAGAAATAATTTTTCTGCACCAGAACATTTAATATTTCTTGCAATGAATGAATGGTGTAAACATAATAAACAAAATATTGAGGTAAAGTATATTAATGATTACATATATTATATACTTTTGGTTAAATTTAAATAGGTATGTATATTTTTATATATCTTTATTTATTATTTAAATATAAGATGGGATAAAATGATTTTGACATATTCATTTTGAATATAAGCCATCGATCATACCACGTTGAATAAAATGATTCTCGGCTGATCTCCAAAGTTAAGCAACGTCGTATGTGGCTGGTACTTAGTTGGGAGTCGCTTGGATATACCGCTTGTTGTTGTTACTCCCAATTTTGAAATAAAAAAATTATAAAAAAAATTTTTAATTTCGAAAAGACTTAAAATTAAAATAAATTTTCATATCTATATAGACATTTTGTTGTAATAAACAATTTAAAATTCGATGTGTCTGACTAAGTTTAATAAAAAATTTGAAGTTTCTCCTATTTTTTTAGTTTAAGTAAAAAATTGATTTTTATGGTGCATTCCTAACTACATACATGAATTTTATTTAAAACAAAATATTTCAAATAAATATTAGGTATTACAATCATAAAAGAAAATAAAAAACTAGAAAAAGCTATTTAAAACTATTCCTATATTTTCAAGATTAAAGTTTAAAGGCAACCGGTTTTGCCTAATACAAAAGTATAACGTTAGTATATAATATATATTATATATATATCAATTTTAGGAGAACAGCTAATAATATATACATATAACAAATAATGTGTTTAAATATATTTGTATGTAGAATTTGTCTGGAAAAAATGCATATGTATTATTTTTTTCCTTATTCTGTAGTTCTTAAACTAACTTCCTAATTAAAAACGTTGAATAAGCCGTTCAGCTCTCCACTATCTTTTTTTTTCTTTACACGAAAAATCATATAAATCGGCCCAGTTGTCTCAGAAACGGGACCCGTAAAATGATATTGGCCTATTTATATAATGATACATTAGAATATTAAGTAATTGATTACATATTAAGTAATTGATTTTATATGTTAAGTTTAGAGACCTTTAGATTGTAAATAGTAAAATATTAGGACTTAGATTATAAAATACTTAATAAAACTTCAATTTTATAAATTAATAAAATTTTTATTATTTTTTAGACGATGATACACTTGGTGAATTTGTCTTTGATACCATTTAAGGAACTCCTTAAAATCCGAAAATTAGGTATATTAAGTGCAGAGAAAATATTTGATGCAATCGAGAGACAAACAGTAGTAGAAGAATCATGGGAACAATTAAATACTCCAAGTTTGTTCTTTTTTTGGCAACTAATTCATACTTTGTAAACTAAACCATATTTGGTTTTTTTTTTAAAGATTCTGATGCAAATGTGTCAATACCAGAAACTAATGCACAGACTGGTTTATTTGCTACAAATATAGTTGGTGACATCAATTTTGACAAAATAATAAAAGAGGATAAGACGATTGAAGTATCAGAATTATTTGATTGCAATTACAACTTAATAAAAGGGTACTAAATAAAAGTTTTTAAATAACTTAAATAATTAAAAATAACAACTAATTTTAATAATTTTATTACTTACTTTAAAATAGTGAAATTATATGCCCATATCCATTAAATGCTAAAAATGGTTATACAAGACATGTTATTACAGAAAAAAATGATTCTGGTCTTATAATCGAATTTAATAAAATTCTTTTATTTAATCATATTAAAATGTTATTATCGGATCGTGATAATCGTACATATTCATATTTTATTGAAGGATCAATTGATAAAAAAACATGGGACAGCATTATTGATTATTCAGAGTATAGATGTCGATCATATCAAAATTTATATTTTCCGGATAAAATTTTTAAATATATTAAAATTGTGGGAACGTATTGTTCTAAAGACAAAGTAACAATGCAAACTTAAACAAATTAATAAAATTATTAAATTTTACATTTTACTTTTAGTATTTTGATGTTGTAAAGTTAAATGTTCGGCATACTGATTCCATACCTCGACTAATTAATGGTTTTGTAGTACCTAAAAAGAATGTTGCATTAGTTGAAATGGGTGCAACTGTTTTGGAAGGCAATGGTGATCCAAATAAAAATAATTTAATAAATGGTGAAAATGATAAAAATTCTGGTAAATAATTTTAAATTAATTAAATAATTAACAATACTTAGTTAATTTTTAGGATATACATGGCACAATATTGGAAGTGTATCTGATGAATGTATTCTTATAAGATTGAGTATAAATTTTCATTTTGGAATTTTGTAGGAATTAAAAAAAAAATCACATTAATTTCTTATTTATTTAGGTCAGCCATACGTTATAGACTCAATACGGTTGTTTCTTAATGATCAGAATGATCGAAAGTATAAATTTTATATAGAAGCATCTTTAAACAAGAAAGACTGGTATATGCTTGTTGATCAAAGAAATGAATTTAAAACATCTTGGCAGACATTCAATTTTCCTTCAAGGCCTGTAATATTTATTCGAATTGTTGGAACTGATTACAATAATCGTTTGGTAAAATTTTATATATTTATTTAATTTTGTATAAAATATCATACCATGCCAAATATCATGACCTGTAAAACGTCATCAAGAAATAATGTTGATTAATTATATTCCAAGGGTCTTGATGATAGAGCGGGTAAGCATTTGGAATATTAACTGAGAGGGTTCGGATTCGATGCCCGTATCCCCTCAGTTAATATTCATCGATTTAGAAAAATAATTTTTCTCAACTAAATCACCTTGGTAACCAAATACTCGTTTAATTTAAATATAAAATATATAACATAAACAAAATAAATAATATTACTTATAAATTAATAGAAAATATTGGGAGGGGGGTGCACATCAATAGGCTTCAAGGCTTAGATGTTACGACGGCACATGCTATCTGTCATATCAAATAAAAACAGCAATTTTATACCGAAAAAGTATTTATGGTTGAAAAGTATCGGTTCGGAGTAATTTTTTAATAGTTTCGAAGATTCTGGATTCAGACATTTTATATAAGGGTTTTGATGACTTTTATTAGTATATTACTTTATTTCTTGATAATATTACAAAGCTTAAGACCGTCTTTGATGATTAAATATCGAATAATTTTCTTTTTTTTTTCTCATTTCAGTTGAATTCAATGCTAGTTAATACGTTCGAGTGTCCTATTGAATATCCTTAGAGTGCTGAATACGACAATATAAATTAAATTAAAGCTTTTTGAATCGAACAGCACTAATAATAAAAAGTTCGAGAAAGTTCAGTTACGAAAAATCAATTTAATCGTTAGGGAAAATTTTAAGATTCAGGTGAAATCCATTATGATTTTTACTAAATAATTTAAAAATTAATATTAATAATAGAATAAGTTTTAATATAAATTTTTTATCTTACAATAAATGATACTTTTAAAAAGATTTCTTTTGTAAAGTATAGCTAGTTTATAACAAAAATACTTATATAAAAATTTCTTTTGTATAATAGATAGGTGGTATTAACAAAATTGTCTATATATACAATATAAAAATTGAATTTAATTTTTTAATTTCAATTACAATTTTGAAAATTTACAGAAAAAAAAAATATAAATACAAAATCTATGTTTAAAATAGTTATTCTTTGAATATAGCTTTGGAAGAGATGTCTTTCAATTCAAATAATAAACAATTGGAAAATAAAAAAAAGAGAAATAGAATAGATATTGTTATCCCTTTCATATTTTTACTATCTCGAAAACATTGTATGGGTAAAGTATTGTTATATGCACTATAATTGATTGATCAATTTTAACGAATATGGAATTGATTTGTACAATAGATGAAAACTAATTATAAGGAAATTAATTATTTAAAAGACCTCCTGTTCCAACATATGCCTGTGGAAATAAACAGTTCGCATTTAAAAGAATTATTTATATTTACTTTTGGATTAGATTTAGCATTTGGTAGAGGTACTAGAAGTCAGAAAGGCTGGTCTAGTTTTGAATCAAAATAACACACAAATGAAAAATGTCGCCATGGGTGTAGATGGGTAATGTTTTAAAGCTATTAATGCGAGCTCACAGCCCAAACAGAACTTTGTGTGGATGTCCGGGAAGAAAGGAATCACTCTGAACATCCACTGTTCCTTAAGGATTGGTTGTCCTATAAGTGCCGTAAGTGCAGACCTCACGTAGAATCGTGAAGATCACTACCTCACCTAACTGCCTAACTGGATTTAGAAAACTGTGGAAACCCTTTCGCCACACAACAGAGTAAATACTTTTTACAATTTAAATTTCGTGATAGTTTCGAAAAAGATAACGGGAGAACATCTCAGAATCGTATTTTAAATAGTAAAATTGTATTTATTTTAAAGTCTACAGTTTGTTTCCGTCTCTTTTGTATTGTAAACTTGTTTCATTTTGTAAAATAAAATATTTTTATACAATTGTTGCTGTTTTGTTAATGTATATGTATCTTCTAAAACTTTTTCTGCACATTTTATTGTTTTTTTTTTTTTTTGAGAAAATTCTTTTAAAAATTTTTTATTTTTCTTATTTTTCTTTGAAAATGTTGTCAAAGACGTTGAATTTTTCAACATTTTTTTTGCTGCTGCTGTTGCAAAAAAATGCACATAACTTGAAAAGTCAATTATTTTAAAGTAATTTTAATTACCTATTTATAACGGTATTAAAATTTAAGAAAGCAAAGTTGTTTTTTTCTTTGTAATTGGTACACTCACAAATATTTTCGAAACAGGAAGTACCGTTATGTAGTTAGAAAATTAAAAATAAAGGCATTTTTGGGATCAAAGTCAATCATAACTATTTTCAAAACAACTTTTACCACATATTAACTTTCAAAATCGAAAATTTGCCATGAAATTACAAAAATTGTAGGGTCCGTCAATATATAATTGAATATGCGTTTTTTTTTTTGGTGGAATTAAGGTACAGAACAACATATTAAATGACTTTGTTGCTATGTCTATTACGTTAGCATTCCACATCTATTGTATATATGGAGTATAAGCTACCAAGTTATTTAGGCTAGGCATCGGTTCCGATTGAATGTATCTGCCAAAAAACTTCTTAAATACTGAAATAGATAGTGCCGTTTTATGGCTTAAAGTAAGTTTAAAATTCGTTTTGCAAAACTTTTGAGTGGATTTTAATATTTTTTTCAATATCAATAAATCTTACATAGACTTAAAAATTGTTTTAACTACATATTTGGAAAATAAATAAAAACAATTCGGTCCAAGAAATGGAAAATTTGGTAATCACGTATATTCAGTTAATAAATTACTTTGTTTCACTTGTTTATTTCAGTTGCAGAACAAAATTTCTATTAGTTTATATTTCTTTATTTTGTTATTGAACAATAAAAAAGTTATTGCCAAATTTTAGTTATTGTTTTCGAAAACTTAGTTTGAATAGTTTACAGTGCCAATTTATTCAATTTTCTTGTCATTGAAAACGTTCTCTAGATAATTAAACATATATACTAAACATTTTGTACTGGAACTTTATAATTTATTTCAATTATTTTTTAACACTTCCGATAAAATTTTAAAATTTGGCTCAGAGTCTAAAAAATCCACCGGACAGGAAAAAAAAGAACTTCCAAGTTTAGGCAAACTTGACATAAGTTACAAAAGTTTTTTTTAAATACGAAACAATTTTAGTTTTGTAAACTTAAATAAAACGAGCATATAGTTGGCTGTGTAAATTCTGAGATATTTGTACGGATCCGTGGTAGTATTTAAAATGCAACAATCACTCTCGTATTGTTGAAACGAATGTTCAGATTATTTTTATAATTTTGTATATTTATATGAAAAAGTTCGTAGTTGGGATGGTCCCTGGAGTTTTGGTTGGATCTCTGGAATCTACAAAGACTTCCAGATATATTTTGGTTTATTTTCATGACTCAAGCTTTACCTATGAGTTTTTGATTGATCGGTGGAATGAACGGACGAATGGACAACAAACACACAAAGTTAAAATGATTTATTATGTCTAAATCAATGCGTTACAAACGTAAAGATAATTTTAACATGCCGGGTAACTATTGTTCCGGACGGGCATTAAAACTGCGCTAACTGATATGAACCATTTCAAATAGAATGGATATACAAAAGAAATAAAGAAGAAAGTTTTACAACTGATGTTCATTTTTTTCAGAATAAAATAAGATTGAAGAAAGTAGTATATTAAACCAGAGGTTTTCAAAAGTTCACATTTTGTAGTACAATTTTAAGAAAAGTTAAATAATTGAAAAACTTGTTGAAATATGTTAAAGAACAATGTATTTTTCCATTATTCCATTATGCCATTTTGCTCAACGGTTTCGAACTGCGCCCAAAAATAATGAATATTAATAAATAAATAAATAAATAAATAGTAATAAAGTTCTTAATCGATAATACTATTTATTCCTTTATAGTACTAATACTATTTCCAAATAATTTTCTAGTAATAAGTATATCTGTTAATAAAAACTATTTTATAATCTAATTTTTATAAATTTCCTATACTTTTTTCTTATACTACATAATATAATATCTTAAAGTTTAAAATTGTATTCTTATTATTATTAGTGGTACCAGAAAAATTATTTAGTAGGTCCAAATTGTGCATTATACTCCAGCTCCAGCCCAAATATGTGCATTATACTCCATTTTTGGTCTAATGTAAGTTTTATAGATTTTTAGAAGATCAGGTACAGTAAAGTAAGTTTTACAGCGAAACAGAAAACCTAAACATTTAGCTGCATCTTTAGCTATACCAAAAATGTGGTTTGACCAGGTCAATTTTTGGTTTAACCCGATACCCAGAATGTTCAGGTCTGTTGTGTGCTGCAAAGGTATACTCTGAAATGACAAGCTGGGGGTAGATATTGCAATTTTCCGCGAGATTAAACAGCATTGGGTCTTTTTTGTGTTGAAATCAACACGGTTACACTCTCCCCATTTTTGGATTTTTGCTAAATCATTGTTTAGCTCACTAGTCATGAAATTGTTTGCTGTTGTGTTAATCTGATGATTAATGTTACAGCGACTATGAAATTCATAGGAAGCCACAAGGGTGCTGTCATCTGCGAAACTGTGAATTGAATTGGAGGTTATTGAAAGTAAGTCATTGATAAATATTAAGAAAAGAGTTGGGGATAGAATAGATCCTTGGGGGACACAAGCATTTATTTGAAATTGGTTGGATGTATAACCATCCACAAGTACACGAATTGTGCGATTTGAGAGAAAATCTCCAATCCATTTTAGAAAAACCCTACCTAAACCTAAAGCCTCGCATTTTGCTATTAAAGCATCATGCCATACTCGGTCAAAAGCTTTAGATATATCCAAGGCTACAACATCAGATTCACCAGAGTGGTGAAGACTGATATTTAGCTTCTCGCAAAGGTAAGTCATGAGATCGCCGGTTGAACGACGGGCTCTGAACCCGTATTGTCGATCATGGAACAAACCTTTGCGATCAAGGTATTTCAGAAGCTTTAAAAAAATGTTGCATACGAAGTTGCAAAAATACTTCTCGGAAAGAAAGTTTAAAACTTTTTAAGTTTCCATCAAAAAATACTGCAAAATAAGAAAATGAGAATCGATGGTCACGTGATTTATTTTTATGTTTAACTCTCTTAAAAACTTTTTATTTTTTAAAGATGAATATTTGAAATTTTTTCAAAATTAGTTTTAAATCATATAGCGAGAAATTAAATCGATTTAAGAAAATTGTACATTAACTTGAGCTTCAAAAATGCTGTATCTAATGAAAAAAAATTGACTTCCATGAGAAGAGAGAAAGCTTTCGAATTTTAATGATAAGAAATATTAAGTTGAATTATCATGTAAACATTGTTTAAACTCTTTGTCCATTTCAAATATAAAATATATTTGTACAAAAAAAAAAGTAATTATAAATGTGTATACAAGTGTGGTATTAATTGGTTACATTAGATGCTAAAGGAAATTAGCTATGAACTGTTATCTCTCACAGGAAAATGAGAAAAAATGTTTCGTGGCATTATTATACCCGTATGATTATAGGCTAAAAGGATATACTAAATTTGCCATTACGTTTTGGACGCAGAGAAGGAAGGGTGGTTCTCAAAATATGGGTCGGATCAGAATAGAAAAGTTAATCGATTTAGCTATGTATGTCCATCCGTTTGTTCATCCGCCCCACGATAACTCAAAAATAAAGCAGCTATGATTCTGAAATTTTCACAATCGCTATTATGCGATAGCCGTCATCGCTATTGAAATCCAGCCAGTTTGCTCCAAGGGTTCGAGTACTTGATATATAGCTACTTTTTTTATATGAGCATTACCCTAAATGAGCATTACGCTTTTATATGAGCATTACATACCTAATGAAGCTGGATGCCTGAAATTTTGCCAAAAATAGTTTAGTTTTATGGCCAAAGTTTGTGTTAAATTTTTGGGGAAGTGCAGTGGATTCGAGTGGTTGCCATAGAACTCATCTTTTATATGAGCATTACTCCATACCTATCTAATAAAGGTGGATGACTCATATTTTGGCCATCATCTGAATAAAATGAATAAAAATCACCAGGTTTTAATACGCATTTATTTAGCATATCTCCAGATTTTATTTCTAGTAAAGATTTGTATTAGGTTAATAAAAAACAGCCTGAGATTTTATTTGTCATATATTGCTATCTTATTTCTGTGCTACCCATACAAACCCCCTGGTGTCTTTATTTCGTATGGTCTTAATTCACGATACCATATTCATTTACACATATTTTTTAACAATATTTATTTTATTTAAATTAACTGTTTTTTTTAAAAAGAAAATAAAAGCTTTTTATTTATATTTATTTAATTTAACAGTATGTATTTTGTATTTATTTAATATTTTTAATTTTATTTAAATTAATGTTAAAATTACTCAACCGTTTTCGAAAAATTATTTAAATTGTTATTAATTTTATTGAACATTGAAAAATAATTTGAATTGAATCGGAAAATCATTAAATTACATTATATTTAAAATAATTTTAAAATTAAACAAATTGCATTTTATTTTTATAGTTTAATATTTTGTAAAATAAACATTTTCTATAGCAGATACATTAAGTTCAAGAGCTTTTAATCTTTGACCATTTTTGAGATTAATGTAAATCTATTTCTTGATAAATGGTATATATTATAATTCAGAATTTATTCTGGAATCTTAATACTGAGAAAAATTCCTTAAAAATGCACAAGCATCACATGAAAAGTCAATATTTTAAATTAATGATTTTAAAATTAATAAACAGTGTTGGAAATTAAACAAGGAACAAGAGGAGAAATATTCATGCAATTTCCACATTCTGTTGCTTTATATAATATAATGTCTATTAGTTTCTTAATTAAAAGGCATTTTACAGTTTGATTTTAAATAGTATTTATAAATATCATTGTATGTGAGATTTTGACTTAGGATATGTTTTACAGTTAGATACAAAATTTTCGTTTTTCCAAATTATTTATATATATATTTAAGTATGTATGCATTCATAGATGTATGCAAAGTTTTGAATTAGTAGATTAACATTATTCAAAATATTAGAGGGGCTTTAGAATTGTTGGGATGTGTTTAAAATTGAATTTAATTGAACAAAATGAATCTTAAAACCAGAGCGTTGTCAATGTTAGACATAATACAAATGAATTGCTCTATGTCAAATATGTCCTCTATTTTTACACTCATAAATAATTTCAATATTCAGAACACAAAATACATTGAACAAAAGTATTAATAGTTGCTTATATTATTTTACCAAAATATCTCATGTCTTTAGTTCGAACCTCTTATATTAGTTTAAATTTTGCACTAAGTCATTACTATCTTTACTTTGCACTTTGTTTTAATATCTTTAATTCATATGGCATGTCAAACATTTTTAAACACCTTGGGTATTTTATTCAGATACTCAAAATGAATTCAGATAAAGTCTTCAGGCTAAAATACACAAAAAAATACAGCTTTCAACAACTTGAAAATTGCAACACAAAAAAAAAACTTGAAAATTGCAACACAAAATATACGTGATCTAATTTAATTTTAAGTTCAAAATTCTTAAAGAATACTGATTACAAAAAAAAACACACAAAATATTGATTAAAATATCCAAAGTATTCAAAATTTAAAAAGAAACTTTTTCACACATCTTATCAAAAAAATTATTTTAAAGTTGTACTTGTTAAAGAAAGTTTTAACAATTTTTGGCAAACAAATTTAATTTAAGGTGAAGTTAAAAATAGAAAGAAGTTATTAAAAGTTAATTTATTTTGAATTTTAATACAAAAATTTTATTAAAATTTGCATATTTTCATGTTAGAAATTGATGCTATGAACTCAGTAGAGGTTAGAGTTTTATAGTTCAAATACTTTGAATGTCAGTTTGAAAAAAAAAATGAATTATTAATAATGAAAATATTTGCACATAAAAAAATTGACCGAAGACAGTGCGTGTACTGTCAAAAATATAATAAAATTAATATAATTACTATTTTATAATTATTGAACTCTTGAACATAAGGCTAAATATGAATATAATTAAATTAAATGTTGATAAAACTAAATATTTAATAATCAATGAAATTAACAATTAAAGCCATACTTTTGTTATTGATAATTAAAATATTGAAATAGTTGAAGAAATAAAATATTTGGGAGTAATTGTTAATTAAATTTTAAGAATCATAATAATTATGTTTGTAAAAAGATCGCCAAAAGGTATATTTTTTTTGTAAAATTGGAAAGAAAATATCTTTGAAGTGTGCAATTAATTTATATAAGTAATACAATGATCAAACCTCAATTTGGATATTGCTCTTCAATTATCTTTATGTGTAATGCTGAGATGATTGGTAAACTGCAAAGACTTCATATTAAATCTATGAGAGTTGTTCTGAGATTAAATCGCTATGCATTCAATGTTGGATACTTTAAAATGGTTAAATATTGAATAGCAAATTTATATGAATATTTTGATTATTGTATTAAAAATAAACAAGTGATGAAAAAAACAAGGATTTTTAAAAAAGCACATTTTCAAAATTATATAGTATTTCATACTGAGTATTTTATCGAAATATAATGTTGGAGCTTCAATGTTAACGTTAAATTTGGGAAATATATATACTGGGACTAAGTTACTCCTTATTTATAAAAACAGTAAATTTTTAATTTTTAAGTCCTAATAGCCCCTCAATGGAGAAAGTAGGCAGATTTCTCAAGGAACAAAAGTCACTCCCTTCCCCCATAGCCCCTCAACCCTAATAGCACTTCAATGGGGAAGGTTGACAGATTTCTCAAGGATATAACTCATAACTCACATATGGTAAAGATTTTTTTTTAATTTTACAGCATTTTTATAAAATTGAAGAAGGTGTCACTTAATTTTAAACAATTTTTTGCTAATATAATAAAATTTTAAATTGGTACAATTTTCAATTTAATTACTTTAACCCGAAAGGTTTGAACAAGGTGAAAGGTAAGAATTTTAAGAATCAGCATAAGTTTAATCTGAAATATTTCGAAGCCTTCCCTATTTAAGGGCTCCAATTTTCTTATTCTAATATTAAAATTTAGACAAAGTTTTTATTTCTAAGATTGAACGTTGGTATTGGAGCTCTAACATTATCTTTTTAATGCATGTTAAAAGGTTTTCTTGCATGGCTTATAGGTATTTCAAATATAATATTTAATTATTATTCATAATTTACAATGAATTAATGAAATAAATAAGTCAAAATGTTATCAATTTATTTTAATACAAGTTTTTTGTCCAAAACTTAATATGAAACATTATGTAGTTTTAGAAATGTGCATTTCTTCAGCTAAACATTGCTTTATTTTGTAGAAAACGTTAGTCTTTTTATATATTTTCGCATTTTCTATATTTTAGACAAATATTTGTTTATATTTAATATTTTTTTTAAGAAAATATAATCAATTAATTTTAATGGCAGCTAATTTTAAATTCATTATTTTAATTTCATTTTTTTTTATTTAAGTCCTCTTTAATACAGTATCGATTATTATGGGTATTTTATTCAAATAAAAAATTGATTTCTTTTCAATTAAACTAATTTTCTTGTATTACAAGTGTGGTTAAAATAGGTGAATACAAATTACAATTTTAAAATTTTATTATAATATTTACAATTTAAAATTTTCAATAACAAATAATTTTTCTAAAGAAAGACTTATTGCAGGTGTAAATAAGTAATTGAAATTCTAATTGATATTAATTTATTTAAAAGTTATTTATAAATTTCCAAGAAGAAATGATCGCGTTTAAATATTTCCAATTGAAAAGGTTGCCAACCTATCAGTATCTTTTTCAATTTTCGTTTAGCTACAATTCATTCGTTAGTGTAAACTATACTAGATGGTTATAAATTTGTGTGACTTCTAGTTGGATATTAAACGAGGGGCACAAATTACTCTATTAAAGCATTGTAAAGGTATTTTATCTGTAGTCCACCTTAAAATATTGCATTTTTCCACAAGGTGTGGTCATGATGTTAACTGAAAGAAGACTGAAATGGTTTTTACTACTTAATCCAAAATACCTACTTTTGTTGGTTGACTGCCAGTGCTAAGTTTTTAGGCATTATTCTAGATTCAAAGCTTTCCTGGCCATTTCAAATACTTGTAAACTGATAAAGCAAGTGTTTCAGATGAAAAAATTATTCAAAGTGCTTAGAAGAGTACAAGAATTTAACGTTTTCAAGTGTTTTGTTGCTCTATAATTACAACTTGTTACCTTTCCGAACAGATTCGTTTTTTTTTTTAAATTTCAAATAGAAGTTTAAAAAAACATTTCATTAGATTACTTTACAATTAATTTTTATGATTCTGATGTCCTGTGAATGACTTTTCTTTTAAAACTTTTTTTTTTCGCAAATTTTCCTAATAATTTTCTTTTTAATATTTGTTTGTGTCTAAGTTATTCTATCGAATATCAATTACTTCGCAATATCTTGTTGATGAGGAAAACTTCTGAGCCTAAGAAATAAAATTAAAAATTTTTTAATATTACAAAAAAAAAAAACAGAATCTGAGGTATTAAAGAAAAGTGAAAAGAAAGTAGAAAATTTTCCAAAGTTTTTTTTTCTATTACAATTTTCTTGTGGTGTTGTAATTTTGTAATTGAATAAAAATTAAGTTTGAAAAGAAAAAAACTCAAGAATTTTCTATTTTTCTTCTTTACTGTTATTATTTTTCTATTTAAATTTTGGTTTTGTTTTGTTTTTTTTTTATGGAATTTATTCAATGAAATAAAAACCAAAATTATCGAATATTTTTTAGCTTTTTTCTTTTATTTTACTAATTTCATATAATAAACTTTTCTCTATTTATTCAATTCGTTTCCATTCAAAATAATTTGAATTCATTTAACGTACTAATTCAGTACTATTTGTAAGCTATACGTTGTTTTTTTAAATTATAATAAAAAAATTGAAGTAGGGTTGTTCTTGTAAATTATGAGATGGAGGATTTAAAAGTTTTTAAAAAAAGGATTTATTGTGATCGGAGATTATTGTCTGGTAATTATTAGATCCTTTTTTAATAGTTGTCTTTTGATGAAATCACGAGAGTTTTGATAAATCCCCGCATCAATCTATAAATTTATATTCTTCACTTAATGCGGTTAATTCATATACTTAATGCGGTTTTAGTCTCTTACTTTTCTTTTGTAACATAAGCCCACCAATCCGTGTGTTGCCTCTAATATGATTCTGGTTTTAAACGTTGCGTTGATCGTTTTAAATGTTTAAATTTTATGATTTTAGTTTAATAGCAATGCTACTTATCATTGAAGTAAATCACAAAATCAAGTTCGCATATTTTTGCTTAGACCAATGACTTGATTTGATAACCTGCCCAAGTGATCCTAACCCATTTTTAATTATAGAAAATAAAAGAACTTACTCAATTATAATTATAGGAATCAAATTTGATTGATTGTTACTACCGGAGAAGATTTATTTTTAAATTTCTAATTAGTGTCGTCCGGATGACACAGCGGTTAGAATGCCGAACTTTCATTCGGACATCCGGTGAAAATAAAAAACTAATATCAGGTTTTCGAACTTGACTCAGCAACTTTTCGCCATTAGGTTCCAATTAATTACCAAAATTAATAATTATATATCTTTAATAAAAAATACATAAGTGCAATAATATAAACAAATAATTTAATTGGATAATATAACTCACAGATGCAGAATACCATATAACTCAAATACAAAAATGATTACAATATAAACAAAATAGAAATCAAAAACGTTTTCTAGATGTTATAAGGCTTAGTACTATCCCATATTTGTATGTGGAGTTCATTGAAATCCTAATAATAAGAATATAATATGTTTCACTTGTACCTATGATATATAAAAAAAATTATAAAAATTCGACAAAGCTTAAATCACGATATGGCATCGAGTCTAGACAATGTAGCAATTAAGTCTAAAGAAAAATCCAGTATTGTTACAGGTTAAAATACTCCTAATTAATTGATGAGCCATAATAATTATATTTTCGTAATTAATTCGTTGAAGTTTGATCCAGTTTCCCGACCTGGCATGAAAAATGATTTATGCAAAATATTATCTATTATCAAAATATTTAAAATGGCTTTAATTTCATGATTATACATTATAAACGTAATTGTTCAAAACATAATTAATAAAATCTACTAAAAATTAATAAAGAAAAAGTTTTCCAACTAAAAACTTTTTGAATTACCATTAGATTGTTTTTTTTTTCTTTTAACATGAAATAGATGGAAAAATAATTTTTTTTTAACATAAAAATTGTATTTCTACTTCTATCTCTTTCTATTAATTTCTTATCAAATTATCTACACTTTGAAACCACGATAAAATTAAATTCTAATACATATGCGTATTTTTATTATATCTATAGTATTTGCAAACAAATATGTTGAAATATTTATAGTAATTTTGTTTTACAGGGTGTTTAATATTCTCCATTTTTATTTTAGAGTTAACTAAAACTTTAATATTTCTGATACCCGAGAATAACAGAAGTCTTATTACTTTGTCCTGATTTAATTTGGTTAGTTATATCATCAGCTTAGCCCCACTGTGAGTTATTGAATAGTATACATATAACTTAAATAACATATCATTTTCAATTTAATTTGACGTTCCATTTAATATTATTTTAATAAAATTTGATTTTCATCTCACCTTGTTTGACCTATCTAGATACCCAAAAAGGATGTTTGAAACAAATTATTATCTGATGAAAATAAAATTGCTATTGAGTAACTGTATATATGCCTTAATCCAGCCGATAGTGCAGTGGTTGTGGCGCCGGCCTTTCATGAAAAGTCCCGGGTTCGATCCCTGGATGGGTAAACTCAACAAATAGTATATAGCAATATAAAACAAAAAATATAAAAATAACTTATAATTAAATATCAAATAGTCTAAAAATAGAAAAATAATGATTAATAAACAAATAAAATATACAATATTATTTATAATCGTGTTCCCGAAATAACATATAGCTTAATAATAAATAAAATATTAACTTTATTTATATAAACATCTGTCAATGATGTCAATTTGACAGATGCAAATGCGGCATGACATAACCCAACAAACATCTATTCTCTACGTCAAGAGATAGGGATGTGCAAAATTTTTTTTTTCTTAAAATTATTCAATTTATACTTGTAAGGGAGTATTTTAGTAATCCCACGCATGGCTTCAAATCCCCTAATTTTGGGCTATAATTGTGAAAAACATAGATTCGTTTAAGTAGCTGCAGTTAATTTTTATGATCTCTTTAACTATTTAATACATCATTTGCTTTAAGATGTATAATTTTTTAAAAACTGAATAAAGTACAGTTTAATGCACCGTTATACAATCTAGATTGACTTATATCTGATGTTTTTAATTAATTTAATATTGTAAAACTATATTAATTATAGTTTAACTGGAATTCAAAACTTTTAGTAGAACAAAAGAGATCTAGTTCACCTTTTAACAGTATTCATAATTTTAAAAATAAGGAAGAACCCTATTTAAATATTTGCTTCAAAATTTCCTTAAGATTAATTTTAAATAAGATTCAAATGAATTCATTTATTTAAAGTATAGTTATATTAAACACCTTGTATATTCCAATTTTTATTATATATGTATACAATATATACCTAACAATATTATACTGAACTCCTCCTCAGAATTTTCATGTTATTAGCATCTTGATTTTTTTTTTTCAACTTTTTAAACAAATTTATTGGGCTGCCAAGGGATAGACATTACACACAAAAATACTATCATAGTAAAAATTGAAAAAAAAAAAAACAAAAAAAATAACACAAAAAAAAAACAAGAAAAAAAAAACCATTAGAAGAAAAGTACAAGTTGTAAAGGACCTAGGACATTTCCATATTCTCCGTTAATTTTTTGATTTTTATTTTCTTTTTTTTTAGTTTTTTTTTTGTTTTTTGCCGTAAAAACCGATGTAAAATTTAACTGTAAGTTGAACTTTAAGAGAACTTTTCCGTTCGAGGGTTTCCGATTTTTGTTTTGGTATTGTTTGTTTTTCTAGGGTAGGACAAAAAAAAACCATTCGCAACCTTAAAACTTTGGTTATTAGTTCGTATTCCTGTGATCTGTGTTTTTTCCTTCCTTTGTCGTACAACAAATAAACCAGGAAAAGTAAATTCCAAAAATTGTTTTTTTTTCTTTTTGTTTTTCTTATTGTTGTAATAGAAAAAAAAAGGACATTTCCTTACCGAATTTATATTGCTTTTGTTGTTGTTATTGTTATTTTTGTGTTTGATTAAATTAGCGACCTAGCCTATGCATGAAGGTGGTGTCTATACATGTGTATGTACGATAAAAGGACATACTGTAGATTTTGTTTTTTTTTAAGTACTTTATGTGTACACTTTTAATTATTTTTGTGTACATACTTTTTATTTTTACAGTTACCCTAAAGTGAAATTTTTTATTTTTTTTCTTTTTTACTATGCCTTTAAGGGAAAAAGAGTTTTAAAGATTCTTCCCTTTAAAAAAGAAAATATTATTTTTAGTATTTTTTTTTTTTGTAATCGTAATGTGCGAATGTAAGAGTGACCATCTGTATGAAAATTTTTGGAATCTAGCAGTGGTTCAGGGATTATAAAGTGACAAATAAAGTAAATATTTCCAAGACACAAACCTTTAAAAGTATGAAAAGAATGAACATAATGTAAACAATTAAAATAAAACATATGCCCAAGTATATATGCTCTACAGTATTTGAGTGAGATTGAGGGACTAAGCTTGAATTTTTAGAATAATATTTTTAATTTCTTCTGAAATTTTACCTTGTAGATATTTATAAAACACACAAACAGCTACAGCATTTCGGCGGTGATTAAAGATCAATATCCAGATATTGGACAACAGTGCTAAGTGTTCTAGCAAATATAAGACACTTAAACTCAAGTCTCGTCCGAATATATGTTTTAATAATATTTTGAAGTTAATTTCAAAATGTAAAGTATTTCCTACAACTGCTTCAGAATCTCAGGCAATTCACGACATCGTTTGCGACCGAAAATATAGGATAATTCCATATAACTGAGAAACTAAAAGCATGGTTTCCCAAAAAATTTAATTTTATATTTGTTATTTATTATTTATCATTCTTTTCAACGTCTTTGATTAAATCACATCTTGTATTTTTTTAATTTTTAACTTTTATTCAATCCAAATTTTTTTTTCGATTTTTGATTTCTTTAAGTTTAAAGATCTCTGATCACTTTAAAAATAATTAAATTAAAAACTACACTTTTGTATAGTAAAAATACAAAAATTTAAAGAGAAGGCTACAAAATAAATTCAAAAATTTTTTTTGGGGCTCTTAAAAGAAAATTGTCGTAATTAAAACTTTTCGATGTTTTCATAATGACTTTAGAAAGAGCCTAAGTAGATTTTTATTTCATATCTTTTCTTTCAATTTTCTTATTTCTTTTTCTTTCTTTTTTTTTAATATCTTTTACTGAATTGGACTTCTGAATTTCTGCCTGACAATTTTCAAAGTTAAAAAATAAAACACAAAAAAATTAAAACTAAAAATGAATTGTTATTTCAATTAAAAAATTTAAAAATTTTCATTTGTGATCCCTTTCTCAAATAATATAAAATAAACTAAAAATTCAGTGCTTCCGTTTTTGTTTTTATACTCACCTCTGTCATTTGTCACACCCCTGCTCATACTATTTTTACACCATAGTTAAATGAATTGGTTTGTGTATAAGGTATATTTATAATAATCGTTGAATTTAATGAAAATTGATATGGAATTTTAGAAAATCATTATAGTTTAGTTGATGGTAAGGTAATGATTGGGTTTTTTAGAATTTAAAAATTTTATTTTTAGTTTATTTTGTCATTTTCTAGATAAAAAATGTTTGCCATCTTCTTTTTATATTTTGATAACCTTGTCTGTTAACAAAATTAAAACTTTTTCTTGATAAAAATAAAACAAACCTTGAGTTTTTTAAGAAAATTTTAATGTCATATTGTTTTTTTTTTTTTGGAGGGGGTGGAACAGATTGTTTTTCCATGAAAAAGACTTTTTAAAAATCATTAAAATAATGTTTATAAGAATTTCATATTGTTTTAAAATCATGTTTTTGTTGTTATTTTACAAAGATGTTTTTGTTGTATAGTTGTTAATTACAATTGTCATAATTATTATGAATAAAAAAAAAATAAAAGAAAAGGGATAACGGAATTTTCTAGGAAGTCGATGAAATTCGGTTAAATAGTATTTGGCTGTAAGTTTTTTTCAAGGACCAATTTGGTTTTTACATTTAGAGTTTTATTTTTTTTTTTATTAAGGACCACATTTTTCTTTTAATTACTTTCTATTAATTGGTTTTTATATTTTGTTTAAAATAAATGAGGCCTAAAAATGGAATTTAATTTTAAAGGGTAAAAAAAAAAGAAGTTTTTAAATGAATTTTTAAAGATGGAAATTTTTTATATTACATTTATCTTTTAAGAGTTAATAGAATTCGACGCATTACATGTGGTAAGGGACTGTTAATTTAAATATAAAATTATTACAATTACAATTCTTACAACCTTTATTGATAGTCTTATAAGACATTTCTAAATACTCTAAAGTCAAGTACTATCTCATGTTTAAAATTGTATGTGTAAGACTAATTTTTAATAATAAGAATATAACATGACCTTCCCTATTCAAACCTAAGGTATAGGCACTAGCTTATTATTCTGAGAGTTCAACAGTTAGCAAATAAAAATTAAAATACTTCTTAATATTGAAATGAGCTCAATTTTAAATTACGAGCTCAATATTAATTAATACTTAAAAAATCTTAAAAAACTCCTTAAAATTAAAAAACCCCATTTTTATATTTTTCTAATAAAAACTTTTTATTTAGAAAATTTTTTTAATAAATTTTAATTGTCAAAGGAAATTTACCAGAAAAATTTTAGCAAAAACTTAAAATATAAATAAACTAAATTTTAAAACTTAGTAAGAAATTTTATTTTATAAACAGGAATTAAATCGATAAACATTTTTAAAGTTTTAAGTAGAAAAACTTTTGTAATATATTTTATTTTTCCTCTGAATATTTTTCTTAAGATAATAAAATTTTAAGCGAAAAATTTTTTCTGAAAGAAATAAAATTTAATGAGTACAACAAATTGAACTGTTTCTTAAGAGCTTCCTTTTATAAGTTTTTTTTTCTCGAGAAATAATGGGGTTAACTTTGTATAACAACGTATTTAACCGTCTTTTTATTTAAAAAAAAAAATTTATAAATTAAATTTGCGGTCAACAATTTTTTTTAATGGGAAAAAGTATAGAATAAAATTTCTTAGTTGTTATATTGAAAAAGTCGAATTTGTATGGAATTAGTTTTAATCTTTGTTCAAGTCATAAGTTGATATTACAAGTTTAAAAAGATTAAAATAATTAAAATGAATCAATGAAATATTCTAAATTATCAAAATCGATTTTTAAATCCTAGTTTATTTTAGAATCTTCTCATAATAAGAATGCAATTAAACATTTTTTATTCATACATTATAACTCACAAACTCCTAGGTAAGGATTTATAATGAGCATTTTAAATTCATAATTTATAACTCACAAGAATAAATTTAATTAAAAAACGAGGAAGAGTGTAGTAGAGTAGACTGTGTCAACTCTGGGATACCCGTATGACCGTTATATAAACATTATATCATTATTACTACAAACATTAATTACTTTTGGCAAAATTTCAAACATACCAGCTTTATTAGGTGAAATATAATGCTCATATAAAAGAGGGAGTTGTATGGCAGCTACTCGAACCCTTTGCAGTAGACCAACCAAATTTTGCAGTAACTTTGGCCATTAAACTAAACTATTTTTGGCAAAATTTCAGACACCCAGCTTTAATAGGTATAGAGTAATGCTCATATAAAATAAGAAGTTGTATGGCAGCTACTCGAACCCTTTGCAGTAGACCAACCAAATTTTGCAGTAACTTTGGCCATTACACTAAACTATTTTTGGCAAAATTTCAGACACCCAGCTTTAATAGGTATAGAGTAATGCTCATATAAAAGAAGGAGTTGTATGGTAGCTACTCGAACTCACTGCAAGAGACCAACCAAATTTTGCAAAAACTTTGGTCATAAAACTAAACTACTTTTGCCAAAATTTCAGACACGTAGCTGTAATAGGTACAGAGAAATACTCATATAAAAAAAGAAGTTGTATGGCAGCCACCCGAACCCATGGACCAAAATGGCTGGATTTAAATAGCGATGACGGCTATTGCAAAAAAACGAATTTGCGAAAATTTCAAGATCCTAGCTCCTTTAGTTTTTGAGTTATCGTGCGGACGGACGGACGGACGGACGGACGGACAGACGGACAGACGGACGGACGGACGGACGGACATACATAGCTAAATCGATTTTTTTTTCGATTCTGATCCAATCCATACACTTGAGTCTATATCTACCCCCCCTCCTTCTCTGCGTCACAAACGTAATGGCAAATTTATTATACCCTTTGACTATATAGTCATACGGGTATAATAAAATATGAAATAATTCAATATTTTAAAAATAATCAACACGGTAAAGTTTTGAGAACAAGCGTAAGGCGAACGCCCAATGAACGCTTTGCATGCCTCGCTTTCTTCTGACGCTTTGATGTGTGCAATAAAATACATTATTTCCAATGTAACTAGAGCCCAGAAAACAAAGCGAGCAAAGCGAATAATGTTTGCAAAATTTTGAATTGAACTCGCTTGCTTTTTACGCTTTGACTTTAAATTTTGAGAATTACATTTTTAAATTTAAAATTTGTTTACATGTAGTACACAAGCGATATTGTCAAAATGTCTTTTTTGAAGTTTTCATTGGATCACAGTTGCTTTGCTTGCTTTTCTGCTTCTACAAAAATAAGCATGCGAAGCAAGCAAAGCGTTCATTGGTTTGAGAACTAAGTTTAGATTTTTTCAGACCTGTACGGACGCGGATATCACGTTAAGTTCTTACATATAAATTTATAAAACATTTTCAAGTTTTAAATAATTAAAAAATTTTTATGTAGTAGATTGTTCTAATTTTTTAAACTTCTTACTGTTTTTTTTATAAAAAATTTAGCAAAATAAATTCAAGGTCTAACTTTTCTAATAAAGTTTTCAAATAAAAAAAACGAACGTTGGTATTTATTTTTAATTACTGCATCAAATTTGATTATTTCATAAAATTGTGACAATTGAAAAGAAGAAATAATAATAATTAAGGGTTAAAATTTAACTGCAGTATTAAATGTTTTCCGTTTCATGTGTTAAGTAAAATTTTTAAGTGCTTTCTAATATATAAAAAAAATTTTAATTGCAGTTTTATTTAAATTTTCAGTTTAATGGTTTAAATTTAAGAATTTTTTTAATATAACTTTTAAAAATGATTATAAAGCAAATTCAAGTTATATCACCATATGGCTTTATTTCCTTTTTAAAAAAGTACTTTATTTCCTTTTTAATTTTATTTGTTCAAATAGAAGCAATTTAAGGTTCCCTGAAATAAAATTAAATGAAATAAAGCCAATTGACTTTTAAATAAGTCTCAATTTTTCAAATTAAAATAATCTGAATTTTTATGTCAAATAAACCCTTTCCTATTTCAATCCAATTGATCATAGAAACATGGATTTAGTTTTTTCTAAATTTAAAACATTCCGATGCTTTGATATTCAAAATTAAGACCAATATTATTCAAAAAACCTAGTCCCCAAATCCGTATAATGGAAACTTGTCACTTTAATTTTTCAAGGTTATTAAGAGAAATATATTAAAATTAATCTTTTAAAGTCTTCATTATTCAGGTGCTAAAAATAAAAATGATTAAAAATTAAATTTCCAACACATGGTCTATATTTTACAAAATGTTCCCAATTTTTTCGTGTTAAATATTTTTCAAATTAAACTTTAAAATTGAATATAAAAACATTTTTATATCGAAATGACCTTTAAAATTCAGGTCATAAAAACCTACTTTCAAGGACAACCATTAAATCAAAAAATAACCATTTTTATCAAAATTAGAATAAATGGCTGTTGGATTTCAATAGAAAAAAAAAATAGAAGGGTCGTATTTCAATATATAGATATTAATTCATTAAAAAAAAAAACAAATATCAATTATTACAACCGCAAGTATAAATCTTTTCTGAATCATAACAAAAAGAAACATATTACATGCATATAACATAATATATATACATTACACATACATATGTAATATGAAAACACCAGTACATCATGGTTAGTGGTCAAAATGAAACAAAAGAATGGTCTAAAAATTTGTATCGGATGTTCATTAATTTTTCTATAAAATATTTGTATTCCTCCACCAAATACGGTCAAATGGCGATGTCATGATATAAAACCATATATCATAAAGCCATTATTGTGTATCACTCACTACAGTTTGTCATAAAGCCATAATTACGCAACTTTTTAATGTGACTTTAAGAGACACTCGTGGGAGTCTTAAATCCATAATGGAAATATCATGGAAAACTTTACAATAGGTGTATCTTCTATGGGTAGCCACTGTTTCTATTTAAAAATAGTATTATTCAAAGTCATTGATTTCGTAGTCTACTAATAAAATACCACTTAATTCAGAATATACAATTTACCATATTTACTGTTTTTCGATCCAACTCTAAAATCCCTCTCAATTCGGAATAAGGTATATGTACATAAATGTATACATATTACGCAGAATAACTTTGTGTATAACTATGATATCGTCTAAGGTCAGGGCAGCCCTCCGCGAATGTGAGTGTCTCGCATACTACACGATTGCGTTGGTGGCAACGAAAATTTGCTGGAATAGGACTGAAAGAGTTTGCGGGCAACGAAAAGCAGTTGTGGGGCCTTAAAATTCACTTAAATAAAAAAACACCTCGTAAAAGAAAAATTTTATTTCTATATTTCAAAATTCAAACTTTTAAAAGTTTCGAATATTTTTAGTAAAATTTATGCATAAATTTTTGACATATTTTCAACTATTGAACTATTAACATTTGACAGTTGTTACGCTTTACATACCCCGCTTTATTTGAATGTAACAGAGCAAGTATAATTTAAAGTGTTTACAGGGTAATAACAAAATAACCGTACAATTTTAATTCAAATCTACAATTTTAATTAAATGGTGTTATGACTCATATTTTTTACGACACAATATAGCTTTATGACTCTCTAGAGTGTGTCTTAAAGCCATTTAAAAAAATTTCGCTTTATGACTTTATGATTCAGGCGCCTCAGAAAGACGTTATATCACGACACCGGTCAAACATATAACAATGGTTAGTTTTGTTTTTTTATTTAACCAATTTTGTGGTGAATTATTAGAAAAAACTAAAAGCAAAAAGAAAAACACACCATACAATGGTGAATAGAACAAAAAATAAAAAAATTTGGAGGAAATATTAAAATAATTTTTTTTTGTTTTGTTTATTTTTTTTTTTAAATCTGACACGGAAAACCTCAGAAAAAAGGGCAAATATTTAAATTGTTTTAATATTTTTTTTTTTGGGTTCTTCCCCTAATGATTTTTTTGTTTTATTGTATTTTTTATTTGTTTTTTGTTTTTTTTTAGTTACAGAATCAATTTGAATAATAAACATTTAAATATTTGTATTATGTTTTAGCTTTATTTTAAAATTCTCTGAACTGAATAATAAATTATAAATTTTAAAAATTACATTAAAAAAAAATGTTATATAAATAATATTAAATAAGTATATATTTATATAAATATCTAAGTGTCATATAATTGTATATACGTATTTACGTATTTATATGAAGAAAATTTCACACGTCATCAATTTTTTTTTTTTTTTGGGTAAAAATTAAATTAAGTGTAGAATATTATTATTATAATTTTAAATTGTTAAATTTTTGAAAAAATGCAGTTATTAAAGTATTCATGGTATATGAAGTTACCAGATGGTTTAATTTTTTCTACTGTATATAAAAGTTTAATTTATAGGGTCTTTGGAGAAAAAAAGGGAAGAAAACTGATGAGTGGGGTTGAAAAAGAAAGTTTTGCAAAAAAAATGTAGCAGTATTTTAATTATTTTCTCTTTATACAAATGTGCTAATTTTCAAACTATTCGGTTAAAAAGACTATCTGAACCGTTAAAATTTGTTGCAATATAAAAATCTTAGAATAGAATTGATCTTAATGAATTCCACAGACAAATTCTACTTTCGACAGTATTTGACTTTATCCCATGTGTCATAAGGTATTTTTCTATCTGTGAGTTATATTATTGAATGAAATTATTTGTTTATATTTTGGCTTTCGTAATATAATTTATTAATTTATTTTTTATTTTTGATTAATTTAATTATTATTGACTTTACAAACTTAAAATGTTGTTCAATGGAAGATAGAATAAAATATTCTAATTGGTTATAAACTCTAAAATATTTCCTAATTTAAAATCTTGTAAATAAAAATATGTCAATATTCTGAGCAAAAGCAAATGTCCAGATTTGAGTCCAATATTAAACCGCTTAACTTAATTTTATAACATCTAAAAGCATTGTGTGACAGTATGAGGCATTATCCCAGAATACAAATTGGGTATTTTATCCATTAGAAGTATTATATAAAGTGTTGTAGCCATTAAAATTGATCCTTTCATCAATTTTTTAAGGTATTTTTTTGATAGATAACATCATATTTATTTAATAATTAAAATAATAAATTAAATACTGAAATAATTATAGCTAGATTTATGGTAATTGAATAATGAGTTAGATCTTTTTTAGAACTTAAAATCGCTTTGTATTAATTGCATTATACTTTAAAACGACCCTTCATTTTAATAATTATAATATAATATTTATATAATATAATATATATAAAATAATTAAATGCAGAAAGAATTATTCGAAAAACAAATCATTTTAAGCAAATTTCTCAAAATAGTTATTTAGAACTTTATTCATTTGAGTCAGTTTTTAGATAATTAATATTAATTGTAACATGCAAGGCTGAATTTTTGAATTTTTTACCATTTCATTCCCCTTGTCT
>OY720443.1:30855846-30902944 GCA_963082915.1 Dolichopus griseipennis
GCTTTAAATACAAAAGTTCGAGTTCAAAGATTTGAATCAGTTTGATATAAAATATAAATTTAATATATATAGTTAATATGTATAGTTTCTCTAAAATAAAGTCTCTTTAAAAATTAAAACACATCATCAGCATATTTTCCAAAAAAATTTATGTGTTTATGTAAATATGCTATATATATAATATTATGTAATTGCTAATTATAATACTATATTTGAAATATGACAATAAAATAACAAAGGTTTCCTAAAAAGTTTCAATAATCTTTAAAATTTATTTAATAATAAGCATCTAGACATTCAGATTGACATCACTTTAGATAAATAATGTCACGTCACGTACTATGAATGACGTTTTCTTTGTAAATTCTCATAAGTCAAAAATATATTGATTGCAAAAACAATGCTGGCGACACTTTAAAAGATGCGAATTTTTTATTGATTTCTTTATTAATGAAAATTTAATATGCTTATCAAAAGAGTTTGTAGACATTTACGAGTGTATCGTATTTATTTTCATTTTCTATAAATAAAATTTAAAAATTGATAATAAATTTAATGAGAAATAAAGAATTATAAAACTTTGAAAGAGAATTTGTATATAGATGGGTGTGTTCACTCTAGGATAGGAAATCTATAAAATTTTTGTGACAGTTTCATAAAAAAAATTATAAAAAAATAAAGTTACGATTATTCTCGATAATTTTTTACAAAATTTTTAGATATTATAGGATATAAATTTTGTATAACTACTGTAATGTTAGAAGAAATAAGATTTGAAAATTCGTTGTCATAAAGCTTAAAATTTAAAACTTCCAACTAAATTTAATATTCACTTATACTCATTAAAAAAAACTTAAGGCAATGCTTCGAAACCGTCAGCTAAATGTCAATTTAGTTAATTCTAATAATAAAGTACAATATATATGAAGAAAGGCATATATACTAATCTATTCAGAATATATAATATATATTTTTTTATTTTCCTCTATATCGGTCATCTTCCTTACAGTGTTGTTAACGTAATGATAAATTTATTATACCAGAACCAATAACAGACTAAAAAATGTCGGTAGATTAATTTTTTTTTTATTTTTATTTGTACTTGATAAAAATTAAGAAACTCTTATCATATTTATTAAAGTTTATTTACAATTTAGTTATCTGAAATCATAAGACCTTTCCTTTAAATATATTTTATATTAGTTGTGGTTAAGTCAAACAATTAAAAATCTCCATTTCCGTGTTGCATTTTATATATTTGAAAGAGTAAAAGGGGAAGCCTAGCTTTTGAATACAATTCTTAAATGCCTCTAAATTAAAATCTCGCATAAACATCCATAATATTCTATTCTGAAAAATATTTTGGCCAAATGAAATACAGTGAAGTAAAAAAAAACTGGAAAAAAGTATAAAACAATCATGGGTCTACCACAGAACCAGTCGCTCTTACGGAAAATTCATAATGTGAAACTTTTATTACAGATTTTTAACTTTAATCATATATCGCTTTATTTAACGCTATTTATTAAAGATAAAGTATAACTTGTTATTATATTAATAATTTCAAACTTTATTTTTGAAAGATACAAAAAATTTTTTATCTATCAGTTAGAAGATTATTTTTTTCCAGTTACCAGGTTTTCTCCAAAAGCTTATCAAGACATTAACATCAAATGAAATTTGAAAAATTCCGCTCAGTTGTTTAGGGTGTACACGTTTGTGCAGAGACAAACAGACAAACAAACGGACGTCATAAAAAAAACAGAAGTAATTCTTATATTCAAAAATCTTTGGTTCTAATTTTCGGTTCGAAAATAATACCTATCGCGTATTATATTTTATATAAGCGGTTGGTAAAAATTAAAACAATAACTTTTGTTTTTGATCAGTTTGAAAAAGCAAATCTTAACCTATACATAGCAAATAAATTGATCTTTAAAGCTGACCTCATTAGAGTATAAATAATTTGAACAATGTATTAATATACCTAATGAGATTTTGCTAAAATGAATCTGTACATTTAATTGAGCATAATAATGTATTTGTTTATTTTGAGAAATCAAATAAGATTTTTATTTTAGAAATTTATTTGAGTTTTCTTTAGAGATTGTAATATTTTGACATTTTGGTTTTTAAATTTGATGATTAAAATATAATGAGCATAAGAAGTAGAAAAATAATTAAAGAGAGATGGAAGGCTTTTTTAAAATCGAGTAATTACTTATTCCTCAATACTTTCTTAAATTCAAAAAAAATTTTTGAGCTCAAATTGAGTTTTATTTTCTCAATTCTCTTTTTTTTCCCAAAAGTTTGTGTTGTATTTTTTTTTTTGGCATATCAGCATCAGCTCTCATTTAAGTTCTTCTTGATTTATTTTGCACATTTTTAAAATATTTTGAAAAAATATTCCCATATAGTATTAATCAGTCCGCCTGCTCGTGTGATAAGAAATTTTTACACCGTTCAAAAAATTCAATAAAACTTTAACTATGGACTGGTATTAAAATTTTTAAGCAACCACTGTTTTTGTTTTGTTCTTTTTTTGTTTCCTTGTTCCTTAATACGGTGATGCAGTTCTTAAAACTTCTGCAAAAGAGCTATACATTTCACTATAGCAATATGTATGTATTATATTTTTGTTTTTTTGATATGAGCGATAACATGTGCCATCCTAACACGTAGGCCTTGCGGCCGTTGTGCACGCACCTTCAAATACTTTCTTTCAATTTATAAGTAATGTTATTTCTTTGTTTATATTATATATTTGTACATTTTAAATTATATTTGGTCACCATGGGGATTTGTAAAAAAAAATTATTTTTCAATAATACGAGAATCGAACCCGTACCCTTTCGGTTAGTTAGCCAAATGCTTACCCACTAACTCACCGAGGTCGCTATATTATATCTTTAATTTCGCACATCAAGCGACAGCTGCTTTTATAAGCTTTATGAATTAGTGTTTCTTATAAATATGTACAGTTTTGCCTTACTCTTTTAACCCACCTAGAACTTTGAAAAGGTTTAAGTAAGAAGTCTAAAATTTTGAGAGGAGATAGATCATTTGAAATAAGTTTAAGTAATTCTAGAAAATATTTTTAAATCACCCACCTTTTCGGATTTGTAAGGGGTTAAAAAATATAACACTTATTTTACGATTAGTTAACATCTTTTCTTATAGCCAAAAGTCTTTCAGAAGAAAATACGACAAAATATTTTAATTTTTTCTTATGTACATATCAAATTAAAACGAGGAAGATTATAGTTGCCCTTGTCAACTTTTAGATACCCGTGCATACCCACTATATTGTATAAAATAAACCATAATTTACTTCCCTTATACATTTAACTCATTACTCCATAATTTTGACGTAAAAAAAAAACAAAATAAATCAAAAAAAAAAAAAAAAAATCACAAAACAAAAAACAAAATTTTCATTCATTGTTCCATACCTTAAGCTAAAAAAAAAAAAAAAAAAAATTAACAAAAAAAAAAAAATCACAAAAAAAAAATAAAATCGAAAAAAAAAACTAAATTTTCATTCATTGACCCATAACTTTAGCTTAAAAAAAAAAAACAAAAAAACAAAAAAAAAAAAAAATGGCCCACCCAAAAATTTCGATAGAGTCCGAGTGATCTCCAACTTTGCCAACTAACTTGCCTTATTACTTTACCCGCCCAATTTTAATTTTACCCTTGTAGCTTCATTAGATTCACAATTATTGAATCGAAAACTTTATATGGCCGCCCCCAAAAAATGGGGCCCGTAACATTTTGAAACTTCATATAAGTACTCGATTCATTATATAAATAACCGTGTGTAATTTACAGCCTCGTAGTATAATTAGTTTTCAAGAAATTCATATTGGTGCAAAGAAGTTGTATGGCAGCCCCCCGAAAATGGGGCCCTAACATTTTGAAACTTCATATAAGTGCCGGAGTCATTATAAAACTAACCGTGTGTAATTTTCATCCCCATAGTATAATTAGTTTTGAAGAAATTCATATTGGTGCAAAGAAGTTGTATGGCAGCCCCCCGAAAATGGGGCCCTAATATTTTGAAACTTCATATAAGTGCTCGATTCATTATATAACTAACCGTGTGTAATTTTCAGCCTCGTAGTATAATTAGTTTTCAAGAAATTCATATTGGTGCAAAGAAGTTGTATGGCAGCCCCCCGAAAATGGGGCCCTAACATTTTGAAACTTCATATAAGTGCTCGATTCATTATATAACTAACCGTGTGTAATTTTCATCCGCGTAGTATAATTAGTTTTGAAGAAATTCATATTGGTGCAAAGAAGTTGTATGGCAGCCCCCCGAAAATGGGGCCCTAACATTTTGAAACTTCATATAAGTGCCGGAGTCATTATAAAACTAACCGTGTGTAATTTTCATCCCCGTAGTATAATTAGTTTTAAAGAAATTCATATTGGTGCAAAAAAGTTGTATGGCAGCTCCCCGAAGCCTTGGTCCGATTTTAACCAAAAACAATAGGGAACCTAGAAATTGTCTAAAAATGACTTTGTGTGAATTTCAAGACTCTAGCCCTTTTAGTTTTTGAGTTATCGTGCTGACACACGGACGGACGGACGGACGGACGGACGGACGGACGGACAGACACACATAGCTAGATCGACTAATTTTTCGATTCTGAGCCGATACGTACCCTTGACACTATATCTAGCTCGTCTAGATCGATGCGTTACAAACGGAGGAGCAAATCTAATATACCCGATGTCATATACATGCACGGGTATAAAAATTAATAAACCTTTCTCAATAATAAAATAAAGGTGCTTATTTGTTTTACTGCGGTTTCTTACACATTACTCACATCAAAATAATAAATTTTAAATAAAATAAAATTTCATGTTAAAAACAAACAATAAGACCAGTTTGGTGAATACCAGCAATGAATGAAATTGTTGATATAATTATTAAAAATCGGTTGACTCATAAAATATCGTATAAAATATAGTATTTTAGATATAAACTGATTAGTATGTCAGATAACAACTTAAAATTAATAAAATGATAATAAAATAATAAAAATATGTCATAATTCGTACTTCGCGTCTCAGCACTTGTTGGAAAAAAGCTCGGTGAATACCCGGTGAAATGATTAAAAACAAAAATCGGAAATAGTTATCGCTAAACAAAGCAAATAAATAAAAATTTGATATAGAAATAGTAAATGTGTATATTAAGTGTTGTATATGTTTGAAAACATATTTATTTTGTATTTTAAATTTAAAACATTTTTTGCTGTTCGAACGATAAATAGTGCGTTAAAAAATCGCGTAAATAAATAAATAAATAAATAAAAATGGATATTGAAAATGGTGAAATTAGACTAACAGGTATTTTTCAAATTTAAATTATATATTTTTTTTAATTCCAAATTAATTAATAATTTTTTTTAGAAATGTTAAATGAACATATTGCTTCATTTTGTATGTCAACATTTTGTTCGGATGTTAATTTAATAATTGAAGGTGAAAAAATTCCGGCACATCGTTTTATGCTTGGTATATAGGAGACATTTTATAACTTCTTTGACATTTTGAATAAAAAAAATTTTTTTTTTTTTTATTTATATTTTAGCTGCAAGATGTGAATATTTTCAAAAACTTTTTTTTAAAAATTCCCAATCTATGTACAAGAATGAATTTGAATTAAAAATTTCATTGGCAGCATTTCGAACAATTTTACAATATTTTTATACAGGTCATATGATTTTATCTGATATTAATAATATTGATACATTATTTGAAACATTTAATCTTGTAAATGAAATGGATATTTTCGAATTGAAAGAATATTTTGAAATATATTTAAATCGTATTTTATCAGTGGAAAATGTTGTTCAGATGTTAAAAAATTCCAGAAAATTTCACATACATCTTTTTGAAATTAAATGTTTATATTTTATTGATAATAATTCAAAAGAAATATTAACAAGTGAAATATTTCGTAATATTTCTAAAGAGCTATTAGAAGAAATTTTATGTAGAAATAATTTTTCTGCACCAGAACATTTAATATTTCTTGCAATGAATGAATGGTGTAAACATAATAAACAAAATATTGAGGTAAAGTATATTAATGATTACATATATTATATACTTTTTATTAAATTTAAATATGTATATTTTTATATATCTTTATTTTTTATTTTTAATTTAAATATAAGATGGGATAAAATATTTTTGACATATTAATTTTGAATATAAGCCATCGATCATACCACGTTGAATAAATCGATTCTCGGCTGATCTCCAAAGTTATGCAACGTCGGATGTGGCTGGTACTTAGTTGGGAGTCGCTTGAATATACCGCTTGGTGTTGTTACTCCCAATTTTGAAATAAAAAAATTATAAAAAAAATTTTTAATATCGAAAAGACTTAAAATTAAAATAAATTATCATATCTATATAGATATTTTGTAATAAACAATTTAAAATTCGATATGTTCAATTCAAAATTGGAAGTTTCTCCTACTTTTTTTAGTGCAAGTAAAAAATTTAATTTTAAGGTACATTCAAATAAATATTAGGTATTACAAACATAAAAGAGAATAAAAAACTAGAAAAAGCTTTTTAAAACTATTCCTATATTTTCAAGATTAATGTCTACAGCCAACCGGTTTTGCCTAATACAAAAGTATAACGTTTGTATATAATATATATTATATATATATCAATTTTAGGAGAACAGCTAATAATATATACATATAACAAATAATTTGTTTAAATATATTTGTATGTAGAATTTGTCTGGAAAAAATGCATATGTATTATTTTTTTCTTTATTCTGTAGTTCTTAAACTAACTTCCTGATTAAAAAGGTTTAATAAGCCGTTCAGCTCTCCACTATCTTTTTTTTCTTTACACGAAAAATCATATAAATCGGCCCAGTTGTCTCAGAAACGGGACCCGTAAAATGATATTGGCCTATTTATATAATGATACATTAGAATATTAAGTAATTGATTACATGTTAAGTAATTGATTTTATATGTCAAGTTTAGAGACCTTTAGATTGTAAATAGTAAAGTATTAGGACTTAGATTATAAAATACTTAATAAAACTTCAATTTTATAAATTAATAAAATTTTTATTATTTTTTAGACGGTGATACACTTGGTGAATTTGTCTTTGATACCATTTAAGGAACTCCTTAAAATCAGAAAATTAGGTATATTGAGTGCAGAGAAAATATTTGATGCAATCGAGAGACAAACAGTAGTAGAAGAATCATGGGAACAATTAAATACTCCAAGTTTGTTATTTTTTTGGCAACTAATTCATACTTTGTAAACTAAACCATATCTGGTTTTTTTTTTTAAAGATTCTGATGCAAATGTGTCAATACCAGAAATTAATGCACAGACTGGTTTATTTGCTACAAATATAGTTGAAAATATCAATTTTGACAAAATAATAAAAGAGGATGAGACGATTGAAGTATCAGAATTATTTGATTGCAATTACAACTTAATAAAAGGGTACTAAATAAAAGTTCTTAAATAACTTAAATAATTAAAAATAAAAACTAATTTTAATAATTTTATTACTTACTATAAAATAGTGAAATTATATGCCCATATCCATTAAATGCTAAAAATGGTTATACAAGACATATTATTACAGAAAAAAATGATTCTAGTCTTATAATCGAATTTAATAAAATTCTTTTATTTAATCATATTAAAATGTTATTATCGGATCGTGATAATCGTACATATTCATATTTTATTGAAGGATCAATTGATAAAAAAACATGGGACAGCATTATTGATTATTCAGAGTATAGATGTCGATCATATCAAAATTTATATTTTCCGGATAAAATTTTTAAATATATTAAAATTGTGGGAACGTATTGTTCTAAAGACAAAGTAACAATGGAAACTTTAATAAATTAATAAAATTATTAAATTTTACATTTTACTTTTAGTATTTTGATGTTGTAAAGTTAAATGTTCGGCATACTGATTCCATACCTCGACTAATTAATGGTTTTGTAGTACCTAAAAAGAATGTTGCATTAGTTGAAATGGGTGCAACTGTTTTGGAAGGCAATGGTGATCCAAATAAAAATAATTTAATAAATGGTGAAAATAATAAAAATTCTGGTAAATAATTTAAAATTAATTAAATAATTAACAATAATTAGTTAATTTTTAGGATATACATGGCACAATATTGGAAGTGGATCTGATGAATGTATTCTTATAAGATTGAGTATGAATTTTCATTTTGAAATTTTGTAGGAATTAAAAAAAAAAATCACATTAATTTCTTATTTATTTAGGTCAGCCATACGTTATAGACTCAATACGGTTGTTTCTTAATGATCAGAATGATCGAAAGTATAAATTTTATATAGAAGCATCTTTAAACAAGAAAGACTGGTATATGCTTGTTGATCAAAGAAATGAATTTAAAACATCTTGGCAGACATTCAATTTTCCTTCAAGGCCTGTAATATTTATTCGAATTGTTGGAACTGATTATAACAATCGTTTGGTAAATTTTTATATATTTATTCAATTTTGTATAAAATATTATGACATGTAAAAGTTCATCAAGAAATAATGTTGAGTAATAATATTCCGAAGAGTCTTGGTGATAGAGCGGGTAAGCATTTGGAATATTAACTGAGGGGGTGCGGGTTTGATAACTTGTACATGAAATATTTGATTGAAAAATAATTTTTCATAATAAAATCACCTTGGTGACCAAATACTTTTATAATTTAAATATAAAATATATAACATAAACAAAATAAATAATATTACTTATAAATTAATAGAAAATATTGGGAGGGGGGTGCACATCAATAGGCTTCAAGGCTTAGATGTTAGGACGGCACATGCTATCTGTCATATCAAATAAAAACAGCAATTTTATGCCGAAAAAGTATTTATGGGTGAAAAGTATCGGTTCGGAGTAATTTTTTAATAGTTTCGAAGATTCTGAATTCAGACATTTTATATAAGAGTTTTGATGACTTTTATTACTATATTACTTTATTTCTTGATAATATTACAAAGCTTAAGACCGTCTCTGATGGTTAAATATCGAATAATTTTCTTTTTTTTTTCTCATTTCAGTTGAATTCAATGCTAGTTAATACTTTCGAGTGTCCTGTTGAATATCCTTAGAGTGCTGAATACGACAATTTAAATTAAATTAAAGCTTTTTTAATCGAACAGCACTAATAATTTTAATTCGGAACCTTTGCAAAAGAAGATTTTATCCCGAGAAAAGTTCGAGAAAGTTCAGTTACGAAAAATCAATTTAATCGTTAGGGAAAATTTTAAGATTCAGATGAAATCCATTATGATTTCTACTAAATAATTTAAAAATTAATATTAATAATAGAATAAGTTTTAATATAAATTTTTTATCTTACAACAAATGATACTTACAGATTTCTTTTGTAAAGTATAGCTAGTTTATAACAAAATTACTTATATAAAAATTTCTTTTGTATAATAGATAGGTGGTATTAACAAAATTGTCTATATATACAATATAAAAATTTAATTTAATTTTTTAATTTCAATTACAATTTTGAAAATTTACAGAAAAAAAAAATATAAATACAAAATCTATGTTTAAAATAGTTATTCTTTGAATGTAGCTTTGGAAGAGATGTTTTTTCAATTCAAATAATAAACAATTGAAAAATAAACAAAGGAGAAATAGAATATATATTGTTATCCCTTTCATATTTTTACTATCTCGAAAACATTGTATGGGTAAAGTATTGTTATATGCACTATAATTGATTGATCAATTTTAACGAATGTGGAATTGATTTGTACAATAGATCAAATTAATTATAAGAAAATTAATTATTTAAAAGACCTCCTGTTCCAACATATGCCGTGGAAACAAACAGTTCGCATTTAAAAGAATTATTTATATTTACTTTTGGATTAGATTTAGAATTTGGTAGAAGTACTAGAAGACAGAAAGGCTGGTCTAGTTTTGAATCAAAATAACACACAAATGAAAAATGTCGCCATGAGTGTAGATGGGTAATGTTTTAAAGCTATTAATACGACTATTAAAACCTCACAGCTTGTGAGAACAGCTCACAGCCCAAACAGAACTTTGTGTGGATGCCCGGGAAGAAAGGAATCACTCTGAACATCCACTGTTCCGTAAGGATTGGTTGTCCTATAAGTGCCGTAAGTGCGGACATCACGTAGAATCGTGAAGATCACCTAACTGCCTAACTGGATTTAGAAAACTGTGGAAACCCTTTCGCCACACAACAGAGTAAATACTTTTTACAATTTAAATTTCGTGATAGTTTCGAAAAAGATAACGGGAGAACATCTCAGAATCGTATTTTAAATAGTAAAATTGTATTTATTTAAAAGTCTACAGTTTGTTTCCGTCTCTTTTGTATTGTAAACTTGTTTCATTTTGTAAAATAAAATATTTTTATACAATTGTTGCTGTTTTAGTTATCCTTGTTAATGTATATGTATCTTCTAAAACTTTTTCTGCACATTTTATTGTTTTTTTTTTTTTTGAGAAAATTCTTTTAAAAATTTTTTATTTTTCTTATTTTTCTTTGAAAATGTTGTCAAAGACGTTGAATTTTTCAACATTTTTTTTTGCTGCTGCTGTTGCAAAAAAATGCACATAACTTGAAAAAGTCAATTATTTTAAAGTAATTTTAATTACCTATTTATAACGGTATTAAAATTTAAGAAAGCAAAGTTTTTTTTTTCTTTCTAATTGGTACCCTTACAAATATTTTCGAAACAGGAAGTACCGTTATGTCGTTAGAAAATTAAAAATAAAGAAATTTTTGGAATCAAAGTCAATCATAACTATTTTCAAAACAACTTTTACCACATATTAACTTTCAAAATCGAAAATTTGCCATGGAATTACAAAAATTGTAGGGCCCGTTAATCTATAATTGAATATGCGTTTTTTTTTGGGTGGAATTAAGGTACAGAACAACATATTAAGTGACTTTGTTGCTATGTCTATTACGTTAGCATTCCACATCTATTGTATATATGGAGTATAAGGCACCAAGTTATTTAGGCTAGGCATCGGTTTCGATTGAATGTATCTGCCAAAAAACTACTCAAATACCCAAATAGATAGTGCCGTTTGATGGCTTAAAGTAAGTTTAAAATTCGTTTTGCAAAACTTTTGAGTGGATTTTAAGATTTTTTTCAATATCAATAAATCTTACATAGACTTAAAAATTGTTTTAACTACATATTTGGAAAATAAATAAAAACAATTCGGTCCAAGAAATGGAAAATTTGGTAATCACGTATATTCAGTTAATAAATTACTTTGTTTATTTCAGTTGAAGAACAAAATTTCTATTAGTTTATATTACTTTATTTTGTTATTGAACAATAAAAAAGTTATTGCCAAATTTTAGTTGTTGTTTTCGAAAACTTAGTTTGAACAGTTTACAGTGCCAATTTATTCAATTTTCTTGTCATTGAAAACGTTCTGTAGATAATTAAACATATATACCAAACATTTTGTACTGGAACTTTATAATTTATTTCAATTATTTTTTTAACACTTCCGATAAAATTTTAAAATTTGGCTCAGAGTCTAAAAAATCCACCGGGCAGTAAAAAAAAGAACTTTTAAGTTTAGGCAAACTTGACATTAGTTACAAAAATTTTTTTTAAAATACGAAACAATTTTAGTTTTGTAAACTTAAATAAAACGAGCATATAGTTGGCTGTGTAAACTCTGAGATATCTGTACGGACCCGTGGTAGTATTTAAAATGCAACAACCACTCTCGTATTGTTGAAACGAATGTTCAGATTATTTTTATAATTTTGTATATTTATATGAAAAAGTTCGTAGTTGGGATGGTCCCTGGAATTTTGGTTGGATCTCTGGAATCTACAAAGACTTCCAGATGTATTTTGGTTTATTTTCATGACTCAAGCTTTATTAATTTTTGATTGATCGGTGGAATGAACGGACGAATGGACAACAAACATACAAAGTTAAAATGATTTATTATGTCTAAGTCAATGCGTTACAAACGTAAAGATAATTTTAACATGCCGGGTAACTATTGTTCCGGACGGGCATTAAAACTGCGCTAACTGATATGAACCATTTCAAATATAATGGATATACAAAAGAAATAAAGAAGAAAGTTTTCCAACTGATGTTCCTTTTTTTCAGAATAAAATAAGATTGAAGAAAGTAGTATATTAAACCAGAGGTTTTCATAAGTTCACATTTCGGAAATATTTACAATTTTAGGATACATTAAATAATTGAAAAACCTGTTGAAATATGTTAAAGAATAATGTATTTTTCCATTATTCCATTATGCCATTTTGCTAAACGGTTTCGAACTGCTACCAAAGATAATGAATATTAATAAATAAATTAATAAATAAATAAATAGTAATAAAGTTCTTAATCGATAATACTATTTATTCCTTTATAGTACTAATACTATTTCCAAATAATTTTAATAAATACTAATCCGATTATAAATAATAATCCGATTTTACTAAATTTCCTATACCTTTTTCTTATAATACATAATATAATATCTTAAAGTAGGTATATTAAAATTTAAATTTAAAATAAAGTTTCAAATGTTACAAAGGACTAGTGTGTCAAGTTAGAAATGTTTAATATTTTCAAATAATATACAGCCATAAAGGTAAGGTTTTGCCAAATAAACTATCTATTAAATTAAGATGCCCGTTCATTAGAAAATCTTGCGTACGAAGTTGCAAAAATACTTCTCGGAAAGAAAGTTTAAAACTTTTTAAGTTTCAACCAAAGAATAATGCAAAATAAGTAAATGAGAATCGATGGTCACGGGATTTATTTTTATGTTTAACTCTCTTAAAAACTTTCTCATTTTTTAAAATACTGCTAAAAAATTAGTTTTATAAGCATAATTTAATATATAACGAAGCTGTAGTTAAACGAAAAGTAGTTTTTAATTATATAGCGAAAAACCAAATCGATTTGATTCCTATAAAATAAAAATGTACATTAACTTGAGCTTCAAAAAAGTTTGATTTCCATGGAAACAGGGAAGCTTTGGATATTTATAGTAATAAAAAATATTAAGTAGAATTATCATATTAACATTATGTACACTAGTTGTCCATTTCAAACATAAAATATATTTATACAAAAAAAAATAATATATAGGTATGCATGTGAGGTATTAATTGGCTATGGGGAAAAAACCAGAAAAAAAACCAGCAGAATGTTATTTTGCATTAGATGCAAAAGAAATTAGCTATGAACTGTTATCTCTCACAGGACAATGAGAAATAATGTTCCGTGGCTTTATTATACCCGTATGACTATAGGTTAAAAGGATATACTAATTTTGCCATTAAGTTTTGGATGCAGAGAAGGAGGGGTGGTAGATATAGACTCAAAATATGAATCGGATCAGAATAGAAAAGTTAATCGATTTAGCTATGTATGTCCATCCGTCTGTTCATCTGCCCCCACGATAACTCAAAAATAAAGCAGCTATGATTCTGAAATTTTCACAATCGCTTTTATGCAATAGCCGTCATCGCTATTGAAATCCAGCCAGTTTGCTCCAAGGGTTCGAGTACTTGCTATACAACTACTTTTTTTATATGAGCATTACGCTTTTATATGAGCATTACATACCTAATGAAGCTGGGTGCCTGAAATTTTGCCAAAAATAGTTTAGTTTTATGGCCAAAGTTTGTGCTAAATTTTTGGGGAAGTGCAGTGGATTCGACTGGTTGCCATACAACTTCATCTTTTATATGAGCATTACTCCATACCTATCTAATAAAGGCGATGTCTGATATTTTGTCAATGGTAGTTAACTATAATGGCCAACATCTAAATAAAATGACTAAAACAAAACCAAGTTTTGAATACACATTTATTAAGAAAATCTCCAGATTTTATTTCTAGTAAAGACTTATATTAGATAAAAAACGAACAGCCTGAGTTTTTATTTGTCGTTTTTTGCTATTTTATTTCTGTGTTACCCATAAAAACCCCTTATGGCCTTTATTGTTTATGGTCTTAATACATGATGCCATATTCATTTACTCATATTTTTTAACAATATTTATTTTATTTAAATTAACTGTTTTTTTTAAAAAGAAAATAAAAGCTTTTTATTTATATTTATTTAATTTAACAGTATGTATTTTGTATTTATTTAATATTTTTAATTTTATTTAAATTAATGTTAAAATTACTCAACCGTTTTCGAAAACTTATTTAAATTGTTATTAATTTTATTGAACATTGAAAAATAATTTGAATTGAATCGGAAAATCATTAAATTACATTATATTTAAAATAATTTTAAAATTAAACAAATTGCATTTTATTTTTATTGTTTAATATTTTGTAAATTAAACATTTTCTATAGCAGATTCATTAAGCTCAAGAGCTTTTAATCTTTGACCATTTTTGAGATTAGTATAAATCTATTTCTTGATAAATGGTATATATTATAATTCTGAATTTATTCTGGAATCTTAATACTGAGAAAAATTCATTAAAAATGTGCAAGCATCACATGAAAGTCAATATTTTAAACCAATAATTTAAAAAAAAAATAAACAGTGTTGGAAATTAAATAAGGAATAAGAGAAAAAATATTTAAATCAAGAGATTTATTAAAGGCGCTCATTAAATGCCATTTCCATGTTTTAATAGAAAAATATGTTTGACAAAGCTATACTTGACAATAGAATTCGAAAACAAGATTATGTAAAATCATATACCAGAATAATGTTATAAGCCTATTTAAAAGTCTGCCGAAAATAAGTCGTCTAAAAGTCATGAAGAGTAGGTCAAAAGGTTTGGACTAATTTTTATTTTTACAAAAAAGTCTTAAAAAATGTACAGCTACAGGTTTTGGATTTTTGGAGATATGTTTAAAATTGATTTTATTTGAACAAAATGAATCTAATAATTAGAATGTTGTCAATGTTAGACATAATACAAATGAATTGCATAAATTATATTTGAATTGCTCTTTATATTGGCAAAAACTATATAAGGTCCTCGTGGTGTCCAAATGCGTTAATTGAACTCATAGTATATATGAACACAAAAATACCCAGTACATTTGGATACAAATCGAAACAAAAAATTTTTCGGAAGCCGGCTAGGCCGAAATGAGTTAATATATTACAACCAACTTTAGGTCAATCGATCAACTGGTCTATTTTTTTTCACCGACAAACTTAAAACCTTTTCTTTTATATACACTGAAGAAAAGCTAAAAGTATTAACAGTTGCTTAAATTATTTTACCAAAATCTCGTAGTTGCTTTAGTTCGAACCCCTTATATTATTGTTAATGTTTTACTATCTTTACTTTGCACTTTGTTTTAATATCTTTAATTCATATGACATGTCAAACATTTTTAAACACCTTGGGTATTTTATTCAGATACTCAAAATGAATTCAGATAAAGGCTTCAGGCTAAAATACACAAAAAAATACAGCTTTCAACAACTTTAAAATTGCAACAAAAAAAAAAAACTTGAAAATTGCAACACAAAATATACGTGATCTAATTTAATTTTAAGTTCAAAATTCTTAAAGAATACTGATTACAAAAAAAAAACACAAAATATTGATTAAAATATCCAAAGTATTCAAAATTTAAAAAGAAACTTTTTCACACATCTTATCAAAAAAATTATTTTAAAGTTGTACTTGTTAAAGAAAGTTTTAACAATTTTTGGCAAACAAATTTAATTTAAGGTGAAGTTATAAATAGAAAGAAGTTATTAAAAGTTAATTTATTTTGAATTTTAATACAAAAATTTTATTAAAATTTGCATATTTTCATGTTAGAAACTGATGCTATGAACTCAGGAGAGGTTAGAGTTTTCTAGTTCAAAAACTTTAAATGTCAGGTTGAAAAAAATGAATTATTAATAATGAAAATATTTGTACATAAAAAATGAATTGACCGAAGACAGTACGTGTACTGTCAAAAATATAATAAAATTAATAAATTATTATTATGAAATTTTTATTATTAAATTCACTTATAAACTTTAAAATAAAAAAACAAAGGTATAATTACTATTTTATAATTATTGAACTCTTGAACATAAGGCTAAATATGAATATAATTAAATTAAATGTTGATAAAACTAAATATTTAATAATCAATGAAATTAACAATTAAAGCCATACTTTTGTTATTGATAATTAAAATATTGAAATAGTTGAAGAAATAAAATATTTCGGAGTAATTGTTAATTAAATTTTAAGAATCATATTAATTATGTTTGTAAAAAGATCGCCAAAAGGTATATTTTTTTTTGTAAAATTAGAAAGAAAATATCTATGAAGTGTGCAATTAATTTATATAATACAATGATCAAACCTCAATTTGAATATTGCTTTTCATTTATCTTTATGTGTAATGCTGAGATGATGGGTGGACTGTAAAGACTTCAGATTAAATCTATGAAAGTTGTTATGAGATTAAATCGCTAAGCATTCAATGTTGGCTACTTTAAAATGGTTAAATATTGAACAGCAAATTAATATGAATATTTTGATTATTGTATTTAAAATAAACAAGTAATGACAAAAAGCAAGGGTTGTTAAAAAAGTACATTTTCAAAATTTTATTGTGTTTTACACTGAGTATTTTATCGGAATATAATGTTGGAGCTTCAATGTTAACGTTTAATTTGGAAAAAATATACACTGGGGACTAAGTTACTCCTTATTTATAAAAACAGTAAATTTTGAATTTTTAAGTCCTAATAGCCCCTCAATGGGGAAAGTTGACAGATTTCTCAAGGAACAAAAGTCACTCCCTTCCCCCGTAGCCTCTCAATCCTAATAGCACTTCAATGGGGAAGGTTGACAGATTTCTCAAGGATATAACTCATAACTCACATATGGTAAAGGTTTTTTTTTTAATTTTACAGAATTTTTATAAAATTGAAGAAGGTGTCACTTAATTTTAAACAATTTTTTGCTAATATAATAAAATTTTAAATTGGTACAATTTTCAATTTAATTACTTTAACCCGAAAGGTTTGAACAAGGTGAAAGGTAAGAATTTTAAGAATCAGCATAAGTTTAATCTGAAATATTTCGAAGCCTTCCCTATTTAAGGGCTCCAATTTTCTTATTCTAATATTAAAATTTAGACAAAGCTTTTATTTCTAAGATTGAACGTTGGTATTGGAGCTCTAACATTATCTTTTTAATGCATGTTAAAAGGTATTCTTGCATGGCTTACAATGAATTAATGAAATAAATAATTCAAAATATTATCAATTTATTTTAATTCAAGTTTTTTGTCCAAAACTTAGTATGAAACATTATGTAGTTTTAGAAATGTGCATTTCTTCAGCTAAACATTGCTTTATTTTGTAGAAAACGTTAGTCTTTTTATATATTTTCGCATTTTTTATATTTTAGACAAATATTTGTTTATATTTAATATTTTTTTTAAGAAAATATAATCAATTAATTTTAATGGCAGCTAGTTTTAAATTCATTATTTTAATTTAATTTTTTTTTTTATTTAAGTCCTCTTTAATACAGTTTCGATTATTATGGGTATTTAATTCAAATAAAAAATTGATTTCTTTTCAATTAAACTAATTTTCTTGTATTACAAGTGTGGTTAAAATAGGTGAATACAAATTACAATTTTAAAATTTTATTATAATATTTACAATTTAAAATTTTCAATAACAAAAATTTTTTCTAAAGAAAGACTTATTGCAGGTGTAAATAAGTAATTGAAATTCAAATTGATATTAATTTATTTAAAAGTTATTTATAAATTTCCAAGAAGAAATGATCGCGTTTAAATATTTCCAATTGAAAAGCTTGCCAGCCTATCAGTATCTTTTTCAATTTTCGCTTAGCTACAATTCATTCGTTAGTGTATAGTATACTAGATGGTCATAAATTTGTGTGACTTCTAGTTGGATATTAAACGAGGGGCACAAATTACTCTACAAAAGCATTGTGAAGGTAGTTTGTCTGTAGTCCACCTTAAAGTATTGCATTTTTCCACAAGGTGTGGTCATGATGTCAACTGAAAGATGACTGAAATGGTTTTTACTACTTAATCCAAAATACCTACTTTTGTTGGCTGACTGCCAGTGCTAAGTTTCTAGTCATTATCTAGACTCAAAGCTTTCCTGGCCATTCCAAATACTTGTAAGCTGATGAAGCAAGTGTTTCAGATGAAAAAATTATTCAAAGTGCTTAGAAAAATACTAGCCAAGAGATTTATTGCAATAAGAAGAAGAAAACATCAGCTTTCGTCACTGACTTAAGACTAGCACTTAAGAATTTAACGTTTTCAAGTTTTTTGTTGCTCTATAATTACAACTTGTTACCTTCCCGAACAGATTCGTTTTTTTTTTAAATTTCAAATAGAAGTTAAAAAAAACATTTCATTAGATTACTTTACAATTAATTTTTATGATTCTGATGTCCTGTGAATGACTTTTCTTTTAAAACTTTTTTTTTTTTTTCGCAAATTTTCCTAATAATTTTCTTTTTAATATTTGTTTGTGTGTAAGTTATTCTATCGAATATAAATTACTTCGCAATATCTTGTTGATGAGGAAAACTTCTGAGCCTAAGAAATAAAATTAAAAAATTTTTAATAATACAAAAAAAAAAAATTGAGGTATTAAAGAAAAGTGAAAAGAAAGTAGAAAATTTTCCAAAGTTTTTTTTTTTCTATTACAATTTTCTTGTGGTGTTGTAATTTTGTAATTGAATAAAAATTAAGTTTGAAAAGAAAAAAACTCAAGAATTTTCTATTTTTCATCTTTACTGTTATTATTTTTCTATTTAAATTTTGGTTTTTTTGCTTTTTTATGGAATTTATTCAATGAAATAAAAACCAAAATTATCGAATATTTTTTTTTTGCGTTTTTCTTTTATTTTACTAATTTCATATAATAAACTTTTCTCTATTTATTCAATTCGTTTCCATTCAAAATAATTTGAATTCATTTAACGTACTAATTCAGTACTATTTGTAAGCTATACGTTGTTTTTTTAAATTATAATAAAAAAATTGAAGTAGAGTTGTTCTTGTAAATTATGAGATGGAGGATTAAAAAGTTTTTAAAAAAAGGAATTATTGTGATCGGAAATTATTGTCTGGTAATTAAGGAATCCTTTTTTATGAGTTGTTTTTTGATGAAATCACAAGAGTTTTGATAAATCCCCGCATCAATCTATAAATTTATATTCTTCAAAATACTTAATGCGGTTTTAGTCTCTTACTTTCTTTTGTAACATAAGCCCACCAATCCGTGTGTTGCCTCTAATATGATTTTGGTTTTAAACGTTGCGTTGGTCGTTTTAAATGTTTAAATTTTATGATTCTAGTTTAATAGAAATGCTACTATCTATAGCTATCATTGAAGTAAATCACAAAATCAAGTTCGCATATTTGTGCTTAGACCAATGACTTGATTTGATAACCTGCCCAAGTGATCCTAACCCATTTTCAATTATAGAAAATAAAAAAACTTACTCAATTGTAATTATAGGAATCAAATTTGATTGATTGTTACTATCGGAGAAGATTTTTTTTTTAAATTTCTAATTAGTGTGGTCTGGATGACGCAGTGGTTAGAGTGCCGAACTTTCATTCAGACATCCGGTGAAAATAAAAAACTAATATCAGGTTTTCGAACTTGACTCAGCAACTTTTCGCCATTAGGTTCCAATTAATTACCAAAATTAATAATTATATATCTTTAAAAAAATACGTAAGTGCAATAATATAAACAAATAATTTAATTGGATAATATAACTCACAGATGCAGAATACCATATAACTCAAATACAAAAATGATTACAATATAAACAAAATAGAAATCTAATACGTTTTCTAGATGTTATAAGGCTTAGTACTATTCCATATTTGTATGTGGAGTTAATTGAAATCCTAATAATAAGAATATAATAAGCCGCTTGTTTCACTTGTACCTATGATATATAAAAAAAATTATAAAAATTCGACAAAGCTTAAATCACGATATGGCATCGAGTCTAGACAATGTAACAATTAAGTCTAAAGAAAAATCCAGTATTGTTGCAGGTTAAAATACACCTAATTAATTGATGAGCCATAATAATTATATTTTCGTAATTAATTCGGTGAATTTTGACCCAGTTTCCCGACCTGGCATAAAAAAAGATTTATATCTATTATCGAAATATTTAAAATGGCTTTAATCCCATGATTATACATTATAAACGTAATTGTTCAAAACATAATTAATAAAATCTACTAAAAATTAATAAAGAAAAAGTTTTCCAACTAAAAACTTTTTGAATTACCATTAGATTGTTATTTTTTTCTTTAAACATGAAATAGATGGAAAAATAATTTTTTTTTAACATAAAAATTGTATTTCTACTTCTATCTCTTTCTATTAATTTCTTATCAAATTATCTACACTTTGAAACCACGATAAAATTAAATTCTAATACATATGCGTATTTGTATTATATCTATAGTACTTTCAAACAAATATGTTAAAATATTTAATGTAATTTTGTTTTACAGGGTGTTTAATATTCTCCATTTTTTATTTTAGAGTTAACAAAAACTTTCATATTTCTGATACCCGAGAATAACAGAAGTCTTATTACTTTGTCCTGATTTAATTTGGTTAGTTATATCATCAGCTTAGACCCACTGTGAGTTATTGAATAGTATACATATAACTTAAATGACATATCATTTTCAATTTAATTTGACGTTCCAATTAATATTATTTTAATAAAATTTGAATTTCATCTGACCTTGTTTGACCTATCTAGATACCCAAAAAGGATGTTTCAAACAAATTATTATCTGATGAAAATAAAATTGCAATTGAGTAACTGTATATATGTCTTAATCCAGCCGATAGTGCAGTGGTTGTGGCGCCGGCCTTTCATGAAAAGTCCCGGGTTCGATCCCTGGATGGGTAAACTCAACAAATAGTATATAGCAATATAAAACAAAAAATATAAAAATAACTTATAATTAAATATCAAATAGTCTAAAAATAGAAAAATAATAATTAATAAACAAATAAAATATACAATATTATTTATAATCGTGTTCCCGAAATAACATACAGCTTAATAATAAATAAAATATTAACTTTATTTATATAAACATCTGTCAATGATGTCAATTTGACAGATGCAAATGCGGCATGACATAACCCAACAAACATCTATTCTCTACGTTAAGAGATAGGGATGTGCAAAATCGCAGTGACAGGAATACGCAGGAAAACTTCTTTTTTTTTTTTTTTGAAAATTATTCAAATTATACTTGTAAGGGAGTATTTTAGTAATCCCACGAATGGCTTCAAATCCTCTAATTTTGGGCTATAATTGTGAAAAACATCTATTCGTTTAAGTAGCTGCAGTTAATTGTTATGATCTCTTTAACTATTTAATACATCATTTGCTTTAAGATGTATAATTTTTTAAAAATTGAATTAAGTACAGTTTAATGCACCGTTATACAATCTAGATTGACTTATATCTGATGTTTTTAATTAATTTAATATTGTAAAACTATATTAATTATAATTTAACTTTTAGTAGAACAAAAGAGATCTAGTTTACCTTTTAACAGTATTCTAATTTTAAAAATAAGGAAGAACCCTTTTTAAGTATTTGCTTCAAAATTTCCTTAAGAATAATTTTAAATAAGATTCAAATGAATTCATTTATTTAAAGTACAGTTATATTAACCACCTTGTATATTCCAATTCTTATTATATATGTATACAATATATACCTAACAATATTATACTGAACTCCTCCTCAGAATTTTCATGTTATTAGCATCTTGATTTTTTTTTTTCAACTTTTTAAACAAATCTATTGGGCTGCCAAGGGATAGACATTACACACAAAAATACTATCATAGTAAAAATTGAAAAAAAAAAAACAAAACAAAAAAAAACGCAAGAAAAACGCAAAAAAAAAACCATTAGAAGAAAAGTACAAGTTGTAAAGGACCTAGGACATTTCCATATTCTCCGTTAATTTTTTGATTTTTATTTTTTTTTTTTTTTTTTGTTTTTTGCCGTAAAAACCGATGTAAAATTTAACTGTAAGTTGAACTTTAAGAGAACTTTTCCGTTCGAGGGTTTCCGTTTTTTTTTTGTTTTGGTTTTGTTTGTTTTTCTAGGGTAGGACAAAAAAAAACCATTCGCAACCTTAAAACTTTGGTTATTAGTTCGTATTCCTGTGATCTGTGTTTTTTCCTTCCTTTGTCGTACAACAAATAAACCAGGAAAAGTAAATTCCAAAAATGTTTTTTTTTTCTTTTTGTTTTTCTTATTGTCGTAATAGAAAAAAAGGACATTTCCTTACCGAATTTATATTGCTTTTGTTGTTGTTATTGTTATTTTTGTGTTTGATTAAATTAGCGACCTAGCCTATGCAAGAAGGTGGTGTCTATACATGTGTATGTACAATAAAAGGACATACTGTAGATTTTGTTTTTTTTAAGTACTTTATGTGTACACTTTTAATTATTTTTGTGTACATACTTTTTATTTTTACAGTTACCCTAAAGTGAAATTTTTTTTTTTTTTTTTTTTTTACTATGCCTTTAAGGGAAAAAGAGTTTTAAAGATTCTTCCCTTTAAAAAAGAAAATATTATTTTTAGTATTTTCTTTGTAATCGTAATGTGCGAATGTTAGAGTGACCATTTGTATGAAAATTTTTGGAATCTAGCAGTGGTTCAGGGATTATAAAGTGACAAGTAAAGTAAATATTTCCAAGACACAAACCTTTAAAAGAATGAAAAGAATGAACATAATGTAGACAATTAAAATATAACATATGCTCAAGTGTTCTAATATTTCAGAGATCTAGTTCGAAAAAGCTCTACAGTATTTGGAGTAAGATTGAGGGACTAAGCTTGAATTTTTAGAATAATATTTTTAATTTCTTCTGAAATATTATCTTGTAGATATTTATAAAACACACAAACAGCTACAGCATTTCGGCGGTGATTAAAGATCGATATCCAGATATTGGAGAACGGTGCTAAGTGCTCTAGCAAATATAAGGCAATTAAACTCAAGTCTCGTTCGAATATATGTTTTAATAATATATTGAAGTTAATTTCAAAATGTAAAGTATTTCCTACAACTGCTTCAGAATCTCAGGCAATTCACGACATCGTTTGCGACCGAAAATATAGGATAATTCCATAAAACTGAGAAACTAAAAGCATGGTTTCCCAAGAAATTTAATTTTATATGTTATTTATTATTTATCATTCTTTTCAACGTCTTTGATTGAATTCCACAATCACATCTTGTATTTTTTTAATTTTGAACATTTATTCAATTCAAAATTTTTTCGATTTTTGATTTCTTTAAGTTTAAAGATCTCTGATCACTTTAAAAATAATTAAATTAAAAACTACACTTTTGTATAGTAAAAATACAAAAATTTAAAGAGAAGGATACAAAATAAATTCAAAATTTTTTCTTATTTTTTGGGGCTCTTAAAAGAAAATTGTCGTAATTAAAACTTTTCGATGTTTTCATAATGACTTTAGAAAGAGCCTAAGTAGATTTTTATTTCATATTTTTTCTTTCACTTTTCTTTTTTCATTTTCTTTCTTTTTTTTTTTTAATATCTTTTACTGAATTGGACTTCTGAATTTCTGCCTGACAATTTTCAAAGTTTAGAAATTTAAAAAAAAAAAATACAAAAACATTAAAACTAAAAATGAATTGTTATTTCAATTAAAAAATTTAAAAATTTTCATTTGTGATCCCTTTCTCAAATAATATAAAATAAACTAAAAATTCAGTGCTTCCGTTTTTGTTTTTATACTCACCTCTGTCATTTGTCACACCCCTGCTCATACTATTTTTACACCATAGTTAAATGAATTGGTTTGTGTATAAGGTATATTTATAATAATCGTTGAATTTAATGAAAATTGATATGGAATTTTAGAAAATCATTATAGTTTAGTTGATGGTAAGGTAATGATTGGGTTTTTTAGAATTTAAAAATTTTATTTTTAGTTTATTTTGTCATTTTTTAGATAAAAAATGTTTACCATCTTTTTCTATATTTTGATAACCTTGTCTGTTAACAAAATTAAAACTTTTTCTTGATAAAAATAAAACAAACCTTGAGTTTTTTAAGAAAATTTTAATGTCATATTGTTTTTTTTTTTTTGGAGGGGGTGGAACAGATTGTTTTTCCATGAAAAAGACTTTTTAAAAATCATTAAAATAATGTTTATAAGAATTTCATATTGTTTTAAAATCATGTTTTTGTTGTTATTTTACAAAGATGTTTTTGTTGTATAGTTGTTAATTACAATTGTCATAATTATTATGAATAAAAAAAAAAATAAAAGAAAAGGGATAACGGAATTTTCTAGGAAGTCGATGAAATTCGGTTAAATAGTGTTTGGTTTTAAGTGTTTTTCAAGGACCAAGTTGGTTTTTACATTTACAGTTTTATTTTTTTTTTTTTATTAAGGACCACATTTTTCTTTTAATTACTTTCTATTAATTGGTTTTTATATTTTGTTTAAAATAAATGAGGCCTAAAAATGGAATTTAATTTTAAAGGGTTAAAAAAAAAGAAGTTTTTGAATGAATTTTTAAAGATGGAAATTTTTTATATTACATTTATCTTTTAAGAGTTAATAGAATTCGACGCATTACATGTGGTAAGGGACTGTTTATAAATAAATAAATAAATAAATAAATAAATAAATAATGAATATGAGATTTTTTATTTTCAAGAATTGCAATATGCACAGGTTCTTAAGAACCCTGTTGTCCATATTTTAGGAGGTGACAGCTATACTTTGCCAACAAATGGTTTGATGCAATTAAGTCTTGTTCACTTTTTCGAATTAACATTTTTAGGGTGGCGAATGTGATTTCTAACTGTGTTTAGAGTGCTGACTTTTATTTGGAAAGCTTGGTTCGAATCCTATAGGAAAAAAGAAAAAAAACGTTTATCTGGTTTTCGACTCGACTCTACTATAATTTGCCGCTGACTTTTAATTATTCTAAATTTTCTAAAATATATTGATATACGTAATAATAAAAACCTACTAATAAAAAAAAACTATAAAAACGGAGTTGATTTGAAAAATTAAACTCACAGATACTGAAATACTTTTTAATTTAAATATAAAATTATTACAATTACAATTCTTACAACCTTTATTGATAGTCTTATAAGACATTTCTAAATACTCTAAAGTCAAGTACTATCTCATGTTTAAAATTGTATGTGTAAGACTAATTTTTAATAATAAGAATATAACATGACCTTCCCTATTCAAACGTAAGATATAGGCACAGGCTTATTATTCTGAGAGTTGAACAGTTAGCAAATAAAAATTAAAATACTTCTTAATATTGAAATGAGCTCAATTTTAAATTTCGAGCTCAATATTAATTAACTAGCTGTTGTCCCGTCACAGAATGACGGAAGGTCAAATTTAGAAAAATCTAATTAAAAACTATTTTTAATTTCATTATTTACATTATGTTAAAAGTATGTTAAATAAAATTGCAACCGTTACATTTTATATAACGCATATTATGCTTCGATTGTAGTAATAGGTACACAAAAAATAAATAAATGACTCATATAATTTCTTCTTGTATCTTAAAAACTTGAAGATGAATAAGTTAGTTAGTCTACTTTTTATATGTTTCGTGTTTATAAAATTTTGAGGTCGTTAGTTCAAATCCCTTCTTGGTATAATTTTTTTTTAATTTCAATTATTATTTTTTTTTTATTTAAGTTAGTACTTCCTTAAATTAAATAAATTAATAAAAGATTTAAAGATTTTTTATAGGTTTATTTTGTTTCAATAATGATCTATTTCTCCATTCATTAATGTTTTGTATACCTATTATATTTTTAAAAATTGTTGCTATACATTCTATATCGTTTCCTTTGTTTCGATTCAAATCGGAATACTTGTTTGTTGCTAACATTCTACAATGTGTACTCAACATGCTAAATAATGTATCTATTATTTAAATTTACGAAAATTGTATTAAATAAATGTTGATTTTTGAATTGAGTTTTGCATTATCACAAATTATAAATTTTATTTGAAATTTTTTAATATACCTAACCTAACTAAGTTTAAAAAAAATTTATTTTGTTTGGTTTTTATAGTGCATTGAACTCAGGTATTGTATACCCGAATCTACCTTCCCAACCGTTAGTCGTTACATTCTTTTTTCCATTTTTAACTTTTTTTAAATAGATAAATAAATAAAAGTTTACGAAGGAAGGGATGAGAGATAGTTGAGAGCGAGATGAGGGGAAACTTTGAAATTACTTTAATACATTGCTTGGTTTATTTGGTTAAGCAAACCAAGCAATGCATCAAAGCATACATTGGGCTTTCGCCCTTATTTCAGATTTGAACTGAAAATTATTAAGACTTACTACACAAATGTGCCTGTGAAGCATTGTCTTCTTAGTTTTTATTTACAAAATGTCTTACTATTTATTTAAAATTTCCAGAAAATCTTCTGCGATTTTTAAAACTGAAATGAAATTATTCATATACTAATAAATAAATTTCATTTCAAAATAAATTTTTTTTTTTTTATTAAAAATAAATAAAATATTTTTTGGCCTGCTTATGATAATTTATGATATTTTATTTTCTAAAATAAAATACATCCAACAAAACATTAATATTTTATTTTTTTATAATTGAACACATCCAACAAAACACATTAAATTGAATGCGTTTGTTACACCTCATTCTAGACAAATATATTAATAATAATATAATAATTTTCAGAAAATCTTAATAAACTCCTAAAATTAAAAACCCCTTTTTATGTTTTTCTAATAAAAACTTTTTATTTAGAAAATTATTTTAATAAATTTTAATTGTCAAAGGAAATTTACCAGAAAAATTTTAGCAAAAACTTAAAATATAAATAAACTAAATTTTAAAACTTAGTAAGAAATTTTATTTTATAAACAGGAATTAAAATCGATAAACATTTTTAAAGTTTTAAGTAGAAAAACTTTTGTAATATATTTTATTTTTCCTCTGAATATTTTTCTTAAGATAATAAAATTTTAAGCGAAAAATTTTCTCTGAAAAAAATAAAATTTAATGAGTACAACAAATTGAACTGTTCCTTAAGAGCTTCCTTTTATTCAGTTTTTTTTTCGAGAAATAATGGGGTTAACTTTGTATAACAACGTATTTAACCGTCTTTTTATTTAAAAAAAAAAATTTATAAATTAAATTTGCGGTCAACAATTTTTTTTAATGGGAAAAAGTATAGAATAAAATTTCTTAGTTGTTATATTGAAGGTTATATGAAACTTAATTACTTTTTATGTGAATTATAACAATTAGAAAAAGTCGAATTTGTATGGAATTAGTTTTAATCTTTGTTCAAGTCATAAGTTGATATTACAAGTTTAAAAAAATTAAAATAATTAAAATGAATCAATGAAATATTCTAAATTATCAAAATCGATTTTTAAATCCTAGTTTATTTTAGAATCCTCTCATAATAAGAATGCAATTAAACATTTTTTGTTCATATATTATAACTCACAAACTCCTAGGTATGGATTTATAATTAGCATTTTAAATTCATAATTTATAACTCACAAGAATAAATTTAATTAAAAAATAAAATATGAAATAATTCAATATTTTAAAAATAATCAATAGAGTAAAGTTTTGAGAACAAGCGTAAGGCGAACGCCCAATGAACGCTTTGCATGCCTCGCTTGCTTCTCAGGCTTTGACGTCTGCAATAAAATAAATTATTTCCAATTTACCTAGATCCCAAAAAACAAAGCGAGCAAAGCGAATAATGTTTGCAAAATTTTGAATTGAACTCGCTTGCTTTTTACGCTTTGACATTAAATTTTGAGAATTACATTTTTAAATTTAAAATTTGTTTACATGTAGTACATAAGCGATATTGTCAAAATGTCTTTTTGGAAGTTTTCATTGGATCATAGTTACTTTCCTTGCTTTTCTGTTTCTGTAAAAATAAGCATGCGAAGCAAGCAAAGCGTTCATTGGTTTGAGAACTAAGTTTAGACTTTTTCAGACCTGTACGGACGCGGATATCACGTTAAGTTCTTATATATGAATTTATAAAATATTTTCAATTTTTAAAATAATTAAGAAAATTTTAAGTAGTAGATTCTTTTAATTTTTTAAACTTCTTACTTTTTTTTTTAAAAAAAAATTTAGCAAAATAAATTCAAGGTCTAACTTTTCTAATAAAGTTTTCAAATAAAAAAAAATAATACAACGTTGGTATTTATTTTTAATTACTGCATCAAATTTGATTATTTCATAAAATTGTGTCAATTGAAAAGAAGAAATAATAATTAAGGGTTAAAATTTAACTGCAGTATTAAATGTTTTCCGTTTCATGTGTTAAGTAAAATTTTAAAGTGCTTTCTAATATATAAAAAAAAATTTTAATTGTAGTTTTATTTAAATTTTGTGTTAAATATTTTAAATTTAAGAATTTTTTTAATATAACTTTTAAAAATGATTATAAAGCAAATTCAAGTTATATCACCATATGGCTTTATTTCCTTTTTAATTTTATTTGTTCAAATAGAAGCAATTTAAGGTTCCGTGATATAAAGTTAAATGAAATAAAGCCAATCAATGAATTAAAGCAATTTTCAAATTAAAATAATCCAAATTTTTAAATCAAGTAAACACTTTCCTTTTTCAATCCAATTGATCATAGAAACATGGATTTAATTTTTTCTAAATTCAAAACATTCCGATGTTTTGATACTCAAAATTTAGACCAATATTATTCAAAAAACCTAGTCCCCAAATCGGTAAATAGAAACTTGTCACCTTAATTCTTCAAGGTTATTTGGAGAAGTATATTAAAATTAAGTCTTCTATATTAAAATTAATCTTTTTAAGTCTTCATTATTCAGGTGCTAAAAATAAAAATGATTAAAAATTAAATTTCCAACACATGGTCTATATTTTACAAAATGTTCCCAATTTTTTAGTGTTAAATATTTTTCAAATTAAACTTTAAAATTGAATATAAAAACATTTTTATATCGAAATGACCTTTAAAATTCAGGTCATAAAAACCTACTTTCAAGGACAACCATTAAATCAAAAAATAACAATTTTTATAAAAATTAGAATAAATGGCTGTTAGATTTCAATAGAAAAAAAAATAGAAGGGTCGTATTTCAATATATAGATATTAATTCATTAAAAAAAAAAACAAATATCAATTATTACAACCGCAAGTATAAATCTTTTCTGAATCATAACAAAAAGAAACATATTACATGCATATAACATAATATATAGACATACATATGTAATATGAAAACACCAGTACATCATGGTTAGTGGTCAAAACGAAACAAAAGAATGGTCTAAAAATTTGTATCGGATGTTCATTAATTTTTCTATAAAATATTTGTATTCCTCTACCAAATACGGTCAAATGGCGGTGTCGCGATATCAAACCATATATCATTAAGCCATAATATGGTGTGTCACTACTATCATTATGGTGTGTCACTACTGTCATTATTGTGTATCACTCAATACAGTTTGTCATAAAGCCATAATTACGCAACTTTTTAATGTGACTTTAAGACACACTCGTGGGAGTCTCAAATCCATAATGGAAATATCATGGAAAACTTTACAATAGGTGTATCTTCTATGGGTAGCCAGTGTTTCTATTTAAAAATAGTATTATTCAAAGCCATTGATTTTGTAGTCTACTAATAAAATACCACCTAATTCAGAATCTGCCATTTACACATATTTACTGTTTTTAGATCTAACTCTAAAATCCCTCTCAATTCGGAATAGGATATATATACATAAATGTATACATATTATGTAGAAAAACTTTGCGTATAACTGTGATATCGTCAAAGGTCAGGGCAGCCCTCCTCGAATGTGAGTGTCTCGCATACTACACGATTGCGTTGGTGGCAACGAAAACGTGCTGGAATAGGACTGAAAGAGTTTGCGGGCAATGAAAGACACTTGTGGGGCCTTAAAATTCACTTAAATAAAAAAACACTTCGTAAAAGAAAAATTTTATTTCTATATTTCAAAATTCAAACTTTTAAAAGTTTCGAATATTTTTAGTAAAATTTATGCATAAATTTTTGACATATTTTCAACTATTGAACTACAAAATAAGGATTCACATTTGACAGTTGTTACGCTTTACATACCCCGCTTTAATTTTATTGTAACAGGGCAATCACAATTTAAAGTTGTTACAAGGTAATAACAAAATAACCTACAATTTTTATTCAAACCTACAATTTGAATTATATGGTGTTTTGACTCAAATTTTTTACAACACAGAATAGCTTTATTACTCACTAGAATGTGTTTTAAAGCCGTTTAAAAAATTTCGCGATTATGACTTTATGACTCAGGCGCCTCAGAAAGGCGTTATATCACGACACCGGTCAAACATATAACAATGGTTAGTTTTGTTTTTTTATTTAACCAATTTTGTGGTGAATTATTAGAAAAAACTAAAAGCAAAAAGAAAAACACACCATACAATGGTGAATAGAACAAAAAATAAAAAAATTTGGAGGAAATATTAAAATAATTTTTTTTGTTTTTTTTTTTAAATCTGACACGGAAAACCTCAGAAAAAAGGGCAAATATTTAAATTGTTTTAATATTTTTTTTTTTGGGTTCTTCCCCTAATGATTTTTTTGTTTTATTGTATTTTTTATTTGTTTTTTTTTTTGTTTTTTTTTAGTTACAGAATCAATTTGAATAATAAACATTTAAATATTTGTATTATGTTTTAGCCTTATTTTAAAATTCTCTGAACTGAATAATAAATTATAAATTTTAAAAATTACATTAAAAAAAATGTTATATAAATAATATTAAATAAGTATATATTTATATAAATATCTAAGTGTCATATAATTGTATATACGTATTTACATATTTATATGAAGAAAATTTCACACGTCATCAATTTTTTTTTTTTTTGGGTAAAAATTAAATTAAGTGTAGAATATTATTATTATAATTTTAAATTGTTAAATTTTTGAAAAAATGCAGTTTTTAAAGTATTCATGGTATATGAAGTTACCAGATGGTTTAATTTTTTCTACTGTATATAAAGGTCTTTTAAATTAGACTTTGGAGAACAATTGGGAAGACAACTTATGAGTATTGTTGAGAAAGAATGTAATATCTAGCAATTTTTTAATTGTTTTCTCTTTATACAAATGTGCTAATTTTCAAACTATTCGGTTAAAAAGACTATCTGAACAATTGAAACATGTTGGAATATAATATTCTTAGGAAAGAATTGATCTTAATCAATTCCACACACAAATTATACTTTCTACAGTATTTGACTTTATCACATGTGCCATAAGGTATTTTTCTGTCTGTGAGTTATATTATTGAATTAAATTTTTTGATTATATTTTTGTATTTATTAATGTAATTTATTAATTTATTTTTTATTATTGATTAATTTATAATTAAAATTTAATAATATCATAGACTTAATTTTGAGAAAATTATATAAAAATCAAAATTAAAACATAATATATCGAATATTATTGTCTTAACAAACTTAAAATGTTGTTCAACGGAAGATAGAACAAAATGTTCTAATTGGTTATAAACTCTAAAATATTTCTTAATTTTAAAATCTTGTAAATGAAAATATGTCAATATTCTGAGCAAAAGCAAATGTCCAAATTTGAGTCCAATATTAAACCGCTTAACTTAATTTTATAACATCTAAAAGCATTGTGTGACAGTATGAGGCATTATCCCAGAATACAAATTGGGTATTTTATCCATTAGAAGTATTATATAGGGTATTGTAGCCATTAAAATCGATCCTTTCATCAATTTTTTAAGGTATTTTTTTGATAGATTACATTATATTTATTTAATAATTAAAATAATAAATGAAATATATATTTTCATTTTAGCGATCCTTAATTATTATTAAGATTGAAATATTCTGAAATAATTATAGCTAGATTTATGGTAATTGAATAATGAGTTAGATCTTTTTTAGAATTTAAAATTCCTTTGTAATAAATTGCATTATACCTTAAAGCGACCCTTCATTTTAATAATTAAGCATTTAAATATTTCTAAAAATTTTAAATTATGAAATTTTTTTAATGTAAATGCAGAAAGAATTATTCGAAAAACAAATCATTTCAAGCAAATTTCTCAAAATAGTTATTTAGAACTTTATTCATTTGAGTCAGTTTTTAGATAATTTATATTAATTGTAAAATGCAAGGCTGAATTTTGAATTCCTTACCATTTCATTCCCCTTGTCAACTAGTTGATATAAATAATATTTTATATATATTACATTAAGTTACAAACTAGCCGAAAATTATTAGCTTTTTATTTTTTTAATGGAATTTAATAATTCGTAATTCACTAAGAAGTATGTTACTGGATTGGATGTTTACATAAATACAGATGACATAAGGAAGGACTCTTTCAAATGTATTTAAATCTGTGAATAATTAATTTAATTTTTTATTAATAAATGCTTTCTATAAGTTTTTGTGGTGCAGATTTTAAGTATTAGTGTTATTACAATTCCCTCTTACGATCAAATATTATAATAGTAGAATATATTTAAATAAATATAAATAACGGTATTAATATAATCTAATAATAGAATCCCAATAATTTAAAAAAATATTGCAGTATGAAACGAGTAAAATCGAGTACTATAGCACTGAAGAAGTCTGCATGTCGTCGAAATACTGGTATTTGTAAAAATAAATAATTTTATTGAAATTAAAAGGAAACTATCTGACCGATAGCTCAGTAGTAAAGTGTCGGCTTTCAATCGAAAATTCTCGGGTTCAAACCCTGGTCGGATCATATCTAATAAAACATCATAGTAAATATTACAATAATTTAATAATAAGTCCAAATGTCAAATTGGCACAATAATTTATATTATCAGGCAATATTTATTATTGTCCAGTACTACAAATTAATAAATAAATAAATAAAAGGAAACTACTCGGTTTTTATTAGTTTCATATACCTACGTTTCACTCAAACGCTCAATAATAGATTAAATATTCATTACAGTATCATTTATGACATTTCAAATTTGATTTAAATAAATGAATTAGTTCTTCTCGTTTGCAGTACATATGGTCACTCTAAAAAATCACAATTTTTTACAAAATTTGCAATTTAATTTACAAAAAAAAAAAAAATAAAAATCAGAAAAACAGAAAAATAATAAAAACCAAAATTATTTATTTAAATTTTATAAGCTTGGAAAAATCCAATTCACTAAACAATAATTAGTATGAAAAATAAGTTTTAATTACAAAATTTTTAATTTCTATGTTTGGTTTGGATTATAATTTTTTTTTTTAATACATATTTACAAAAAAATAATATTAAATATTATGGTAATTTTGTTTTTTTTTTTTTGTGCAAACTTTATTTTAAAATTTTTGATTTTTTATTCGTTTTTTTTTGGGGTTTTTATTGTGTAAAATTATTATTAGAGTAGATTTAATTTTAGATTAAATTCATTTGCTAAATAATTATTATACATACAATTTTTTAATAGAAAAGATAGTTAAAAAAAACATGTAGATTAAAAAAAAAAACGTGACTTTTTAATAATTGAGGGTCAGCAAAGTCAGCTAAAAAATTTCAATTTAAAAAAAAAAACAAAAAATAAATAATACCCAATTTTAAATTAAATCTAAAATTTAAATATAATTAAATTTTTTTTTTTATTTTTTTTTTAATTAAAGAATGTTGAGATATAAATTGTATAGAATTAAATCTGAATATTTTAATTATTATTATTTAGATATAAATGTTTTTGATTCGTTTAAATTTTTTTTATTTTATTAAATTGTATATTTTTAGTAATTAAATATTAATTTTGTATTCATAATTATTTTATTTATTCATTGAACTGAAATAAAAAAAAACTGAAAATTATATTTAGAGAAATAAAACCAATTATTTAATAAATTAATTTTGAAAATAATTTACAAGGGGGTCAAGATACTATTATTGGGTATTATTTCATTATAATTAATGTCCAAAATTGCATAATGAAATTAAATATTAAATATAGTTTTTTCCTTCAATAACCGAGATATTGAGTGTAAGGACCCCACAACCTGAACCTGAACTGAATACGGTTATAAGTATTTTATCTTAGTTATGATAACGCATTCTGCATCTCTGATCTAAAGTAAATTTTAGTTTTTAATTTTTCTATGGTTTTGTTAAGGATCCCAGTAATACTATGTCTTTTAATCCTACAGGACTTTTAAGCCATCAATGGTTAGATCTGTTGGTATAAGAGGTGATTTATCTTTAAATTTGCAAAGGCAATGTAAACTTCTTGTCCTAACAAATTAATACAAGTTTATTTCAGTCACCTTATCAGTTTTCTGACTTATGAGAAGCAAGGGCTATAGTGATTTTTATTTTTAAGTGCTCGAATGAAGGTAATTAGAGTTTGGATCATTTAAAATTTCATATTTTTTAAAGATGTTCCTATTAAGTTCTTTGTTTTGTACAAAAAAATTATAGCATTTATTTAGTTAAATCAATATTTATTTGTAAATCATATTCAATGATGTGATTGGAAAATATTAAAAATTTCCCACTGAAACCTATGGATTCGTGTTGGCAGTATTGAACTTTAATTAATATTAAAACTCCTTTTTAAAATAAACTTTAGAATTACACCTTTAATAATACAAATGTGAATTTTGGTTTTGAGGAAAGAGAAAACAATCTAGGGAATGAGGATTGAGAATACTTTTAACATAACCCACAAATTTAATTTAATTTTTTAAGAATACAATCCGACAAAATTCGACTCTGACCAAGACTCCGACTCTTCAATATAATAAGTTTAACACAATGTTAACCTTATAAAAATTTATAATTATAACATAATCCAGAAAATAAATTTAAGAATTGAATTGCTTGAGTCAATTAAAATTCTGATTTTTGATTAAGAAGGTAAGTTTAAAAAAATATAAATTGTATGCATGTACTTAAGTAACTTACAACAAAATATTATTTACAAAAATGGGTTCATAATTGTAATTTCGTCAATCTTTAATATTATTTTTATATAAAATTTCTTTAACGAACAAGAACGATTTAATTAACCTTTAAATATTATTAATTATTTGCAGAGTAAGAGTCGGCTAATTTTGTATATAACTCCGACTCCTCAACCCTGCTCAGAAATAACGTATTTATTAAATTTACTCCTAGAACTTATGAAGTTCATTATATTTTACATGCCCCTTTCACTTTATTTCCCTTTTTGTTTTAATTATATATTCTAGGTTTTCCCGAAATAAGGTCACTGACGTATGGAAGTGAATCAGAATACATCCAATAATATTTTATGAATAAAAACTAAACATCTATGTTTTAATATAAAATTCCTGGGATCAAAAAAAAATTTATTAGCTACATTAAAGTTGAATTTTTTTATTACTTCATCATTTTTAATGTAAGGCCTTTAATAATATAAAAAAATTTAAAAATTTAAAAATTAAAGATTCCTAGAAATAAATTTTATTTGCTTTTAAGGTTTTTTATTCCCATACATTTTTTTACAATAAAATTAAATTAATTTCCTTTCATGCTTTAAAAAGATTTAAATTTCACATTTGGTTTCTGAATTCAAGGACATTGCTATATATACATGTACCTATATGATATATATGTATATAAAAATTCATATGAAAATTAACTTTTTTTTTCCGAAGTTCTTTATGATGTTCTATAGAATTTATTCAATTCAATTCATCCTTCATTAGTCTGTTCATAGCCCAATTATTACGGTTTTCACAAAAAAACAAAAAAAATTTCAAAGCAGAGTGGGGGAAGTAGAAAAATAATTTTACAACATTAAATAAATATATATCATACATTATAAAAATAAAATGGTTTGGAGTTATTACATATTATACAAATTTTCATATACGACTAGTTTGATAATTAATCAATAATCATGTTTCACTAGACTTGTTAAATTTGATGACTAACCTACAAATAGAATAATTGATAAATTTTTAGTTGATTTGCCCTTCCATATAGTGTCCATATAGTGTTTAGATTTTAAACTCGTAATATATTTTATTACGGAACTGCTTTAAATGTAATAGGTCTAAAGGATAATGATAACCTAATATTAATTAGGATGCATTTTTATAATGAAACTGCGATAAGTGATAAGATCATAGCTTAAAAAAATTTAATACATGCTTTGAATTGATGCTGCTATTAACGATACTTTCATCAACGCTCTTATCACTTATCGTTGCTCCAATATAAACATACTCTTAGAGTTTATGTAGGGTTGGGTCAAAAATCAAAGATTGACAAATAGTTGTATATTAAAAATAAATAAATTTGTGTTATTAATTTACAGCTTTGCCTTATGATGCATTCCATATGCTTAAGTTTTTAATACACCCCACTAACTTGACCCACTTGAAGCAGTGCCTTACGAGCTTGTCCCAGTCCAATTAAATGTTTACCACTTAGTTTTAAGGAATTCTCTAATACGAGAATCTTCCATATAAAATTTAATCAAAAGAAGCTAATTAAGAGCTAATATTGTTTTGAAAAGGTTACCATACCTTGAGTTTTAGACCAGAGGTTATTAATGTTTGAAAATAACATTTAAAATGTATTTTTCATAATAAAGTACCTATATAAAGTTTTTTGCCTTTTACCCGTTCCAACATCCGAAAATGGAAAAAAATGGCCTTAATTCTTTTTTTCAGATCAAGTTACTAGAAAAATGGAATAAAATGAAAAAATATCAAATTTCAGTTAAATTTAAGGTCTTCCAACACGTAAACATTAATTTTATATACAAAAAATTTTTTTTTTTTGATTTACAATGAAAATCAAGTTGGTCAGGAAGTATATTTTATAGGATTGAGAAATATTAGCACGTGTTACAAACGAATTTTATAGAAATGAGCAATTTTTTAATTTTGCAGTAACATTAAATTTTGTGCTTCGACAGCTGAGTATACTAAGCAATTACATTTTATAAATTAAAGGGTTAAAATTTAAGGGATGAGTTAAGTAATTTTCATTAATTAAGTAAATTAAATCAATGTTCTTACTTAAAGTTTAATTGTTACTGTAGGTTTGGTAAGCTTATCTGTATGTGGATTAAAAAGAAATTACGACCTCTTGCTTCAGGCAGGTAAATAATCATTCCAGAAATAGTTTACAAGCAGAAGTATTTCGATTCTATTAAAATTAACCCTTTAAATTTTGAGTTATACTCAAAAGTTTAACTTATTAAGAAAAATTTTAATTCATTTTTAGAACTCACATATGAAATACTTCTCTAGTAAACTTAAATATAAATATTGGATATTAAAACATTCTAAATGAGATAGGGCCTGACACTGTCTAAAGTAGTTTTTGTAGGTTTCTTGTATCTTCCGTCTTGATCCAACAAAAGCTTCATCCGACCATGTTACCCTCAGCGTTTAACAATTAGAAAACAAATAAAAACCAACATTAAATCAATAAAGTAATGAAGTAATGGATTAGTCTATTGAAATCTGATTCTTTATAATTCAAAAATAGTTGCAAATCTTCTTGATAAGTATTTGAATAATGTAGATGTTATTTTTTTTTGGTCTATTTTACTTACATTTAAGAAAAAAATCAATCAATATCATAGATTTAAATTCTTTGTCAATCAATCTTTGTTTTTTTTTACAATAATATATGGGATATTTTAAAAGGAAACCTGAAAATCAAAAGATTATCTAAAGATCACATTAAAGAAAAGAAAATGAGAAAATGGATTGCAAGATATGTGCATATATATAAATCAAATTTGAATCAAAATGTTAAAAACACACAATCTTGTGTTCAATTTTACTTTAAAAGAATGAGAATGTAACTTAAGAATGCAAATTGATTTAAAAAAAAAATATATATATTTTTTATGTTAAAAAATCATCAATATAAGTTTCTTTTATTTTATGTTATTCCTTTTTAAAATATACTTGGCTTTGTAACAAGCTACAGAATATGTGCATTAAATCTTCTTGGTTCTGACAGGATTTTAAATTTATTAAAGTGTTACATGATGTCAGGTGCTGCATGTTTTCCATATCAGCGGGATTCAGGAGAGTTATATTAGTTTAAATTCGATAGATTAAAGAGGTTCAAGGAGGTCCTGTTGGCTTGAATGAAATAAAATTGATTATTTAAATTAAGTTCTAGTTTTTTTTGTATGTTTTAGTGAACTTTAATTTTTATTTTAAAATATACGCCTTCAATTTGCTGAAACGTTCCTCAAAACTCTTTCCTTAATATATGAAACTCTTATCTACTTCCTTACTGGATCTTAGAATCCCTGATGCGGCATAGATCATCTACAAATCTTCTCCACCTTTCACGATCCTTAGCAATTCCTTTTAGTTGCAATCATGTTTTTTATTGCGCTGCTGCTTCTTTCAAAGCAATACTTCTTCATTTATTTTTTGGTTTACCTACTCATCATTTGCATTGTGGGTTCCATTCAAAATATTGCTAACAATGTTTTCTTTTGTCTATCTCAAGGTATCTCTGATTCATCGATATTTTTACTCTCAGATCCCAACTTCTACCATCTTCCGGTTCGTTTTTTGCCAAAGTTGTGTGGTGTTAATGATTTGCGGCCAACGAACTCTTAAGATGCGGCCGGCTTATATACTACCGCAATTTTGGGGTGATATTGGTGATTACCTTCCTCGTTTCACATCCGTTAAAAAGTAATGATTTGACGTTTGTTTCAAAATTTTTTAGCTTTGTGCGTAGGGCGACATTATTTGATTGCAATATTTTCAAGAGTATTCCAAAAGCTGCAATATCTTTATATATTCTACTGTCAATATCAAATTCCGTATCTCTTGAAGTTCCAACATTGTATGAACTATCTTAAAAATCAAATCACACGGCATTCTTGATTTCAATTTAAGTCTTGTATCATTATTTCCTCATAACTTCTGATTTTGATAACCTAGTTTTCTAAAATTAGATAATAAAATAAGGAGTAATGTAAAAAAAAAAAAATAATAATTTAATAATATATGTGGTCTGGGACTGTGGGTATGGGACTTATATTAAGTTACAGTAATAGCAACATATTAAATACAAAAAAAATAAAAAAAATGTCATTTGTTTATTTGAATAAATCCACCTCTGCATAAAATAATCTTAAAAAGCATTCTAAATGGTGTCATAAATAAATACATAAGGAAACCATATTAAGTACAAAGACATTTCCTTACTTTCCTCCTTTCTTCTATGAAGCCTTGTTCAGTGGCAAAAGAATTTAATTCATAGCATATATACAGAATGATATTATAATACTTTAACATTTTGCATGTATGTATTGTTATTATACAATATTTCTAAACATTTTTCTTTTTGTTTAAACAAAGGATAAGAAAAAGTAAGACAAAGTATTAGATTTTCTATCTCTTTCTTAAAGTCCTTATTTTGTCTATCCAAAAAGGAAATGATATTTTTTTTGTTGTTGCCAGTACTTGTAATGTATAAACATGAACTATGAATACCACAAGACCATGTATTTTACTTAAAGAGTATAGGAAAGAAAAGAATAGTAAAAGAAAAAAAATGAATACAGGGTGCCTCACAATATTTTAGAACTTTTAATATTATATACAGTAAAATGAAGTAATAATATGGTGATAAAGTGAAACGATTTCAAATCGTTAGATAAACCCTTTTCACACTAGGAATGTTTAACAAGGAGTAAACTAGTTTTAAAGAATATTGTTCACACTACACAACTGTAGATAGTTAAATTTTGAAGGTAAATAAAATAAAATTTAATTTGACGCCTCTTTTTATTTTTAATTATTTATATGTTTGATGTAAAATCAAAACTTCATTTCATCTAAAAATAAAATAGTTAATATGTCAAAATACATATGCTTGAAATAGAACTAAGAACTGGTTTAAAAGATAAACTAGTTTAGAAATGTCAAGTTTTTTTTTAGATTAATTACTTATTTTTATTAAAATTGAGTTTGTTTTTCTAGTCAAACATATTAAAATCTATAGTATGAATATGGTATTAGAATGAAAGATTCGAAGAGTTTTTTAAAGGTAAACAATAGAGTTATCTGACATTGATGCGACATTAATTTTTCCGAAAAATAAAGTCAAAATCAAGCTCCAGTACTGCAGTACATCCTGTATATGTATAACTTGTTAAATTAATCATATTATAAATTTCTTATCTATATTATTAAATATAAACGTCTATAAAATATAGACTTTTTATATTATGTACATGCATGTGGAAAAATTTATAGCGAAATACATAAAACCAAATTTAATGGAAGAATAAAACAAAATAAATAAAAAAATAAATAATTTAAAAATTTTTATCAAAAAATGAAAAAAAAAATCCAAAATCTATAAATTTAAAATTGGAGTAGTATTGAAGTAGAAGAATAGAATGAATTCCTTTTTTTTTAAATTGTTCCAAGATTTTTGTTGATTCAAAACAAAATAAGGAAATACAAAAGATTTCTTTTATTGGATTCCAATAATAGCATTTTTATGAATTAATAAAAATGCGTTTTAATGTTTTGCATACAAAAAGATTCTAAATTTATTTTATTATAATTTCATATTATTAAATTTAAATGACAATTAAAGAAAGTATGTCATGACTCATGAGTTCATAAAATAAAAAAAAAAAAATATCTGGCAACAATATTAAAAGTAATGTATTTTATCTAAAATTAGGATTTTCATTATTAGTCCAAGTACCAAGAGTGCTTGATACTTTGATTGGAAATTAATTATAGAGTCAAGTTCTTTTAACTGATGCATTAAGCAATTATATTTGCACAAGAGTTTTTGAGTGAAGATGTTTTGTATATTTCAGAAGGCATTTGGCAAACTAAGCTTGTGCCTCACTTAAAAAAACATTCCCTATAGAGGATGAGACATAAATGTCTATTAAAGATTGGATGAAAAACCCAAAAAAATAAGTTGACTTCTTTCTTGGTTGTTTGTAAATCAAAAAATATTGGGAAATATTTATGGAGGAGTTGTGTTCCACAATTTCATGGTGCTCAAGAAGAGCAGCGGAAGTAAAATGAAGCTTTAAGAGTAAATTATCCAGAAAATACGAATATTTCAATATAATCTACTGCATCGGATCACTTATCTTACAACATGCCTAGTTGAACCAACTTTAAAATTTTGATAACTGAAGCAAAAGTGACCCAATGAATTCTTTCGTTAACAAAATCCACATATATACATCCTTCAGTGAAAAGAAACAGAAATTTAAAAAATTTTAATTTGCCGCAAAAGGTTAATAGTTTAAAAGGATTAAACAGATAGTCCATCTACTTTAGTTCAAAGCAATAATTCTGTAGAATTTTTTGTTTATCGAAGCATCTTTAACCTTAAAAACTAAAATATATTCTAATCCGATCAGTGGCTATGTGATTATGATGTCGACCTTTCAAACAAATGATTTCGTTCAAACCCTGGTCCGGTCATATCTAATGAAAAAATATAATGCTTTTACAGCTTCCTGCACCATTCATGTACCATCATGGCCAATAAATAAATAAATTATAGGTTCTATTTTATATTTTAGATAAGATTTAATAAATTCTAAATAAATATTTTAAGTCTGTCTATAAATGATACATTTACCTTGTGTAGGAATGGGATAATAGAAAATGAATTTTACAAATTTAACCTAAGTTTAACTTTACCAAAATAAGGATTATTTAAAAAAATTAAGTAAAGAAAATGAAGTTTCGATAAGTTCCGCAAATTAAAATGTATTTTAAATTAAGATCAACCTTAAGATTAGCCTAAATTTTAAAGGACTTCAATAAAAACATGTAAATACTTTTGTTTAAAAGACTTGAAAACCCTTAAAGTCCCAGTTTGATAAAAATCACCATAAAAAAACTGCACCTTAAGTGTTTAACATTAACATAAATAACATTATAGCATATTCCTAGGCTATAAATCTATCTAAACACACTTTTACAGTAAAACTGTAAATATGAAAATCAATGCATTGATTGAATTGATTGCAAAAACAGAATATTTGAAGAACATCCCAAAAGTTTACATGGATTCAAATAATTCACTATGATGTCTTCATTATCAAACAGTCATTTATCAAAATTGTATTTACTGGACTATTTTCTTCATGCACATCTACATACATATGATAAATGTGTCATACATGTTTTCTTATTACTAAATTCAAATTTTATAAATATGCAAAAAAAAACGTCAATGTAGTTGTCATCTAACGAGTATCGTATATCTCTAATGAAATTAAATGTTGATTTCAAGTATTACGATCGTAAATTGAAGAAAATTCAAAAACAATAGTTAAGGAAATTTATAGATAGATCCGAGATAGAGAAAGAATAAGAAAAAATGTGAAAGAGCAAAGAAAAAAACAAATATGGAAATGAAACAAAAATATAAAAAAAAAGGATATTACATTTCTATAGATTTTTCTGCCATCTGGGATACCAATTCCTTTCTATTTTTTTTTCAATTTCCCTATTCTTTAAATATTTCAACAAAATGAAACGAATGGATGATACATAAAAAGAAATGGAAATATAGTATTTGTTTTGGTATGTATGTATGTGTACTCCTTAAGGATTATAAGGTAAGGTATTACAATTTTTTTTTTTCTCGTTATTCAATTGTGTGTTAATAACAGGATCCATTCGAGATGATAAATTTGAATAAAGTATTCTTTTGTATTTTATTATGTTCTTGAATAAATCTTTTTTCACTTTATATAAATATTATGGAAAAAAAACAGCTCACAAACAAAATATGGTATGTTGCATACAAAAAAAACAAAAAAAAATGTTGAATAGAAAATCAGTATATTGATTGAATTTGAAGACTAGGATTTATTTTTTGCAACAAAATGACAAAGACAAAAGATAAAAATTAAGGAAAAAAAATGTGTTAATACAGGTTGGGTTTTATGTGGTTTGTTTCTTATTAAATTTGTTAAATTTGATCTTTTTTAAGGAATAATTTTGGCACATTTTACTTATAATGTATTTTCAATTTTCGGGAAACTGGGGTAAGGACTTAACTTGTTCAATAATAAGGGTTTGGTTTACATTTTGTATAAATAGTTTGTTTTAAAATTTAAATTGCATTTTTAAATGTTTTTGATGTTAAGTAGGTTTTAACTGGGAGAGAAATTTTTTTTTTTTTCAGTACTACCAACTGTATTAGTCAAAAACATTCTAAACATATCCAAATAACAGTTGGGTGTGAAACAATCATCGAAATGATCATGTTTTTAATATTATTTGAATTTAAGTGTTGATTTATCATAATCTTTATTAGAAATTATTTAATCTTTTAGTGCGATATTGGAGAAGTACTCGTATAATTTAATTATTTGGACTTTAACCCTAATAGATTTAAAGTCCAAATAATTCATTATATGAGTACTTCTCCTACATGTATATCGTTCATACCGTATAATTCTATGTAGGGGTAATTTGATTAAATTAAAAATATCAAATTTAATTTTAAAGAAGATGCAGTAGTTTTAGGATTTTAATGAATACAAATAATTTGAATAGAGAATTGGATATGGAATTTAAAAAAGTTTGAAGGTGTTAAGAGTAGGAAATCTAATTTATTTAATAAAATAATTTCATTTGCAATTCATTATATTTTTAGCACATTTTCAAAAAACTTTGCAATATTGGTGCCTATATAGTTTTTCACTGTCCGGCTGTTCGTGTGTTTACAAAACTATTAGAACATTTAAATAATAGAAAAAACTTCCAATTTAACTATTAGTAGGTTTAACAAAAATATTAAATTCATAAAAGTACTTCTCTGTAGACTAGCTAATCACAGAGCAAAAGCCCCTATAACACAAGTTTTTTAAGGCATATTTCATTTTCAACCTGGAAGCCCAAACAATAGCTGTTTTTATAAAACTTTTAAATATATATAACACGAATGTGTAAGATGTCATATTTAATTTACCATTATCTGAAACTAACATTTTGTTCTTATATCTTCAAACGATTTGAGCTTGCAACTTGAGAACATGTATGAGTCTTCTACAAAAATTTTGTAGTATGATCCTAAATTGGCTGTAAGGAGTCAAAAATTTTAAATTTTCAGAACACCTGTAACTTGAATATCTGTCAAATTTTTTTCAAAGTAATACTCGTCTACAAAATTTAAAGCTCCAATAAACATTAGATTTTGAAATGTTTTAAAAAGTGTTTTTCTTAATTATAAAAGGTTTTCTTAATAATGAAGATGTATTTTTATACCCGTATGACTGTAGGACAAAAGGGTATATTAAATTTGCTATTATGTTTATATATACTCAAAGGCATGGATCGGATCAGAATCGAAAAGTAAATCGATTTAGCTATCTATGTCCGACCGTCTCACAATAACTCAAAAAATAAAAGAACTAGGATTTTGAAATTTTCACAAATTCGTTTTTATGCAATAGCCGTCACCGCTATTGAAATTCCGCCATTTTGGTCCACCGGATCGAGTAGCTGCTATACAACTTTTTTTTTTTATATGAGCATTACTCTACACCTACTGCAGCTGCGTGTCTGTAATTTGGCCAAAATTTCTTCTTTTATGTGAGCATTACTCTACATCTAATACAGCTGTTTATTTAAAATTTTGTCAAAAGTAATTAACCGGATGATATAATGTTTATATTACGGTCAGACGGGTATCGCAGAGTTGACACAGTCTACTCTACCACACTGTTCCTCGTTTCTTATATAATAAATGTGCTTTTTTAAAAATCCTTGGTTTTTTTTATCACTTGTTTATTTATATACAACATTGAACATACGAAAATAACTGTTTTCCTTTGATTTGATTGAAGGTCATGATATCATGAAATTCAAAATAGCATTCAATCAATAGAATCAATGATCTGGATAATTTTTTTTAAGTTGACAAACCGTATATTGACGTATAAAAAAATAATGTTTTGATTTTTGAACTTTTTATTTTAATTTAAATTATAAATAATAAATATTAGAAGTTTGCATAGCAATACAAATTTGGATTCGTATTTTTATATAAAACTACGTGGGTTGTCATTTAATATACGTATTAAACGACTGAACTTAGACCTTGAACCAGAACAAAAGAACATAATTGTTGTTTTAATAAAATATTTTATGTATTATGTATTATATAATGAATTGCATATTATTATTTTAATTTAAATTGCGATTTTCATTATAAATCCATGTATCAGTTCTCTTGATACTTTAATGTAAATTGATTACAAAGACAATGCCTGTTAATCAATGCTTTAGAATTAAGAGAGGCATTATCAGTTTTTTTTTAAAAATGTTTTAAATTTCAAAAATTTAATAATAAACTTCCAAATATTAAATAAAAAAATTAAAAATATAAAAAAAAAAATTTAAAGAATTTAAAATTAAAACAAAACTTAATATTTGTTTTAAGTACATAGTACTTTTTAATCTTAAGGTAAAAGATATTAAAGGAATGTAGTAATTATATTAAAAATTTTTACAATAAATAATTAATTACTAACAAAAAAAATATATATATTTTTCTTTTTTTACAAAGTATTTTTAATTTTTATCAAAAGAATTGAATTACTTTATTTAATTGGTTGTATGGTTCTTTATATGGTTCTTTTGTAAGTTTTAAATTTAATTAAAAAAACTGTAAGAAATTTATTATTATATAGTTAATATGTTGTATATGTATATGTATATGCCAAACATATATACATATTAGTATATAATATATTTATACACTAAATATAATATATATATTTTACCCTTTAAATAAGTTTTAAATTTTCAATTGAAAAATTCATTATTTTTATTGCAAATCTTATTTGTTTCCTAACCTAAAAAATTCGATAATATAAATTAATTTTTATTGTTATTTAAAAAAAAAAACAAAATATATATATATATATATAATATATTTTTGAAGATTTATTTAAATAAATAAATACTATTATTTAGAAATATTTATTTAAAAAAAATATTTGTTTTATTTTTTAAGTATTGAAGCAAGTCAAATTATCAAAAAACTCTTCATCGATTGTAGTAAAACCCTGTTCAAAACCGTTAGGGTTTTAAGAACTTAAATATGGAATCTTTCTATGTTTTCTGAAATTTTGGGGTTCTAAAGAATATTTAGTTTTTAGATCTGTTTCAAAGAGCTTGATATAACTATAGATAAAAAAAATAAACACTGAGTTATGTCATCAGAAAAAAAGAATTTCTTTAATCTATCTAAGAAAAAAATTTGTTAAGCAAAGGTCGGACTCTGGTGAGTGCAGAGACGGCCATACAAGTATAAAATAATTTGAGTAGAATGTAAATTGAATGACAACTAAATAATTAATATATTCGAGTAATTCTATAAAAATTGAGTCGTTCTAATAAGTTAAATTAAAAAATAAAAATTCAAATATAATATTATTTAACAGATGATAAACTGCAAAATATCAACATGATTTGATGAAAATATGTTTAGCCATAAGCTTATTCATAGCTTAGTTTTTGAAAGTCAATTCAAAATCTTTATTTAGTTTCTAAAATTTTGGGGGATGCATTGGGATATATGCGTATATTATGCATATATTTTGGCATATAATTTACGTCATCTTTTTGAAATCGTCTTAAAATACTAAGATATAGAACATTATTAAAAATAGGAGATCAAAGGATCTCAGTGAAAACTTCCATAATAAGTTTAAGGTAAAGAGTATCGAATATAACTCACAATGTTAATGGTTTGTTTAGTAGAATAGGTTTGATTTAAGAGTTAGAGTTATATTGTAGCTCTTGCTCTTTTTATAGGGATGATATAGAGGATATAATGTGCCATTATAACACGTAGGC
>OY720443.1:30903144-31006501 GCA_963082915.1 Dolichopus griseipennis
TAATAGTCAAGTTGACCGAAGTCTTTTTTTAAATCTCAATCTTAAGATTTATAGCAAAAAAAAAAAGTTTTTCAATAAATCAAAGAATAAATTTTTCCTACCTTTTTTCAATTTTAAATTTAATAGCTACATAGGTAAATTTTTACTACAAATGTATGCCTATTTAAAGTTATGAAAACATGCGAAAAATGATTCTGAATTCCTTAGTTTGCTTTATACCTTTTTGTCTAGTTTATTTATTTAATATTTCCTAAGTTTTTTATTGACAAAAATATATTTCTATACATGGTCATGAGCCATGACTCATAAGTTTCTTAAAACAAATAAATATTATTGCTTTTATTGCTTTATGAGGAGTAAACTCTTTTCTACTCTCAACTATTGTCAGCTACTTCAGCCCTTGTAAAAGATTATTTGACAGAGTAGATAAATAATTTCCGGCAGATGGCTTTAATTAAAATTCTCTTGAATAGGTTATGTTAAATCATATTTTTTATTTGATAACCAATAAGCAGGAAGGGGGTAATCCATTTAAAAAAAATAATATTTATATTTATATCAGCAATAAGCCTTAATTTTTTCACTTTATTAATATTTAAATACTATTAAATATAATTAACTTCTCAAATGACAGGTAGTTTTAAGATTTCAAATATATATATGACGATTAATCTAACAATTATGTACTCCTGATACAAAAATTAGCGTTCCATTTACAAACTACGCCTATCTAATCTTTATGTACACTTTTTGATATATACAATTTGTTCGTTTTGTCAAAGTAAAACTGAAAATAGTTTTTTTTATTATAAAAAAACATTATTCGATGTTGAAAGTGTGAAATAAACTTTTCAATTATTAGAATGAAATCAAAACATACGGCGTACAATTTTTATACGGCAGTACGTCAATACGTCTGTCTACATATCCATTATAAATCGATACGCGCGTACAATTTTTAATTTATCAAAAATATTTATTTGAATGTTTTAATTTAGTACCTACAAAAAATATTTTTGATTTCATATTATAGGTATTTTGAAAATAAGATATTTTTTAATAAAAATTAAAAAAAAAAATATTATTTTTTAAAACATAATATTAGAAATATAAGAAAAACCAATAATAATATTTTTATACATTTTGTCAATATTTGTAAATTTTAAAAATCCGAGATACAGTACATTGCGTTACGCGTATTTTCGCTGCTCTAATGTAAATTTGTGTACCTATTTATTTCTCAATTTTTTGACAGAAATTATACGCTGTACGCTTTTATTTAGGTTGGGACCTAAGGAACAAATAACTTTTTTTGAGAAAGATAATTTTTTTTGTTTTCAAACATATTGTCCTACTGTAGGTATTTTCAATTTATTTGAATATTTGTATGTTTTAAACTAAATATTTAAAAAAAAAAATGTTATTTTAAAATATTTTATTTTTAAAATTTAATCGCAGCAGCATAAGAAAAACCAATTACAATATGTATTTTTATACACTTTGTCAATTTTTAAATTTTAAAACTCTGAGGTACAGTACGTCGCGTATGCTTTCATGTAAATTTTTTTACATAACTAATTATTTCAAAATTTTTTCACACAAACTGAATGCCGTACATGCTGATTTTGGCTAATCAATAAGAAACAAATCATTTTTCTTAAGAAATATTATTTTTTTTTTTAAGTTTCTGCATATTTCAGAAGTCGGTTTTTAATTTTACAAAAAACTTAACAAAAAGCAACAACAATTTACGATTTGCAAAAAATTTTTTTTTTTAGTACCTACTGTATTATAATAAATTGCAAACAAAAACAAAATACAGTACTTTTCGGTTATAACGACCATGATGAGACGGAAAATATTCGTCGTAATAAACGAATGTCGTTTTAAAAGCTGTGAATTGTGAAAAATTAGTATAAGACTTGGACATTGTAGAATGTGCTGATTCTAGAATGGACACTTCGAACTCATTTGCTAAAATTTATTTGAATGTTTTAATTTAGAACAAAAAATTTTTTTAATTTGATATAATAGGTATATTTTGAATTTTTTTCAATATAAGATATTTTTTAAAACATAATCTTAGAAATATAAGAAAAACCAAAAACCATTTGTCAATTGTCAATTTGTAAACTTTAAAAATCCGATTACAGTACATCGCGTTACGCGTATTTTGGTTGCTTTCATGTAAATTCATGTATGTACCTATTTATTTGTAAATTTTTTGACAGAAATTATACGTCAACTTTTATTTAAGTTTAAGATTATTTTTTAGTTTTTTTTTGCGAACATATTATAGGTATTTTCAATTATTTTGAATGTATGTTTTTTTAAAAAATAAATATTATTTTAAAATATTTTAATTTGAAATCTAAATCGTAGCAACATCAGAAAAAACATTTACAATATTTTTATACGCTTTGCCAAATTTTAAAATTTTAAATTCCGAAGTACAGTACACAACATACCTACTTATTTCAAATTTTTTTGACAGAAACTGCATGCCGTATGCGTTTATTCTGGTTGATCTATAAAGAACACATAATTTTTCTTAAGAAATGTTATTTTTTTGTTTCTGCAAACATACTATAGGTATTTCAATTATTTTGAACATATGTAAAGTATTTTTTAAAAAAAATATAGGTAATTTTAAAAAAATAATATTTTAAAATATTTTATTTTTAAAATTTAATCGTAGCAACATATTTACATAATTTACATAACAACTTATTTCAAAATTTTTTGACAGAAACTGAACGCCGTACACACTGAATTTGGTTGATTCATAAGTAACAAATCATTTTTCTTAAGAAATATTATTTATCAGAAGTCGGTTTCTTATTTTACAAAAAACTTAACAAAAACCAACAACAATATACGATTTAAAAAAAAAAAAAATTTAAGCAAACGAAAACAAAGTACAGTACTTTTCGGTTATAACGAATATGATGGGACGGAAAATATTCGTCGTAATAAACGAATGTCGTTTTAAAAGAATGCTGTGAATTTTGAAAAATTAGTATAAAACTTGAACATTGTAAAATGTGCTGGTTCTAGAATGGACACTTCGAACTCATTTGCTAAAATTTTCCATGAAATTATTTTTTCTATTTGATGTGTCAGCCTCAAGCCTATGTACCTATAGTGCTTTTTCTTCTAATGAAATTTTTTTTTGTATTTTTGATGCGTTATTATGATTTTTTTTATATTCAAAAGAATTTTGAAAAATTAGTATAAGAATTGAACATTGTAGATTATGCTAATTCTAGAATGGGCACTTTGAACTCATTTGCTAGATTTTCATTTGATGTGTCAGCCTCACCTCTATGTTTATAGATGTATATATGCTTTTTCTTGTAATGAAATTTTTTTTTGTATTTTTGATGCGTTATTATGATTTTTTTTTATATACAAAAATATATATAAAAATACTAAAATAATCACCAAGCAACATTATTAGATATAATAAGTTTAAATAAAAAAAATATAAATGTAATAAACAACTTACATTTTTAGGTAAAATTTAATCATTGGCAAAAAGTGTTACGTTTATTATAATTAAAATTGAACCGAGTTCGTTATAAATGAAAACTACTGTATAAACCAAATGTATTACTTTCATTTGGAACAAACTCACTTTTTTCGTTCACTTTTTAAGATAAAGAAAAAACAAAAACAAAAAAAAAATTAAAAAACAATTTAAATCTCCTTGTTCATTCAACATTTGAACTAAAAAAAAAAAAGAAAGACATAAGTCGGCGCATATGTATAATAGTTTGATTGAGCTGCGAGTTACAACCGAAAATGAATTACTTTTACCCAGAAAGTCGGCGCATAATATTAGAGTCATAAGCCTTAACTTTTAACAGCGTGACCGTTAAATTCAAATTTATGTTAAATTAAAGACGGGTTTTCACCTGAAAAAACGCAATTTTCTAAAAAAAAAATATCATTGTCCTATGAAAACCATAAAAACCTTTATTTTGGTTGTTGTTTCATTAAAATTGGTCTTATAGTTTATCCGGAAAAAGGATGTTTATATTTGTATGGGAAAAAATAAGCCGATTAAATATTATGATATAATTTGCTTAGAAGACATACTTTAACTACAGAATAAGTTCACTTAATCACTTATACTAAAATGATATTGAAACAATGTAATTATATTGAAATAATGTTAGAAGATCTAAAATTACTACATTGAAAGATTGATATTAAATTCTAAATAAAATAATATTTAACTCTAAATAAAATTTATTATTTCAAAACCTTCGGAAGTTCACAAGTCTGTTGATATTATTGTATTGAATTGTAATATATTTTTATATTATACAATATCTATTAAACTAATTTCGAAAATGTAAATGACCCTAAAATTAAAAAAAAATAATAATATAAATTAGTATTTGTATTTTTGAATGGGTTTCTGTTTTTTTTTTTTATTTTGCTTGCTTCTGCTTTTTAAATTTGTTTTCATTTCAAAGCTTTTTATGTGTATTTTTAAAATAATTTCAAATTTTTTACTTAAAATCTTATTTATTTATATTATGTATTATTTTATATATTATTTACATATATGATCTATTTTATTTAAATAAATAAATAGTATTTTTAAAAATTATTGTGAAATTTTTAAAAATTATTGAACGTAATTAGAAACTGGCTATTGAGCAGAAGTGGATACAGAAAATAAAAATTAAAATGTTTGTTCGATACAAAGTGGTAGTTAATAAGCTTTGAACTTTGAACATAGTATTAAATTTGGGTTTTATAGAAGGGGTTAAATAAATTTATTTTTTGTAAATATACTTTCCATTTCAATAATTTTAAATCTGTATGTGTCTAAAAATAAATTTAAAATGATCTAAAACTCACTGTAATTAAGATGAACTTATACCTCAGCTCAGTAAAAAATTTTTAAACAAATGAATCGATTAATGATAAAAATATCAATCAAAATGTATGAAAGACATTTAATTAAGGAATGCTTATAAAAAAGTTGAAATTGAAGTTTAAATTTTAAAAACTGTCTAATACTATTAACCCATTCTTTACACTGTAAATTTTCGAACATTTTTGTATTCAAAATTCCTTAAGAAGTTTATTTATAATTTTGTTATATATGTTTAGCACAATAAATATATAAAAAGTTGTAAAGGTAAAGGCGAAACTCAAAAGACAACTGTTTGAAAACTTGGCAAATTTCTCAAAGTAAAACAGTAAAAAAAAAAAAATATATATTTTTTTCAATATATACTTTTATTAAAGTAGTACTAGCCCCCTAAAATGTAGAAAGTAAAAAATTGAAGGAAGATGTTAGGAATTTGTTACTGTTTTAATATGAAAGTAAATTACTGAAATGAGAAACATTTCTTCTCTTCTTTCAGTAAATCTTAATCCACCAAGTTCTTAAAATTTAACTCCGCGTTAGGAACATATCCAATAGTAGTAATTTATGTCACAATAAGGGCACAAATTACTAGTATGTACTATAAAATCAATTAGTATATATAATATGTACTTTAATTTAATTAAAAAAGTATTCAGTGGTGGAAAACATTTTTTTATGTTCTTAAACAAAGTAAACAAATCATGACGGAATTTCGATATTGCAACAAACTGACGGATAAATTAAATAAATTTAAGAATTTTTTTTTTAATAATATAATTAAAAAAAAATTTCAAAAATTTTTGTTTAAAATATAACTATCTATCTATCATTAATTATGTTGAATATTAGAATGTATCATTTTTATTAAATTTTAAGTAAACAATGTTATATAAATGTTAGTAATGTAAATTTACTAAGGTAGTAAAAATTATAATGCAACTATAGAAGTCGATTATAAAAAAATTTATATTATTAAATATCATAAAATTATTATGTAAACATTTTATTTATTATATGTTTATATTATATAATTTTTTTTTGTATATATATACAATTAATTATAATTTTAGTTAAGTCTAAAGTTATAAAGATTTGTAAATTGAATGCATTTTTTTCATTTATAGATTGCATTAAAATCTTTTGGTTTAAAAAAATCCATTATCTGTATTATCTAGATTTTTATATTTTTAATTATGTATATGTGAGATTCTGAATCATTATAGATATCTTGTAAGTAATGTCACTTGCTCTATTGAACTAAGGTCAATTATGCCAGCTCTTAAACAATTCCAACGTAACACCAGAGGAGCAGCAAGTCCTCATTTATACACTGTGGAAATTCCATGATGATTTAAAACTTTTTATGGAAACTAATTTGTCGTGAGGACTGCTAAGATGTGAAACATGCTTCCATCTAATGTGATCCCCCCTTTTAATAATGTAGCACACTACAACTTGCAAAAATTCAAAACGAATCTTTTCTAATTCTAATATCCTATTTTCCTTCCCTTTCCAACTAAACCTACATATTCCATTCCTAGCGTTTAGTTAGCGTGTAAAAAAAAAAAAATAAATATAATTGGTTTTTGGAGATTTTAGCTTTATGGATTTTCATTTGAGGAATTTTGACTTTAAATTTCGTACCTTACCCTAAACATTTCTAAAATAAGGCTTCAAAAATTTACATATTTCAATAATTTTTATATAAAATAAATAAAAAAACCATAATTCAATCTAAAAAATGTAAATGTATTAATTAACTTTAAAAGGAAATAAGATATACATATATTTATTTTTTTTAAATAAAATTTTTTGTTAATTAATTAAATTTTAATTTATTTTTAATTTGTTTATTTTTTTTCTCTTTTCATTGGTTTTTCCTAAAATAAAAAAAATATTTATTTTGTATATAATAAGGGACAAAATTCAAAAAAAATACATCCATTATGTTCTGTTCATTTAATCCATTCTTTACTCTATTATAGTTTTATTTTACTTAAATTTTATATAATAAACAAAATATATATGTGGATACATATATTGTATTATATAATTTAAAATTTCCATAAAATAAAAAACAAAAAATATTATTATTATTATTTTTAACAAGATAGATGAAAAACTTTTTCAATCTCTAAAATCTGAAATATAATAGAGAATTAAATTCCCATAACATATTATACGAATAAACATAAAAGTTTAGAAAAATAAAATTTAACCCGTTAAGAGAAAGAGGTAATTTTTTGTTTCATTTTTTTTAAATATTAAATACAATTTTCTGTAATGCTAAAAATAATTTTAAAAATAAATTGAAATCAGTTTATTCCTTCCTCAACCATCGCTTTAGATTGGGATACCCAATTAGGGTTTCAATAAATTTTTTCCAGCGGCTTAGAGATGGCAACCCAAATTACATAAATGTTTTGTTCCTGACATATTGTGTTAGGAAATAAGTTAGGAGGGGTTTTACAGTTAATTTGGAGACGTTTGGGACCATAGTCCTCATTGTGGTAAATATTTAAAAAGGTGTTATAGTTAGATATTATTCTGCTTATGCGATTATGAAATCTGGAATACCGAAGAAAATCCAAACTATTTAAAGTAGCCGGAGGTTTTAATTTGTATTGTATGCTATTTGAATTTTGTGGAGTTTGGATTTTTTTATATAACCTGTAGATAAACAGGACTATAATAAACCTTTAAGTAATCCTTCCTGAATCACAAGACCAAGTTCCTGTATGTAATTAACTGTATTTTTCTACAGACGTTTGTCATCTCCAACATTCTTCTTTTCAATTAAGAATTTTATTTTATGTAAATATCTCCTATGCGTGTTGTTTTGTCATCCTTGAATACATCCTTTATCAATTTTTCTTTGCACTAATCTTACTAGTTTATCATCTTCAGTTAAGTGGCTTCTTAATTATAATATTAAATTCTTGGAGGCGCATCCTATTCTATACGAAGTTGTCTATAAGTGGCCTCAATCATTTCATTTATCGAAGATAACTTTTAATCTCGGAATCCCAGAACTACGTTCTTTGTTAACTATGACGTTTACTTTTGGAAAAATATCCTCCGTAATTAAAAATTAGAAATAATTGATTTGATTCTTTTAATAATTGTAAAATTTTAATAATTGTAAATGAAGCATTAAGGGGTTAATATAATAGAAAGTTTTTTTTTTTAAAAGAGTATTTAAAAAAGAAAATATGCTAAATAGAAAGAATATAAATCAAATTCGAAAGAAAAAAAATAAAGAAAATCAAGAAATAAAAAATAATAATATAATTTGGAAAAAAAAAATAGTGAAATTTAATATTAAAATTCTAAATAAATAAATTATATTTATTATATCTGCAATTTAATAAAAAAAAAACACAAACAAACAAAACCTATGAAATCAGAGATTTTTTAAAAAATAAATTTTCAATTTCCTAAAACAAAATAAAACAATTTTTATGTTTTCTTTTATCTCTTTTGTATAAAAAATAACACGCTTTTACTATTGTCCAGCTTTATTTAAAATAAAAACAACAAAACCTAGTGTTTAAATAAATGTCTTGTTTTTATGTTTTCCTGATTATCCCCACAAAAACTTTCCTTCCTTTTGAATGTATGACCTATATATCTTCTACAGGATATCAAACATAAAATTTATATTTAAAAACTCAAATAAACTATTATTAAATTATTATAGTATATGTTTGTTTTTGTTATTTTGTTGGGTGAAAATTATTTAAGAATAAAAGAAAACATTTTTTTTTTTTTTTTTTTGCATATTTAAATCTAAATAAAAGAAATAAAATGTCCGACATGAAAACAAATAGACAAATATATGTATAAGCGTACAATAGAATTAAATTAGAAAAAAAAAACGATAAAATATTTAGTTTATGTTAACATAAGCATAAAAATACAAAATGTAAAAATATAAAACATAAAATACAAAAAAAAAAAACATGAATACATCATTTACAATAGAAATATTAATATAAAATAATAATAATATGGTAGGTGATATTTATATTTAAATAAAATGAATATCGTTGTTAGAATTAAAGGAATTAAAATTTGTTTTCAAAAGGTCGAATGAACTTGGATCTATGTCTCATATGGAATACAACTTCCTCATAAAGAAAAATAAACTATTTAGGAAACAATGTAAACATTATGAAACGACATTAAAATAATGAACACCTATGTAAACATAGCCATTTGTTAAATGTCAAAATTAATTGTGTATAAGGGTGCGTTTATGTTGGAGCTTCGATAAGTGATAAAAGCGTCGATAGAGCATTGAAAGCTATTTATTCAGTTTCAGTTTTTTCAATAATATAAAATCTAACAATATAATAAAATGTCAAGTTTTTTTTTTTTTTTATTTTAGCGCTAACTGTTCAACTGTTAGGCTAATAAGCCTGTCTATACCATAGGTACATGTTGGAACAGGGGTCATATTATATTCATGTTATTAGAATTGGTCTTATTGAATTCCACATACAATTTAAACATGAGATAGTACTAGGCCTTATAACATGTAGAAACGTATTAAATTTTCAATATTTACAATTCTATTTTTTGTTTATATTGTAATATTTTGTATTTGAGTTATATGGTATTCTATATCTGCGAGTTATTTTATTCAATTAAATTATTTGTTTATATTTAGCATTTGTTTATATTGTTATATTAATGCATTTTTTATTAAAGATATATAATTATTAATTATTGATTATGCCATTAATTTGAACCCAATAGCGAATGGTAGCTGAGTCGAGTCGAAAACCAGAAGAGTTTTTTCACTTTCACTAGAATTCGAACCCTTGCTTTTCCTTACTGTGTTGAAAGGATAATTTGCTTCACATAATAGTAGAACATTTTATGAAACGGAGACCACCAATATATCTAGTGTTCATAGATTTCATGAAAGCTTTCAATAGCATTAAACGCGTTGGAGTATATAAAGCACTTAGAAGCAGAGGAGTTTTACTAAAATTTGTATATATCAACAAATCTTTGTATATCATAATTTACAAGTCGCAGTTATCCACAAAGATCAAATAAGTAGTACATTCCAATCAAAAGTAGGAGTAAAACTTACTATGCATAATAGTCCTGGATGATAAAATAAAAGAGATCTGTTATTGAAAGAGGGGAATAACATGGTCCTTAACTCAAAAACTTGAAGGCTTAGACTTGTATGCCATATGGCAACCTGTATGGAGAAACGCACAAAACTTTGCTGTAGATTTTCCGACCGAGTGTAAAAGCATCAAAATATATGGTAATGAAACTTGGCTAACTTTAAGTACTACAAAAAGCAGACTACAGGTATTCATAAATAAATGCCTAAGAATCATTCTGGTCTAGAAAACTCACGAATACAGATTAATGGTACTTAACTGGAGTTCAACCAATTTGATGCATTATATTATCAGGAAAAGAAATGGAGGTGAATAGAGAGAAGATGCGGTCAGCCGAGTAACAACAGTCGTAGAACAATAATTATGAAGCTAAATTAGGGAGTTAGTTTTTCGGTTAATCCCAAGTTACTTATTTATATAAAAGTTAAACTGCCGGACAATAAAAGTTAATATAGATACAATGAAATTGAAATCTTTTTTAATTTTAATTTAAGCACATAAAAAAATTCAATAGAAGATTATAATAATAGTATAATTATACAAATAAACCATATATTTACCATTTGGTAAAATAAATAAAATAATAATACAAAAAATATATAGGTAAATAAATGTAAAAATAATAAGGTTGTTCTCACTTACAATTACATATTACACATATATACAAAAATTAGTTCTAAGAATTTTATACTAAAATTAATACACTAATGTATGTAAATATTATACATAAGTACACAGCAATGCATGTGATATCAAATGTAATATAAATTATTGTATAATATATTTTTAATATTTTTTTAAACAAAGTCCAAAAACTACATACAACATAATACATGCCAGATCTTTTATTTAATATTCATTTTATTCAAAAAATAATATTATTATTATTTCATAGTTATATTAAATACATAAAATATTATATTATTTTTAAACAATTGCTGATTTAGCTTTTCAGATTTTGATAATTTTTAACGAAAATATTTATTTTTCTTTATAATATTTTAGAAAATAAAATATTCAACAATTTTTGATTAGCTTTTTGTAAAATGAAGGTAAATTCTGTCTTTTTTATAAATTTAAGTTTTATTATTTCAAAAATAATTCTGAACATATTAAAATTTTAAAAATTACTTCGTAGTTTGTTAGAGGTATATTAAAAAGCAATGGAGTAATGAAGTACTATATGAGTTTTTAAAGTGAAATGAAAATGTTAAAGTTTTGTTTATGCTTTATAACTCGTAATTGTGCGATTTAGAACATTTTGTTTTAGCAGAAGTGTGACAGTTAAACGGACTTCCATTCATCACAAACTTTAGGGACATAATGGTAGTAAGAAATTTCCATCTTTATCAATAAAGGAGATATACTCCTTCTGTCTTGGCAAATGGAAGGGAGGTATCTGAAACACTACAGAAATTTCTCCCAAATCTGATGGACATACTAATTTCGGGGCTTCTTTGATGGTGTGTGGGAAGTACCTCAATCAACTCCCAAATTTAGAAACATATTAGAAACGTTATAGAGTACCATTGAAAAATATTTCAAGTTTCTATTTCAGGAGGTACCTGAACTACCACTTCAATTCATCCCAAATTTAGGGACACAACAAAATACGAAAAAACATTTTTAGACCAAATTTGTAGTTTCTATCTTTAATATTTTCGGAGATATGCTTGTTTGGTCTTGACTGGATCGAAAGCTTCAAAAAATCCTTCAGTATAAATTTTATCAAGACTACAACAGAGTTATCGCGTTTACAGGCCGACATACGGATGACAGACCAGCGCTAATTCAACTCAGGAGGTGAGGAATAAGAATATATTTTATGCACGTGTATATCGAACTTACCTGCTTTTGCTGTTTACAAACACTGTATCACAATTAAATATCCTTATACCTATTTCTAGGGTATAAAACGTTCAAAAAAAGGTCACTGCCTTATATTATTGGAAAATGAACTAATTAATTTTGTTATAGTGTTAGTACCCAACATAAACCATTTAGATAGACATGTAATATATTTTGATTAGGGTTACCACTTTAGTTGATTTAACGGCATCTATTTGCCCCTTCTTTTATTAGTGTTCTTTCATATTTCCCATATGTTCCAGAAATATGATTATAATATGATGATAATAATTAAAATTTTAGAGATGTATGGAAAAGCTCCTAAAAGCTAAAGGGACTACCATTTCGTTTAATACTTGCTTCATTTTGCATTTCACTAAGTTACTAAACAGCTTTAGTTTCGATAGTATTTTTTTCAGTAAGCTGTTTAATCGGCTGATTAATCAGCTGTAGCTAATGTATAAGATTATGAAACGCAGTTGTTAAGCTGTTAGTTTTTCAATCGAAAGCCCTTAAAACCAAAAAACAAAAACAGTTCTGCCCTTAAACTGCATGCAGCGAAACTCTGCAAATTGCGATGTATATATTTTTAAGCAATGGTGTTTATAATAATTTGGAATCTGACCTTCTTAAAGAATTAACGAATTCTTGAAATTTCTCATAGCAATCGTAAAAAATAAGAATTCTCTGAAATATTCAAGAAAATACTTTTAAAGTAATGACACTTTGTATCATCATCTGTAACTTTCAATAAAAACTTTTCTTTTATTAAAAATTTAAAAAATTTTTTTTTTGATAAAATTGTCTTTGATAATGAAAGAAAGTGATTAAAAAAATTGCGACTTAATAGAAATGTGAAAAGTGAACAAAGTGAAGAAAATGTTATGAAATCGTACAAAATGTATAAAAATTAAAAGAATTATATTGTGAGTGACGTTCTGTTGAACTGTAGTTGTTATATTTAAAATTTATTCGCTATATTTCGTAGAATTTTCAATAATCCACTTTAATCACTATTGAAAATTAAATGGTTCGTCTTAAAACATTTGTACAATTTTTTTCTTTATTTTTTTAAGATCAATTAAAAAAATTTATAAAAACTGTAGAATTAATCGCTTCATTGATTAAAAACTTACAAAGAACAAAAAAAAAAAAGAAACAATTTAAGTATTATTAAGAAGCTTTAAAATACAGTTAAGATTTTATATTCCATGTTCTTTTAAGCACATTTATTTTTTCTTCATTGTAATATAAAATTAAGTTTTGAGGCGTTTAAGGGAATAATCAATGATTCGATAAAGTTGAATGAAGCAGCTTTATGAGGGGTTGAATGCTTAGAACTGAGTTTAAACTCAATTTCAGCTTTTCAAGCAACCACTTTGTTTGAGTTAAAAGTTGTGCTTGGAAAAAGTGATGTTTGTGGTCAAAATGAGTTTCTAAATTTAGGCGGATGATTCAAAATTAGAGGTCCGGAACGAAACGTAATTTCAGAACAAAACAAATATTGCAACCACTTTGTTTGAGCTTAAAAGTTGTGCTTGGAAAAAGTGAGGTTTGTGGTCAAAATGAGTTTCTAAATTTAGGCGGATGATTCAAAATTAGAGGTCCGGAACGAAACGTAATTTCAGAACAAAACAAATATTGCTCCGATTAAAAATATTGTTCTGGAACTTTATCCGAATTAAATTTTTAAAATGTTCGTTTTGGAACTTTGTTCAAAAAAACCAAAAAAAAGGTCCGGTAGTTATTTATATGCTTTCACTTTTTTTTGAAAAATCAAAAGCATAAAAACTCCCAGTTCTTTGGAAAACATAATAGTCGGTTCGAAATATTTTAAACATAAAGTAATGTGTGATCTTTAGTTTGAGTATCAACCACAGAATTGGGGACTAGGTTTTTTAATCACGTAGGCCCAACTTCTGGCTCCCGAAGAAGTTGGAATTTTTCCGAAAAGAAAGATTAAATTTTCCTCCGTTTCGGCCTGCCCCTCAAAATACAGTAGAACCGTAGAGTAAAAATTCGGCTGTACTTAGAAATCTTAAAATATTTCAAACATTTTCGTTATGACAGGGATACCTTCAAATTTTAATAAGTCCTGTTTATTATGTTCTAACTTTTGAAAGTTTTATTAATGTTTCCTATTTTGTGGCCGAGACACTCTTACTTTTTAAAGAAAAAAATAAGAGGTAATTTTGTATCTTTATCGTCTCATTGACTTAAAATTTAGTATACGTCAATGGTGTTAACTCTATTACGGATTTAAATTTGTTAACTCTTGTCGGCCCAACGGTAGGTAAAAAAAAAACATTTGGAAGCAAATTACATTCAATTTTGCTAAGTAGTACTTTGGTCAATAAGAATGTCTCGAAATATTTTTGTCGAGTTTCGTTAACCCATTGCGACCCAGCAGCTTTTTATAGATATTTTCCTTACTTTACTCATAATTAGAATGAATTTGATCGATTGACTTTAAATTTAGTATACTTGGAGCTCTTTTATAATGGACTCTATCAACGGACAATCATATTAATAATATGTACCATCATGCCGTATAAATCGCCGATGAGTGAAAAGAATTTTGGAAACTAATTATCTTCAATTTTGTGTACTATTTTTATGAATTAGGGGAGGTTTAAAAAATTTTTTGATTAATTTTATTTTTATTGAAAGGAGCAGCAACGCACACCAGATATAAGCTAGTAGTCAATAAAACAATAAGTTATATCTAGTACTTTCTATTATTCTTAGCTAAATGGTAATCTCTCCTTATTATTATTTTTATAGAGAAAATCCAATAGTTAATTAAAACTTAAGTAAACTAATGAATACAATTTTAAACAATGTTAAATATAAATTCAACTCTTATAATTGTACTATGGATCTTTAATAAATAAATTCAATAAAGTAGTATTAGTATTAAAATTATATCAAAGTATAAAAATTAATTAAATTTAAATTGTTTGAGAAAAAAAAGAATTAATATAATGAACTAAACTTTTTCCTTACTATATGAAAAAATAGTTTTCTTGTTATAATTAAAATGAGAGAGAGAGAGAGCAAAAAAAAAACGTTATAAAAAAAAAACATTTATACAAAATAAGAAAAAACGTCCGACTGAACCGATTATTTCATTTCCTTTAATTAAATTTGTAAGTCTAGAGAAATAAAATAATAAAGAAAATTCAATAAATTTTTAATACAGTATTGGAAAAAAATGTGTATACAAAATATTTTTTTAATTCAAATTTCCTTCTTTTATTTTTAAAATGATATGTAACTAAAGAATTAATTATTATTAAAATAAAACTTCTCAAAATACAAAATTTTAGGTTTCAAATAGTTGGATAATTAGTTGATTGCACATTCATTTCATTTCAACTTGAGGTCTTTTGACGTTGTAATTAAAGCGCAGCGTGTCATATTATATATTTGAATGTTTTTCAATTGATTGTATTAACAGAATATTTGTACGAATTTCTAAATTAGGTTACACTTTAGAGTCGAATTCAAAAGCAGATGGTTCATTTATTGGAAACTAATTATTGGTTCAAGACATGGATTCTTAAGTAAAAATAATATTTGAAACTAATAATTTTGAGTAAGACTTTAAGTGGTTACATTGAAAAATTTATTTCTCAAATTATAATAATTTAAAGTTATCGTATTGGTCATGTTCGCTGATTGCGTAGCGTTTTGTGGAATATTAAATTAAAATATTAAAGTCGAATACGAGTCGGATTTCGCTTAAAGCGATTTAATAAAGAAGGACGTTGTACGCTAATAAAACTATTGTAGGAACCAAGTTCATTAGGTTTAAATTTTTTATTTGTTTTATTTCATTATATGCAGGACCTGGGTATGCAGTACCCGTGCAGGGTCTTAGCTGAATTTTAAAATTTAGCATCCTCAAATATTTGGTCAAATAATTTTGTGGTATTTATTTTAAGATTATAACGGAATTTTTTAGTACTTAAGATAGCCAACCAAGTATAAGAGTTTTTAGTTTATTTATTATATAAATACATTTTATTAAAATTATTTGTCCACTTTTTTTTATACATTTCCATATTATGTATATGTATAATATATATTATATATATATACTTTTTTTTTCTTAATATATTTTTAAAATTTTGTTTTGCAAGGGGGTGGGGAAGTCTTTCAAATGGATTTCTATTTGAGTTTTTTTTTTGTTTGTTAAAACTATAATCCGATATGATACAAGAAAAGGCAGTCATCAAGGGAAACCACTTTGTTTTCTTTTTTGTTTTTTTTTTTTAATTTTTCTCGCGAATTCAATTTTAATCTTTTCCAAAAGAGAAAATCTTTAGTTTTTACTGTTGTTTATTTTTTTTTATTTTTAATAAAATTTGTTCTAAAGTTTTTTTAATTCTTATAAATTATATATATTTTTTTTTATTAAAAAAAAAAATTGTTATTTAGTTTTTTATCGCCTTAAAAAACTAAAACAAAAAAAAAACAGGACTGCTATTCACTGGTCAAAGTGACGTAGAACTTTTAACCGATTGTTGTGGTTTAGGAAACCAAAAGAATTATTCTTTTTAACAATTGGATTTTGAGAAATTTTAAAAAGAAATATATATTACTTACAAATAATAATGTGATATATATATCAATATATATATATATATATACAAATGCAATTGTATATATACATAAAATTTTATAAATGGTAGACATTTTAATTAATTTTTTCACTCACCTAAACAAAGGTGAAAAACTAAATTTTTGCCATCATATTTTATTTTTTTATAATTTTTTTTTTATTATATTTCTTTTGGATTTTAAATGGTACCGCAACAACAGCAACAACAACAACAACAAAAACAAAAAAAGAAAAACCGGGAATGAAAAATTTACAGGAAAAAATTTAAGCAAGGAGGGAATAAAGATTACCGTTCTTGTGATAATAGATTTATATTTTATTTCTAAATAGATTCTAGAGTTTGGATTGTGGAATATTTTAATCAAATTAAAAAATAGAAGAGGTAAAATTTATAGCGACTCTAGCATAATTTATTAAACCGAAGAGTGAAATTAAGCCAATCATCAAAAAAGCTGTAAGAAAATTCAATTTACAAAATATGTTGAAGAAATCCAAGGAGAGGAAATGGACTAGATATACGATTATAGAACAAAGGTTCCAGCTTTACTACCTTAACCCTCACAAGTCAGCACCAGGTTATCAGATTTTTCTCAAAATGCTTCTTGTAACGCTGAATAACTTTAATCGGAGATCGGGTAATAAACCCTTTGGTTATAGTTCAGTTCAAAATTAAAATCAAGTTACGCCTTCAATTATGGGTTATGAATTCGAAAATAAGAAGAAAGAAATGAAATTAGATATAGGAGTACATATTTCATAAAGGAAGATTTGAAAAATACTTCGTAATGACTGGAGGTGTATAAAAAATTTCTTTTTGAAATAGGTCAAATAGAAATCTTGAGATGACTTAATAATTCTAACAATCTTGTCTGCTCCGTAGACACATAATGCGGCTACAAAAGGAAGCGTACTGGAAATTTAATTTTATTATTAATAGAAATTGATTTTAATGACAATATTTATGAAAGATAGATAATTCTTATCATATGCACAATTAATACAATAATAATTTTAAGTTTGAGTTACAAATTGTGTAAACCAATGTAAAGGGTAGCTCAATCGAGTCTAAAATCAAATAAATTGTTTCCATTTGAACGCTGAAGTTCGAATACGAGCGCTTTGGATGAGAGATTAGCACCTTTACTACTGTGCAACTTAAATTTTGGTTGGTTGCTCCATTTGTTCAATAGGGCTCAAAATTTTGGTTTCACACATTTAATTAAGATATTAATCAATTGTGATTTGTGTTTCAAATTACATGCATTCAAAACTACTGTAAAAGCTATCTCTACAACTAGTGTAAGTATTTGACTTCCTTGTTTTGGCAAATTACTAATTTAATGCACCTCTTAATTAAAAATAATACTGATAATGATAGATATGTCCAATTAAAAAAAAAGAGACGGACATACAAAATTTTAAAAAAATATTTTCATTCTATGTGGAAGGAAACAATGATGAAAATAATAAATTGAAAACTAAATCTAAAAACTTTCTGAAAAATAAAAAAAAAATTGCTTTTCAGAAAAGAAAATCAGGACCAGGAAAAGGATGAAAATATCAAACAAAAGCGACACTATGAGTAGAAGAATAACGTGGTAATATAACGAAATTTATATATTAAATTCATTGCATTTTTTTTTAAAAATCTTATAATTTTATTTTAATTTTTTTCATATTGTTACAGTTTTGTTGCATTGCTCTTCTTCTTCATGAATATTTATTAGGTGTAGTATTTGAGAAGTATAGAAAAAATAAAAAAGTCATTCTACTTGTCAGTCAATACAATACCAATTTAAAAGAATGTATAAAATATAATTATAGCTCCATAATATTTCATTTTTTTTCACTTGGTGATCTGTTGAATAAATTTGGTTCAATTTTTAAGAATTAAGTGAAAACGCAATGTATGCATGCTTCGATTTTACAGTTATATTTTTCTTAAGCTTTCTACGCTTTTGACAGCAATTCAAAATTGTAAAGTAAGAGAAACATTTTTCTTAAATTTTTTTTAGAAAAATAACAGGTACACAAAATACAAATCAAATTAAATTAAACTTCAAATGTCGAAAGAGTAGAAAACACCAAAAAGTTTAAAATTAGCTAACTATGTGCTTTTCACGCGTTTAAAGCTTTTATATTTAACGTCAAAAGCGAGTTTGGAATGCGTACACATTGAGGTTTAACGTTACCAAAATTTTTTTTGAATCTCGAAATTCCATAGAAAATTTGGTTGGAACAAGGAAACTATAGTATAGTCCCAATAGTTGGTAAACCTTAAACTATAATTTTTAGACCAGACCAGATATGCATAATATGTATATTTTTTAATTTATGTGACACTAGAAATATGAATGTATACTCCATAACGCTGTTGCATTATACATTCCATTCCAATCTTTGAGGTTATGTTAACATTTTAAATAATGATATTTGTTGTTAATGAAATAAAGTGAAAAGTTTTTTCTTTTAATTAATTTTGACACAAAGAATTTTATTGTTTTTAATCAAATTAAGAGTTTTTAATAAAAGTGTTGGATTTCTATGCGCAACACTCTTTTGGGTGAAAATTTTATTTCTATTGATTTTAATTAAATAAATTATAGACTCTCTAAAAAATCTTTCAATATATATATATATATATATATATATATATATATATTCATTATATAGCAATTTATCATCTCTTAAAAAGTAATTGCGATTTGCATACAAACGAAATTTAATGAATTTTATTCACTATTTTCAAAAAAACCGACAACTATATTGTTATATTTACTATTATATTTGATAGGAGGCTATAAGAATAGAATAGTTGAAGTATATGATATCCTTATAGGAATAGATAACTGTGTCTTATATTCTTATAATATATACTGCAGGTTTTGTTACCCAAAAAGTAAAATGAAAAATATAAAACTTAGAATGAATCGCTTTTGGTGTATTTTTCACTTAGAGACCAGCGTCGGCTCAAGAAGTATCATAGTAATTATTCTCAAATAAAGTAAAATACATAAAGCTAATCATTGAGTCCATATAATGGGAAAACTGAGAAAAGTTTATTCCAATTAAATATAGTTTGTTCTAGGTAAATGTTATTATCCGAAATGATATTAAAGTAAGAGTTTTTGGAATTATATGGTGCCAGCTTTTCAAAAACAATTAATAACATTTTTTTTTTTAAAAACCTTTAATACAATTTATAGATTCAAGCTCGTTAGAACTGTCGGATGCAGAATGGGATTTTTATTAGCAAACTTGCATTATATACATTCAGTCATAGCGCCAATTAGCGCCACATACTTCTACTCCATATTTTTGAAAATGAACCCTCTGCTTTTACAAATCAATTTAGTTATTTATTAATGATAACTGGTATAAACTAAATTAAGTTAGATACAATAAGCATAGCTAAAACCTGTTTTGTAACTTTTATAAACACGTATAAACACGTTAAATATGCTAATTTTTAGGCTAACAAGTATATCTGCCCAAACAGGGTGCAATAAAAGAGTACTGGACAAATTCTTCTTATTAGAATTAACTAAGTTAACTTAATGAAATCCATTTAATTAATATTACTACATGAGATAGTATTAACCCCTCTCACGTATCCGTAACAGTTTTATTGTTGAGTTTTTAGTTATTTAAAATTATTTCTGTGAGTTATATTGTTGTATTAAATTATTGATTTAGATTTCAAGTAAAAACTTTTTTTCTTTAACTAAAGTCGTTTTTATTTGAAATAAAATTTTTTTAACTTTAACTGAAGACTGTTTTTTTTCACACTGAAGTTTACTCGACAATTTTACGTAATTTAAGTTTGGTTTTGTATTTTAACTCATGTATAAGACTTTATTCCATTGTTTGAAAGTCCAGTTTTTGAATTTTTTTTGGAAAATCTTTTGTTTTAAAAAAAAAGGCCATTTTACTTTTAATTTTAAAATTTATGATTTGAAAAAAAACCCAATTAAACAAAAAATGTCTTTCTGTCACGAATAGCCAGCTTTGCTTTGATAGCCAGCTGACTAAACTATATAAAAGCGTATATTGCATACAACGATATGCAATCGCCTTCGCTTCGAATGACAGGTCAGCATTCCAACCCCTATTTCATCCAACCTTTAAACTTATTTAATTTTAATTGTTTCAAACCTTCAGATCCTCCACTGATTTTAGTTCTGGCAACCGTACATTTATCATACGTAAAATTGTAAATAAAATTTTTTTTTTTTTTTGTTTTTATTTTTTTTGTTCTTTTATTTTTCATTTTTCAAATGAAAAATCCTTTTAAAAAGGATATTCTTTTAATCTCTAGTCTTCTTTTCCATATAACAATTATTCGGGGTTATGCAAAATTTATTTCAGGAAAAAACCCGAATCCTTAACCAGAAAAAAAGAGGATAAAATAAAAATTTTTTTTTTTTTATTATAATTTTTTTCCTCCATTTCCATTATCTTCTGCCATAGTTCTGTATAAAGGTATGTGTATAATTAGCTTTTTAGGTGAAATAATTGCATTCAGAGAGAAATAATTGCATTGTGAGTTGAAAGTTAAAAAAAAAAAAAAAACGAGATGGTGGTGGGAAAAAAAATTGACCTGGAAAATTTATTTAGTATATTTTATGTGCTTTTCATTTTCCTTTTTATACCCGTATGACTATATAGTCAAAGGGTATAATAAATTTGCCATTACGTTTGTGACGCAGAGAAGGAGGGGAGGTAGATATAGACTCAAGTGTATGGATCGGATCAGAATCGAAAAATAAATCGATTTAGCTATGTATGTCCGTCCGTCCGTCCGTCCGTCCGTCTGTCCGTCCGTCCGTCCGCACGATAACTCCAAAACTAAAGGAGCTAGGATCTTGAAATTTTCGCAAATTCGTTTTTTTGCAATAGCCGTCATCGCTATTTAAATCCAGCCATTTTGGTCCATGGGTTCGGGTAGCTGCCATACAACTCCTTTTTTATATGAGTATTACTCTGTACCTTTTACAGCTGCGTGTCTGAAATTTTTCCAAAAGTAGTTTAGTTTTATGGCCAAAGTTTCTGCAAAATTTGGTTGGTCTAGTGCAGTGGGTTCGAGTAGCTGCCATACAACTCCTTCTTTTATATGAGCATTACTCTCCACCTAATGAAGCTGGGTGTCTGAAATTTTCCCAAAAATAGTTTAGTGTAACGGCCAAAGTTATAGTAAAATTTGGTTGGTCTACTGCAGAGGGTTCGTGTAGCTGCCATACAACTCCTTTTTTTTAATGAGTATTCCACTACACTTAATAAAGCTGTATGTTTGAAATTTTGCCAAAAGTAATTAACCGGATGATATAATGTATATGTTGCGGTCATACGGGTATCCCAGAGTTGACACAGTCTACTCTACTACACTCTTCCTCGTTTTTTTTTTGTTTTTCCAAAGTGATGAATATGAAAATTTTTGTCTGGAATAGTTTTTGTTTTTTGTTTTTAATTTAATATTATGTATGTATGCATATGATGTGCTTGTCTAATTAACCTATGTTCAAACCATATATCATTTAAAGTTGATAGAACGTGATGTTTAAAATTTGGTTAATGTTAAAAAATAAATTAAAAAAAAAACGAGGAAGAGTGTAGTAGAGTAGACTGTGTCAACTCTGGGATACCCGTATGACCGTTATATAAACATTATATCATTATTATTATAAACATTAATTACTTCTGGCAAAATTTCAAACATACCAGCTTTAATAGGTAAAATATAATGCTCATATAAAAGTGAGAGTTGTATGGCAGCTACTCGAACCCTCTGCAGTAGACCACCCAAATTTTGCAGTAACTTTGGCCATTACACTAAACTATTTTTGGCAAAATTTCAGATACCCAACTTCAATAGGTATAGAGTAATTAATGCTCATATAAAATAAGAAGTTGTATGGCAGCTACTCGAACCCTTTGCAGTAGACCAACCAAATTTTTGCAGTAACTTTGGCCATCACACTAAACTATTTTTGGCAAAATTTCAGACACCCAGCTTTAATAGGGATCGAGTAATGCTCATATAAAAGAAGGAGTTGTATATGGCAGCTACTCGAACTCACTGCAACAGACCAACCAAATTTTGCAGAAACTTTGGCCATAAGACTAAACTACTTTTGCCAAAATTTCAGACACGTAGCTGTAATAGGTACTAAGAAATACTCATATAAAAAAAGAAGTTGTATGGCAGCCACCCGAACCCATGGACCAAAATGGCTGGATTTAAATAGCGATGACGGCTATTGCAAAAAAACGAATTTGCGAAAATTTCAAGATCCTAGCTCCTTTAGTTTTTGAGTTATCGTGCGGACGGACGGACGGACGGACGGACGGACGGACGGACAGACGGACGGACGGACGGACGGACGGACATACATAGCTAAATAGATTTTTTTTTCGATTCTGAACCGATCCATACACTTGAGTCTATATCTACCTCCCCTCCTTCTCTGCGTCACAAACGTAATGGCAAATTTATTATACCCTTTGACTATATAGTCATACGGGTATAAAAAAACGAGGAAGAGTGTAGTAGAGTAAACTGTGTCAACTCTGGGATACCCGTATGACCGTAACATATACATTATATCATCCGGTTAATTTCTTTTGGCTTTATTAAGTGTGGTGGAATACTCATATAAAATAAAGAGTTGTATGGCAGCTACTCGAACCCTCTGTCGTAGACCAACCAAATTTTACAGAAACTTTGGCCATTACACTAAACAATTTTTGGCAAAAATTCAGACACTCAGCTTCATTAGGTGGATAGTAATGATCATATAAAATAAGGAGTTGTATGGCAGCTACTCGAACCCTCTGCAGCAGACCAACCAAATTTTGCAGAAACTTTGGCCATAAAACTAAACTACTTTTGGCAAAATTTCAGACACGCAGCTGTAATAGGTACAGAGTAATGCTCATATAAAAAAAGAAGTTGTATGGCAGCTACCGGAACCCATGGACCAAAATGGCTGGATTTAAATAGCGATGACGGCTATTGCAAAAAAACGAATTTGCGAAAATTTCAAGATCCTAGCTCCTTTAGTTTTTGAGTTATCGTGCGGACGGACGGACGGACAGGCGGACGGACATACATAGCTAAATCGATTTATTTTTCGATTCTGATCCGATCCATACACTTGAGTCTATATCTACCCCCCCTCCTTCTCTGCGTCACAAACGTAATGGCAAATTTATTATACCCTTTGACTATATAGTCATACGGGTATAAACAGGGACCAAAAAATAGACACGAACTTGGACTCTGTTAAAAGATTAATTATCTGCTTAAATGATAGTTGCGGTATTTTTTTTTTTTATTTGGTTAAATTATCTGTTTAAAATCTCAATTTAAACCAATTAGAATTAAAATTATTTTATGGGAATTTATAGAGAAATTTTGTTGGTTCTTATTTTTTGAAAAATAATTTGTGTTAAATTTTTTAAATAGATTTTAAAAAACGAAAAAATTTTGAATTTTTATATGAAATTTTTTTATAAACTTTATGGAAAAGAATTTGATGAATTCTTTTGATTTTGAAATTGAAAACATTTTAACTAACATGAATGAAATTTGAGATAGTTGGGATTTATTATCGATTTTGCTTCAATATGTTGAAGAACTTTGTTTTGTATTAACTTTATCAATTAAAGGCTGGATTTCTGATTTTAATATCCAAATTATCATAATTTATTAATTGTGATACGTTTCACCAAAATTTGGTCTGATGAACTTCATTTGCTAATTTGACATAAACAATGCATTGTATATATGATATAGTTTTTTAAGTCATAACTTTGTTTAAATTCAAGATTTACATTGAAGATTAAGTAAACGAATCTGTTGCAAAGTTCAGAAAACAAATTATGTTTCATTAAAATTAATGTTAAAATTCTTTTTAAAAAATTTTATTCTAGATACTAAATAAATCTGAATGGATCCTACAATTAAATGAAAATGAAATTAAAATTGGCGGTAGTTTTAGATTCAAGATTATACATTTTATTTTGTGTTACTGAAAAAACAAGATTATCATGAAATGAGATTATTAAGCAATCGATTTTAAAAAACAAAATTTTGATAAAACGTGATTTTTAGATACGATCATTCGTATCCAAATCGATATACACACTTATGTATTCAAAACTACCAAATTGATACACACACTTTTGTATTCAGAACTACTGATCTAAATCTAAAAATCATGTTTTATCAAAATCTTGTTGTTTAAAAACGATTTTCTTAAAAAACTCATTTCATCAAAATTGGTAGTTCTCAAAACAAAAGTTTGTATTCCGTTATGGATACAAATGCTCGTGTTTTAAAATCGCGTTTTATCAATATCTCGTTTCATAAAATCTCGTTTTATCAAAATCTCGGTTATTAAAATCGAATTCTTAAAAACCTTTTTTATTAAAATCTGATTTCTTAAAATCTCATTGTTTTTAAATTTTTTTTTTTTTGGATAGGGTACAAATTTCCAAAAAAAAAAAATCCATTTGCAAGATACGATTTATATAAGTCAAAAAACAAATCTATAAAACGCAATTTCAAAATTAAATTCGCTAAAAAAGAAAATCGCTTATGAAAAATCACTTTTTTTCTTAATAAATTTCTTTTTCTGGAAAGTCAAATCGTTTTAAATGAAATTTAATTATTTTTATTAAATCACGGTATTTTACATTCGTGTAAAAAGGGTAGGGAATGGTGCTTAACCCATTCGGCTTAATTACGGAAATTCCCGTTATTCATGTTTTCACTGATAAATTAATTGCGGCGACTTCCGTTATGATTTGTATGGATTTGTATGTAAGGAAAATCGGGTGATCTTTCAGATGGCTTGATAAAAATTAAATGAAGGCGAATGTGTTAAGTTTGCCATACCTTTTCCATAAAAACAAATAAGCCCAACTAATTTAGGATCTTACATATACATATAAAAATGTTTTGCGAGATTTAAGTCAAAACGAGGTTTTTATAAAAAGAAATTTTGATTTAACAAGATTTTGAGATACAAGCATATTGAGCTCTCTTTTTAAACATTAAATATTAGGCTAAAAATCATGATTTTTGTTACATTTTATAAAGCTATTAAAGTTTTTTAATTTTTTAACTTAAAGAATATTAAAAATTTTTTGAATAAAGAATATCTAATTATATTCAAAGTTCAATTATATTCAATTCAAATTCTTATCTAACATACATTTTCTAACGAAAATTAATATATTAAGCATAATACATCTACAGTAGAATCTCTTTATATCATTAAAAAATTTCATTTTTAAAAATTTAAAAGGAAAATTTTTGAAAATTAGCGTAAGACATCATAAAAACAAATTTTTAAATGTGCTTCAACTTCAACTTTTCTTATTAAATATATGTATCCAACAACAAATAAATGTTAATAATAATGATTATTATAGTCCCATCATTTCCATTCATCCAAAATATGTATTATATATATATATATATATATATATATATATTATACAGATACATTATATATGATTATAATACTTGAATCAAAAGTAAATCCCTTTTAATTTTCTTCCAAATTTGATTTTAACGAGCAATATGCATATTAAAAAAAAAAAATATATAAATGTAAAATGGTGCAACCAAGTATGAAATTTTAATAAGTTAAAAAGAGATGGAAATAAAAAGGAAGAAAAGAGTTGAAAAAAAAAAAATGGCAACATCATCATCATCATAATCATGATCAAAGTTAAAACTTACTTAATGTCGCAATAAAAAAAAAAGGAGGAATTTTGCAAAAAATTATAATTTTTTTTTAATTCTTTCAAAAGAAAATTTTAAAATGTACTAAACCTATATATAATATGTATATTTTACAATATGTACTACCTATAATATATTAATGTATATAAAGAGAATATATAAATAATATTATTGAAAAAAACTAATTCTTTTTTAAATTTTATCTTTTATACAAAATTTTTACATTTGAAATTTTCATTTTTCCAAAAAATATATGATAAGCAGATATTAATATGATGTTTAAAAAAAAGTTTTTATTGAATTGAAAAAAAGCCTTGCACAAAAAATTTGAAGGGTGAAATAAAGCCCAACGAAGTATAGTCCAATATTAACGGTCGAATTAACAGTTAAAATTTTTTATGGAGTGCTTTGCTAATGAATTATTTATAAATGAAATATCTATGGATTTTGAAATTTTTAATTAAAAATGATTCTATAGTTGGTTGCATAGTAAGGACTTACATGAACAAATGGAGGCGGCTAATGTATAAAATTTTTTGATAGCAAATGCTTTAAAATCAATTGTAAACCATGCATTAAACTTGCATTTAAATATAGTCGCTACTACAAATGAAGTTTTAAATTTCAGCTTTTGACATTTCAGTGCTGTCAACTTTAGTTTGTTGCAAAAAAATGCCAATAGAATGAAAATACATTAAAAATACAGAAAAATTCATAAAACCTTTTCTAAAATGCCAACTGTTTGACGATTCTTTGTTGATAACTAATGTAGCAACAATAAAATAATTGCGAAGTTGCGTTGGTATTATAAAAATTTTAATTATCAAACAGTTTTCGAATTCTAGATTGATTTTAAAAAAATTTTGTAAACTTTTAACACGATGTTGATGTGTTTTTGACGTTTAGAATAGTACTGTATCGACTTTTTGATATCTGATCTAAAAAAATAAAACGTCGAATGCATAAAGAAAAGTAGCAGTCCGCACTTAGGTTTCAGTGTAATGTAATCTCTTTTCTAGAATATGATTCTATTGCTTTCTCTTTATCATCTTATAGTTCATATACATAGGAGCCTCGGTGGGTTAATGGGTAAGTAATTGTCTATTAGTAGTAAAGGATGCGGGTCATGAATTTTTTTAATTGGAAAAATTTATTGAAAAAATAATTTTTCTTTACAAATCCCCATGGTGACCAAATATAATTTAAATATAAAAATATAAAATATATAAAAAATAATTATTATTGTAAGTGTAAAAGTATTTAGTTTAAGAAGCCCAAATTCCAAATAGGCAAAGGACTATAAAAATATTAGCAATATTTTATAAAATAATTAATATCTTCATCGACGTCAAACATCGCGTCAACAAGAAACGTCATATTTAAATTTATGTTTTTTTTTTTGGAAGTAAGTTAGAGTTGTTGATTCTACTTTATTTTCATTGTTTTGGGAAATAAAATCGATTGGAGTGTTGGGTGTAATTTCCTCCCATCGATAGAATTTTGAATAAAATTTAATAGAATAGAATTATACTGGAAAAATTCTGGATAATTTTCAAAGAATAAACATTTTTTTTTTTTGCTAATTTGATGATAGCAAGTCTAAGGTTTTTTTCTAAATAATATAATTTTTTTTTAAATTGGTATTAAAAAGTATTTTAACACTTTATGTCATAATTTTTTAGAATTTTCTAAGAATATAAATTTCTAGAAAATTATAATAATTTCAGAAAAAATCATGGTTCAATCATTATGTAAAGAAAGGAGACAGCATATACAAGTTATTGCGATTGAAATAAAATTAACTGCGTACGAAATTTAAAGAACTTTGTAACTAGTAACAATAGTAGCATAAAAAATATAGAAAAAATAACTGTTTGATTTAATTGGTCAAACATAGTAGATTTAATTGGTCAAACATCTGTAAACACAAGTGTAAGGTCGTCTACCTAAAAGCAAATCTGTAGTCAGTTTGAAATTTTGAATTTAGGTACAGTCTGATTAAGTAAAATGAACGTAAAGTAATGTGTACCCTAATGTCAAAATCAAATCAAATAGATGTCAATTCTACAAATTTTTACAGATTAAATTTTTAGTATGCGTTGAAAGTTTGAATGAAGAAAACGTCAATATGTAAGTTGAAAATAAATATTTTTTGGTTTTAAATTTTATTTGTAATATATTTTAAATATTTATTTCAGGGAAAAATGGACAAAAAGTTTATTAAAGCTTTTTGAAATAAAATTTATTTGTTCCTTCCTTTTTCTTTGTATATTTCTAATATTTTGGTAACAAAGGTTTTCTCCAAAAGTCGAGGAGGCTTCTATGATTACTTGGCTAATTATTCCAATTAAAGCTTTATTATCCATTATTATTTATAACACTTTTAATTTGAAAAAGAAATTATTTACGTTTTATTGCCTGTTTAATTCAAAAAAAATATCTGTTTTTTGACATTTAGGAACAAAATTTCAAAGAATCAAATAATTGACAATCTACAATAAATTTTTTTTACCTAAATACATAGCAAAAAGTAAAATAGACATCTAACGTCAAAACTTTGCAATTAGGTAGACGCCCTAAGTCTATTTTCTGTTAAAAATGTGTTCGGTCAATCAATGCTTAATTTAAAATAAATAGAAGTCATCAAATAGTTTTTAAGCTATTTGTGCGCAACTTTTTATCTAGTATAACATTTTATTTAATACTAGTAAAAAAGCCCGTCGGGTACAACGGGTATAATTTAAATTTCTCTTTTAATATAATATTCTTTTTTTCTTACTCTTGCGCTACAAAATTAATAAAAGGAAATTTCTTGCCTAAAGAACATTAAGTTAACATTATAATAGGTTTTTTTTAGTTCAGCAAGTGATGTTGAAATAGAAGTATACATACAAAAATGTTAAAAATAGCCTTATACGTTTTCACTAAAATGTTATGTCTATACCTTCTAACAGATGTATAAATAACACTTAACATAACATAGGGCACGCTAATCAGCAGCAACAGTAGCAGTTTGTATTTTATTATATTTAGATTTTTTTTTATACATCTAATAAGCAAGTTGATAATTATTTTTATATTACGTTTATACATCCAAATAAAGTCCACATCTTAAATGTTAAATAAATAAAAACTAAAATAAAACATGTAAATATTAATATAAAAATTATATTTGAAAAAAATAACTTATTTTATTCTGTTATGTATAGCAACAGCATCGTGACATATTTTAATTTTTCGAAAGTTACATTTTGGAAAATCTGTAAGACTTTCAACAACCAGTGCAATGAGTGCAGCTATAAATGCAGCAATAGAATACAATTCACTTAATATGATTATTTCGCCAGATTTTTGATATGGTCTTTTTAGTGTTTTTTTAATAACTAAAACATTATATGTAAAATCAAATGAAATACCACTAAAAAGTCCCAGAAAAAATAGGATGAATAATAAATCATAAAAATTGTTCTGTTTAATTAAAATAAATCCTAAAATAAAAGTTATTCCATCTATAAATGTTATAAACCATAATACAATAATCGGTAATTGTAAATAATGTTCAATCAGTCCTGTTAAACGACCACAAGCTAATCCACAAAAATATGCTGATATAAATTTCATAAAATCCACAATTTCATCTAACGGATTGAATTTAAACATCTCGGACTAAAAATTAAAATAAAAAAATTTAAATTTTATACTCTTTTTCTTATTGCCGGTCAGAGCTCAATTATTTGTTCATACATATAAAAAATAATTTGAGTGCGAAAATCGCTCGAATTTTTAGCGTCTCGTGATACTAGTTAATTTAAAAATTTTTTGTACAATATTTATTTCGAAAATATCGTATTATATCGAATATATTATTCCGAAATTCCAACTGCCTTTTATGAATAAAGACACAAATTTACATTTTCACATTTTCAGATTTTTAAAACCGTGTCAGACCTTCCACAATATGACAAGTATCTTTAGCATTTTTAAGATTGAACTCCATTTTGATATTCTGTCTGAATTTAACTTACATGTAAAATCATTCCAAGATTTCCCATTAAAAATGTAAAAAAAGTTGGTATTAAAATTCTGCATTTTGTTTCCCAAATTTCTAATTGTTCTTTTAATGTAAAGGGTGGCCATTGAAAACTATGAATTGCCAAATAATTAAGTTTGTTACGATATGGGCTAATTGAATTTTTTCTTTTTTTCCAACTGTCCATTCGAAATTGATTAATTGTTAATGGATGTTTAATCAAGCGATAATGTGTAATATATTGCAATAATATTTTAATAAATAAATATATATAAAAGTATTTTATATTTAAATATGAAAAAATCAATGTAAATACAGTTACAAAAATTGCTGATGATACATCTGATGTAATTGAAAATCCTTCACTTTCATAACTATTATAAATTAAATATTTAATATGATTTTGGTTTTTTGTTTTTTTAATTAAAATTTATTTCATTACCCCAGGAAATATTGTCCGTATTGCAAGTATAATGACTCTTGAATTGCATAACTAAAAGCTATACAAATAATTCCAGTGTGAATAACGTAAGAATTTTCATAAGACACAAGATTAATTCCTAGAACTTCATAAATTTGTGATGCACAGAGACGTGCTCTGAAAAGAAAAAATACAAATTTTTTTTTTTATAATTTAGTTAAAAACATTTGGTACTACGTATTGTCGCTAGGAGGCGAAAAACAATAAGCCCCAAACTAAATCAATTGAAGAAACTCATATTATTTTGGTGTTTATAGTTTAATGTCTAATATGGTCTAAAAGAATAACAAAGACATATTTCCTATTTTTGGTTTTGAATTCTTTTAACACAATTTTGAAAAAATGTGCCTATACATTTTATTTTACGCAGTCCGTTTGTGTAAAGGACCACGAAGTCGACTTAAGAAAGTCTTTCAATTCTTACTTATAAATGTAGAAATGAAGGAATAATTAAATATCAAAAACTTGTAATAATCATTTTGTTCAAGTAACCAAATAACTGAAGAACTGTTTACAAAATCCGGGCTCTCTTAAAATTATTCACATACTATTTAACATTTTAAAGCTAAAACTTTTAAAAAGTCTTCAAAAATTATTTAATAATAATTTTGCAGAATTCCTTAATTTTCTGCAATCTTAGCATAATTTGGTTCGCATAATTATAATAATGAAATAAAACTAAGATGAACTTACGTAAAAAATGGTGGCATTTCAGTGCAAAAAATTTTACTTAAAAACAATGTTAATGAATGAGTAAAAAAGTATAATGCCAATGTTACAATTATATTGCCATTCATACATTTTAATGAACTGCCATCCTGAATAAGAAAATGAATAAATTTTGTTTAAATATATTTTATAATAATATTAAAATAAAAATTACCATCAAATTATGTGCTAATAATTTAGCCAATGCAAGTGTACAACTGCTGATACCATTACTAAGTAAACCCATTATACAAAATCCTACTAAATCTCCTGGTAGTGCATCTTCTTTGGAATCAAATAAAGTCGATTTACGACTTTTTATTACAAAAGAGTGATTAGCCTTAAGATCTTTCATTGTTGAAGAAGGATTTTGATCTCTCGAACTAAACGTACTTACCTCTTTAATTATACTAATAGTTTTTTTCTTTTCTTCTGCCATTTTTTTTGTATTTTTGTAATATTAGAGTAGTTTTATTTATAAATTTTATTTAATTAATGTAAAATGTTTATAAGTAAAACAATAAAATATTATGTCAGTTTTAAAAACGCATATGGTTACCATAGTTACCAATCAATTAAAAATACTGATTATTAGATAAAAAATATATTTTTATAAAAAAAAATAGAAAGAAAATAAAAAAAAATTTAATCAATCTGTACTTGTCATTGTTAAAAATCAAGAGATACTTTTTTAAATTTAAAAGAAATGCTTCATAATTAGAAAAAGTGTTAACAAACGCTGATATTAAATGTTGGACTTTTAAATTTTTTTATATTACTTTAAAACAAATTTGGACAGACATTCTAGCTATAGATGTTTGAAAATAGTGAATTCAATCAGTTTTTGACTTCTTACAGCTCCTAAACGGAGCGTAACACAAAACTATTTTCTGGAAGCACTGAAAACTATTTCTAAAAAGCTAAAAACAAGCTTGGTGTTACTAATTTTGTCAAAAGTATCAAGTTTAATGAGGTTGTCACACGAATTATTTTTTAATATGAACATAACTTAATATACAAGGTTCAGGAAGTGCAGAGCTATATACCACTTTATAGACCCTTTCATGAAAGTAATTTTGTTTGTATGGAAGCTATGCTAAGATTCTTCTAGTTTCTACGGTAATAATGACTGATATTAAATTTTCAAATTTGTTTTTAGTTTTTCGAAATTGCATGAAAATTTTGTAAAATGCATAGGAAAGCTTAGGAAGTTTAAAACGAGTATCTACTCATTTCTCTTTACTCTACGGTTTCAAATCTACGGGATTTAAAGATACAAAAATGTAAAAAATTTAACAATTTTTTTTTAAAAGCACATTTCATGGATGTTTCACGATTATAAAATATTGCTAATCCTCAAATTTCCAGCTTTAATTTGCAGAACTTTTTATCTTAGCAGCTTATACGGTTTAGGAGATACAGTTGTGTAATTTGGCAAACAAATTTTTACGAAAATTTGTATATAGAATTCATTGAGATGATTTACTATAAAATTTTGCCAACTCAATACTTCTCAGTTCGTCTCCTCTAACATATACTTTAGCCTTGTTATCTTAACAGTTGAACAATTGGCACTTTATCCAAGAAATCATCCAAAAGATGTCATATCCTACGATAAAATGTGAATTTACGATATAAAATAGTAAAAATCTTGTAAAGAAAAATTCCGAAATTGAATGACGAACTTGTTGAATTACAGTAATAACAATTCTTTTCAACATCCAAATTTTTCACAAAATTAATAAATTTTATTTTTTAAATAAAATAAATGGAAAAGACAAGGGGGTTAAAAAATCAATTTGTTTTTAAATATTACCCTTACCCAAAAATAAATAAATAAATTTGTTTAAAAAACAAAAAAATACCTCCATAAAAAAATGACAATAAAATGTCTATAATTTTTGTGTAATTTATTATACAAAAACGTCAACACTAGACACTCGTTTTATTTTACCCAAATCTCATAATTTTAAATATTCTTCTTATTTTTCTTATTGGTAATCGTATATATATATATAGTCCCCACCTATTTAGGTATTACATAACCCTTAATACCCTTTTTTTAACCTTTTTCATTTAAAAAGTATAGATAATACTTTTATATTGAGTTTCTTATATTCATAGAATATAATCGATTATCTTATGCCCTTTCTGAATTACAGTACGTGTACATTCCAGACAAATAATTACATTTTAATTGAAAGATTGTCAACCCTATGTTTATGGATTAAAAGTTGTTTTTCTCTTTTTTCTTCTATTGTTTTATATTTTTAATATTTAAATTTTTTAAGAATATTTTATTTTTGACTATTTGGATTGAATCAGCTTTAATATAGAGATTCTCTAACTCTATATAAGGTATAACAGTTAAAACTGTGTTCTGATGGTATGTAAAAATCAAGGTATCATTCAATAAATAAGATTTTAAGTATAAAGATAAAATGATTGGCAACAGTGCGGTTAGTTCAAGAATAAATTGTGGTATTTTTGAGTAAAAATAAATAAAAATGGTCTAGCACCAGTTTGTGCAGATGAATAGTCGATTAATGATTCTTGTTAAAAATTTTCAGAAAGAACGGATATTTACGATGCAGAAATAAATCATAATTGAATTTAAAAGTTTTTTTTACCCGAAGATCCGATCGGTGGCGTAGTAATTGGCACGTCGACCTTCCAACCGAAGGGTCATAATATATAAATATATACTTGCCACACATGACAAGAAAAGGCTGAATCATCCATTTATCACTCTGTATGTAGTAGGGACTGTTCATAAAATTAATAAATAAAAATTTATATATTGACTTTGACAGTAAAGTTATTTAGAAATGATTCCTAAAAGTATGCAATGTTATTAATATTTAGTTTTTTAGTAAGGAGAATACAGGATTGTATTATCAATGTCCCTCTGGTATTTAAATTAATAATTGAATTTTTTAATTAATTGAAATTTTTAATTTTTAAATAAACTTCAAGTTGATAAATAATTGGTTTTGATTATTTCAATGAGTTTAGATCTCAAAATCAACTAATCGAAAAAAAAATTGCATCTAATTGGCGACTAGACTGCTACGGCAATTTTTACTCCTCTTAGCATTCTTTAAAATATTGGATTACTTTTTCTTCTGTATAGATATTTAAGATACCTAAGAATAATAGTTATTCTATTGAGTTAAAATCAATAAGAGTCTCTCATACAATTCCATAACAACACCAATTTCGGCACTGAGAAAATTTCTAGATGGTTGAAATAAAAACTACTAAAATATAGAACACACCATCAATTACATCTAATGTTCTCTTTGCTCATATTGCTGGTTCATCTTATAATTAGCATAATTTCCAAAACTTTTTTATTTTCTACTTCCCTCAGCCCTTTTACTTTCCTCCAAATCCCATCCTCTTACTCAAATCTACAATTTGAATAAATTCTGTTTAAGCGTCAAAGCGATGCTGAAAGTGAAGCGAAAGTGACGCGTGTCTTCTGAAAATAAATTTTCCCAACCTTTAATATGACCTTTTTAAGAATTCAACTAAGGACGAAATGAATGACAAGACAGACAGATTTACATTTTAAAATATAGGAAATAAAAACTTATTTATAAAATTTAAAAAAAAAACTACAATTGTAAACATAAAATGGTAGAAAAGGATTGAAATGATTATTTTGAAGTTTGAACTGTCTCATTTTCTTTTATTTACATATCCGATATTGATCTAACAAAATATGACGAAAATTTTAAATCGAAACAAATTTGAGAAGACAATCAATTTAAAGTGGGGGGGTTTTATTATATATATATGTATATATATATATAAAGCATCAAAATGATATCAGTATGATTGATTTAGTAAAATTAATATCAAAAATGTTTTTTATGTTTCTTGTTTTTTTTTAAATGGAAACGATTGTTTTAGTGTGAGGAAATCTCTAGTATACTTGATTAAATTGACTTTTCTGTTTTATTTTAATCCACCCAAAATTAATTTATTGGTCTATGTATGTATTTGTTTTTATTAGTGTATTTAATCTGTCTAATATTTGCATGTACTATTGATAAGTTATACTGATGTAATATGACTTTCAAATTTATTTTGATTTGATTGAAATATAACGGCTATAGCTAATATATAATGTCATAACTGTCATTTTTTCAATTTGACATTTTTTCAGTAATTTTTTTTAAGTGTTGACACATTTATGGAATGCTTCAACTTAATTTATAAATCCGATATTACATAATGCAAAATTTTCATATCTTTTAATTCCAGAAACTTTAAAAAGTAAAGCATTTATTTAAATTAATTAATTATCTAATTAGGATTATACATAAGGATTAGTTAAAAAATCAAAAAAGTATTTTCAAAATTTTAAATAAGTAAGTAATAATAATGTACTGTAAATAAGCACATTGTTTAATTAAAATACTTAAAAATAGTTTTAAGATTTAAATTTACATAAGATATAAAAAATTGAAAAATTAATTAGAATCAGCCCACAATGGCCCTGGCAGCCGAGGGCCTTACCAATATTGCGTAGTTATTGTTATGCGTAATATTCGAATAAATAAATAAATAAATAAATAAATAAATAAATAAATAAATAAATAAATAAATTATCTAAAACATTTATATATATGAATACATAATTTTGATTTTGACAGGGTTTTGAAGTTAGACTTGAGCAAGGGTATAATAATTTTCCGGGATATTTTTATGAATATAACTTTCTGAAGTGGAAGAACTTCAGGGGTGGTTCCAATATTTAGATTTCTTTAATTTGTCTACATAGTGGAAGCCTGATCAACTAATTCCCATTCTTTTAACACATTCGCTTTCAGTTAATTTTTAGAAAGCCTATTAAAAAAGTCACACAAATTTTCGATGCATACAAATCTAAATCACTAAATTTTTTCATTTACACAATTCTAATTCACTTAATTTCTCCATACAAATCATGACGGGAATAATTTTTTTCAGTATAAACATGAATGATAGCAATTCTCGCAGTGAAGGCAAATGTGTTAAACGCTTTGTTTTTAAAATTTGTATAAAAAAAAAATGAGAAGTAATTTGACAGCAAATTGAAAATCAAGTAATTCTGAGTATTTTCTACAAAATATTTTAAGATTAAATAATTTGAGGTTTTGGTATTTTTGGAGTTGGGTATTTTGTATTTTTAATTCGTAATAGAATTTTTATAAATTATTTAAATTTAGTATTTTTTTATATTTAACAATATTACAAAAAATGGAAACCTTTAAAATCTAAATGAAATGATGAGGTTGAAATTGTTTTAATTCTTCTAATTCAATACTTCCCTCTTTACAAATTAAAAAATCTCACTAATTGACTTTTTATTTCTGACACTACTAATTGAAAAATAAATTTTTATCAATTAATAATGTTTTATAACTATCGTTTATCAAAAAAATGTCAATTATTTTGTAAAGTCATTAATTTTTGAGTAAGAATGGTTTTTAAAATCGTTAAAACGTCAATTATAACGAATAATTATTAAAGTTAATTTGACAAATATAGTGTGGTTTTTAAAAACAAAAGAGAACTAAAGTTTTCCCCACAAATGATTAGCAAAAATTTACAAAAAGCAGGAATTGCAAAAGAAGTCTATGAAAATCTTTGAAAATTAAGTATGAATAAATTGATCCAGAAGATTTTTATTGAAAATTAATATTGTTTCAGAACTTGAATATTTATATTTAAATGTTAAAATGATATGGTAAAACAGTAGTGAATCTCTAGATTTAAAAAATTTAAATATTGGACTGATTTTAAGATGGATACTGAGTGGTAAATACTGAAGTATCCGTATGAAAACGGACACTGAAGTCTCTATAAATAGGTCTTAAGACTTGGTAGGTACTAAATTTACTTATTTTTAACGAACATAACTTTATGTTGTTGATTCTTTTATTACAGGTTGCTATGCTTACACCTGAACCTCTTGTTGTTTATTCAGTTGCCAATCATCAAGAAGATTATGTAGTTAAATTACGACCTTTATAGTACCTTTCCACTCCACTATCGAAGCCCCATATGAAATTTAATACTTAGAACTTTCTTGAACGACACTGACATTGTCTGTCACTTTATTAACTTGTTCAATACTTTTCTTCATAGTTCATGGATTCTCGTACTAGACTAACTAAATTTGAGAACCTAAATATACAGCTGGGTGGCACAGTGGTTAAGTGCCGACCTTTCATGCGGAAGGGCCCGGTTTCGAATTCTAGTGAAAGTGAAAAAACTTTTCTGGTTTTCGGCTCGACTCAGCTACCATTCGCCGTTGGGTTCAAATTAATGGCATAATCAATAATTAATAATTATAAATCTTTAATAAAAAATACTTTAATATAAAAATATAAACAAATGCAAAAAATATAAACAAATAATTTAATTAAATAATATAACTCGCAGATATAAAATACCATATAAGTAAAATATAAAATATTACAATATAAACAAAAAATAGAATTGTAAATATTGAAAATCTAAGACGTTTCTACATGTTATAAGGCCTAGTACTATCTCATGTTTAAATTGTATGTGGAATTCAATAAGACAAATTCTAATAACACGAATATTATGATCCCCTGTTCCAACATGTACCTATGGTATAGACAGGCTTATTAGCCTAACAGTTGAACAGTTAGCGCTTAAAAAAAAAAAAAAAAAAAAAAAAATATGGGGTTCTTATGTATAAGAACACCTCTCTAAGCCAGTATTGAAGTTCCTTAAAAATCCTGTTTAATAAGAATCTAAATAAATTGATAATAGAATTCAAATTATATAGATTTAAAAAAAGTGAAGCTTGTCTGAGTGTTTACCTTACGCGGAATTAAATTATCTTTCCTTAAGCAGAACAAGGTTCGACAATGGACTGAAGCGCCCTAGAAGAAAAATATATTGCGATCTCGATCCCTATAAACGATTTCAGAACCTAATATATCTAGTTAATATATAAATCATAAATTTGAAATATATGAACATTTTTTAATTTTCATTCTGTTAATCTTTGATAACAGATTTCTTATAAATATTCCCAAATATTTTTCTACGAAATTTTCCCAAAATTATTAACTCCATGTTTATTAAACATTTTACTGTATTTCTTTTCAAATTATTTTTAAAATGCTTTCCTTCTCTTCATTATTTTAATTACCAACCTTTAAAGGCCCAAGGATTTTAAAAAAATATATAAATTTTTCCCTTGAAACTCTTTTAAAAGATTGAAATTTTTTGATAAATGGTTAATTAAAAGTATTTTTATTAATTAAAAAAAAATTTTTTTTTTTAAATTTATTTCACAAAAATCCAAATTTATTTTTTTTGGGAATTAAGGTTGGACATTACCCCAATTTCTTTCTGTATAATAAAATTTATTATAAAAAATGGAAGATTTTTCATATTTTCATTAATCAAAGCAAAAATCTAGAATTGACCTTCACATGGATTTGGAAAAAAAATAAAGAAAAATTGGTTAGTAAAAGTGTAACATTTTGTATAAAAGAATTATGAACTTGAATACTTCTTTCTCTTTCTTTATTTAACTCTTAAAAAAAAATCATAATTTGGTCCAAAATAATTTAATTTGTAAAATATTTTTAATAAAAAAAAAATAATGGTAAAAATAAAAAACAGCAATTCATTCTTTCGTTTCCGAAGGTGTTATCACTACAATTAAATCTGGGGTGTAATCCTTTTTTTGTTTTTATACTATCCATCTATTGCTTTCATAAATCCGTTTTTTTTTTGAATCTTCCGCCTATCCAGAACTCCAACTTAGCCCAGATTTGTTTTGTTTTTAATGATTGAATGATAATAAATTCTATAAAAATTCAAAAAATTTTTTTTTTTAATTTTTTCTTTCATTAAAATGAAAAAAATCTTTTTAACCCATTCCATTATAAGTCCTTTCTTTTGTTTCCTTATTTTTTTTAACCCTTTTTGTTTTTATTTCATTTTTGATTTTTTTTTTTGGGACTTCTGAAAGAAGAGAAAAAAAAAATAATTTCTGTAATTAGTTCTTTAATTAATTATGTTAAGTTCTCAACTCCCTTCCCTGCTCTACATTTTTTTCAATTTCTTTTGTAAAAACATTTTGAAAACATATTTTTCTTTATATATATATATATATATATATATATATATATATAAATTTTAATTTTGAAGCAATTCTTAATAATTTAAAAGGGTTAAAACAATTAGTCTTACTTTAAAGAACTTGTATAGATTTTCTTTTATTTTTGTTTTCCTTTTTGACATTTATAAAGATTTTCGTATGTATGTGAATTTTTGTTTAATATGTCACTAGCCTTGACATTTCATTAGAAGATTAAAAATTGATTTTGAAACGTTGGATTAGCCCTTGCTAATTTTAGTTTTAAACAAGTAATGAAAAAAGCCAAAGGTTTGAATAAAAATGCATTTTATCAAAATTACACAATGTTTCATAATGAGTTTCGGGTAAATGTATATATATATATATATATATATATATAGTTGTATAAAAGTAAATTGATAATATTATGAATTAAGTATTTCATCAATTTGTTAATAATGAAGTCCATAATTAGAATAAAAGCAATGTTTGACTTTGGAAATGTCATCTGTCAAATGTCAAATCCATCCATCTAAGCATTTTAATACACTACAGGCCATTGATGAGTTAGAAATAGTATTGCAAGACGAAACACTCCCAAAACTTTAAGTTAAACTTACAACTAAGTATATAATTTAAGGTTTTAATCAATTGTTTGATGCACCAGTATATTACGGATTTAAAGTTCATCATATTTTTAAATAATAAATAAAGTATCTACTGTAATTTTTAAATTTTCTTGTTTAATTAAAATTTATATTCTGAATACAATTCACTTTTATTTTCATAATGGTTTTTAACCTTTTAATAAAACAAAAAAAAGGTGAATCTTTTTGAATGAAATTATAATTTTTGATAATAAAGACTCTTTCTATTCAAAATATTATATTATAAGTATTCGTATTGTATAAGTTATGATTATATGTGTTAATAGATCTCTGTATTAAAACAAGTGAAGTGAAAGATGTCAATACACCCTTTTTGCCACCCTTTACAATACACGCTTTTTTATATTTTTGAATCATAAGAAAAAATCAAGTGAGTTCAAAAACTCAAGAATTGTTAAAAGGTAATAGATATTAAAATATTTGCAAAGTTTAATTTGATAAAAAACCTTAATAACTGGGACTACCTTTTTCATAGAAGACGAACTGACGAAATAGAAGACGAATTGAAGCTCTATAATGTCTTTTCCTCTCATTAATATTTTAGATTCTTCAGTCTTCATTCTAAGGAAGCTTATTAAATGGCCAATGTCTTAGATTTTCACTTATTTAGTTGCATGCTCATGGTACCATAAAGTTAAGGTACAAACTACAAATATAAATTGGTATTTATATTTTAATTTGTATACAGTGTGGCACAAAATGACCGATATGGTTTGAATGTGTAATAACTTTTTAAATATATTTATATTTTTTATTTTTATTTCAGGATTTTGTGTAGAAAACTTGGGGAATTGGAAATGGAACAGTACACAACAGAAAAGCAATCAGAAATTACGAAAAGTTATGAAAAATATAAAAAATCTAAGACGTTTCTACATGTTATTCAGGGTGGCGCAAAACGACCGATATGGTTTGAATGTTTAATAACTTTTTAAATTTATTTCGTGTTTTTTGTTTTTATTTCAGAATTTTGTGAAGAACACTTGGGGAACTGGAAATGGAACTGTACACAACAGAACAGCGATAAAAAATTTACGAAAAGTTATGGAAAATGTACTGGAAAAAGCACGAATGTGCGAAGCCGAAAATGGTCACCACTTGCGGGATATAATTTTTCATACTTAAGCGAAGAATATTCCCCATTAATATGCTGTATAACAAAAAAATAATAATAATAATTAACCATTTATTAAAAATTCAAATCATATCCGTCATTTTGCGCCACCCGGTATGACTTATATATTCCACTTCTCTACTTTTCGACAATTATACTGCAACACCAGTTAGTGTGTTCATCCAGTTATTTCGGCTATAAAGGAAGGCGTTTTTTGTAAGTAAAAGTCTCACACTCGCAGTTGGTATAGTTTTTCAGGTTCCTTTTAAAGCTTTTTATCTCTCTTAGAAGTAAAAAAGCTTAGGTTTTTCATTCGGTACTGTATTTGAAATCTTAAAAAAAACTGAAAGGAAACACTTTTGAATTTTTCATTTGAAAGCAAAAATATAGTCATCATTGTTGTCAGCATTTATTAAAACACAGCAGATATCTCACAGCTTGTTCTCACACGTTTAGTTTTTTTTTTTCATTTTTATTACATATATGAATCCATTATACACCTGCGTCTATACAACACATATAATAAAAAAATGTGATGAGTGCTTTGAAAATAATTTTCTCAAAGAAATATTTCTTCTTATTGAGCTTTGCTCCCTTTGTACAGTTTAAATTGCACACTGGTATACATGTATACACAGGTATACATGGTATACACAGTGCATGTAGAGATACAAAAGATTTTTAAATAAATGTTTACCCTTTTGTTCAACATCTTATTAAAAATTCCTTGTTTAGGAAAACAAAAAAACATTTTTCCTAACTAAAAAGATCTTCATTTTCCGAAAATGAAATTTTTTTTATTTATTTTTTTAATTAGTTTTCCTTAAATGAAGTGAAGATTTTCAAAAATTGTTTATTTCCTTTTCTCTTGTCTGTCATAGAGTGGTGGTTTTAAGAGAATTTTACAAAATAGAAGACTTTTGAGTTTTGATTATACTTTTAAAGAATAAAAATAAACACGTGTTAATTAAATAGTGGTATTAGATAGGTATTTGTCAAAGAAAGAATTTTTTTTTTAATTTTTTTAAGTTTTAAAAATATTTTTTGTGAAAGTCAGAAGATGTTTGAAAAGAGTGAATCTAAAATATAGTAAATGTAAAAAAGTAAAAAAATGTAAAAAATAAAGTCTGTTATATTTAGCCATAATAACAAAGAATTTCATTAGAATATGTTAAGAGTTTAGGACCCTAAGGAATCACTATAATGTTACATACTTTGAGTTTTGAGATATATGAACGACTTAGGATATGAACTATAAAATTCTTTTTTTAAGATGAGCTAACTTATGGGGTAGCTAAAGCCAGTAAACAGTTGCTAATATTAACTAAATGCTTTACGGGCCCTCCACTAAATTGCGTTAAAAGAGATGTATTCCTCCACCTTTCATCCTAAACAGATCAATGGTGGAAAAGTATAATTACACGTTATACAACCAAGTTAATTTGACTGTTATGAATAAGTGAAATTACATTGCCGTCATATAGCTAGAACAGTGGAGGCTAATGGAAATAGGGACCAAATAGGGAAAATTTCGTTAAACTTGGTAATGCTGACATTTATTCTTTCATGCTATTGATATGGGTGAGCAGATTGAGATCCAAACAACTTTATATATTTTCCAGTAAATGTGAAGTTCTGAGTAAGACCAGAAGGATAAATCTTGGGAGTCATAAATTCAACGTTCAAAGAAATCAATTAGCAACGATACGATATGAAAGAAGACACTAATAAAAACCCATTTAAAATTTTTTTTCAAAGCGCTTTAATATATGATTTGGACTTCCGCTAAAACTATCATTGACATACGGAAAGATGGTCCATTGCAAATCTTCAGTATTTTCTTATTCAAAATTGCAAAATTGATTATACATATCTATCAGAATTCATGTGTTGGTAGCATTAGCTGTCATAATTATCAAATCAAAATTAAGGTTAAGCAATTTTAAGGTTAAATTGCATCAGAATTTTATTCTAAAGTCAAATAGAAATGGAAAGATATGAAACGAATATCATTGGAACAATGTTGTTGAAAAGTTAGTGATCATTAGCAATTCAGGAAAAATAATTACCCATGCTGCCAACTTTAAAATTGATTTAATATTAAAAAATTTGAATTAAAATTTTAAAATTCGTATCTTAAATTTATTCTTTAGAAAATATTAATTCATTAAAATTCACCACTTTTGTTAATTTGAAAATAAATATTTTTTGGGTTGCATTTCAATGAATGTTATAACACTGATGCCTTACATGTAAGCCAAGCAATTTAAAATTTTATTTTAATAAAATTTTATATTTCAATTATTTTCCACAAATTTCTAAATAAAAAAGTTTGTATTTCTAAAGAAAAATAAACCCAATTATAAATTTTAACATTGAAAGGACCATATTCGGATGTATAAATTGAAGTATGTGAGATTGTTAAAGTTATATAGAATATAGAATGGTTATTATATTTAACTTATATTAAAATAAAATAACCATGTTTTTAATTCGAAAAAAATAGTTATTATTGTAAGGTTTGAATTCGTGGGTTTTCAAAACTACTTTCTAGTGAAAATGAGTGTTGAGTTTTATTTCATGTTTTCAATTTTTCATTCATTACTTCTAGGTATTTACTTCTAATAAAAGTATAATAAAAACATGGTTTTAAATTTTTCATATTTAATCCATTCAAAAAAATTGAGTAAATTTGATTCGTTTAGAAATTGTGATATTAAAGTATATTCTAAAATAAGTTTGAACACTTAAAAATTTTAAAGTGCGGTTATTTCTGAAAATATGAAGCTGGAAACACAATTGGAAAAAAAATTCGAGGCGATACACGCAAATGTCGAAAGGTACCAAAATTGAGAATATTCAACACCTGAGTAAAAACTGAGTAAATTATGAACATCTTAACCGGCAAACTAAAGCTATTCTTCAATAAATGTTAAAAGATCATATGAAACATGTACAGGCCAAATCCAACAGATGAAGTAGTGGTTAGGAAGTCGTCCTTTCAATTCTCGACTTCAAACTTTGGTCAGAACATATAAAATTTATGATTTATTACACAATAGTTTATATCATAATATAAAATAAATATTACCTGGCAAGGAAAGGTTAATTAACTTGCTTATCAATTGTATGAGGTAGGGGATTATGAAACATTAATTAATGGTCAAACACAACATTGACCATTAGTAACATTGACCAAAGTAAAAAAAATTAGATAAGATTTTAAAAAAAAATGGAGTTGGAATGGGATATACCCTTAAAAACCTTCGATAACCCATAGTTAGGGATGTGCTAGAATGGAATCCATAAAGCATCCGATGACGAAATTGAAATATAATCACTGAATATTCGAATTTACACTTTTGACGGTTCTACACTTGAACCTGTCGTTTAACGGCCTTTCTTCCTAATATAAAATATATGGTATTAACAAAATAAATAATATTACAATTAAGGACAATCTGCCACCAAAGGAATGCTTCACTCTCTTTATAAACAAATAAATAAATATTTTACTTAATCAAGGTCGAGCAATGGGCGGCGGGCGGCGGGCATAATATAGATTGAATTAAGGCGACCATACTGTAGGTCATACGTTCTTATCAAAGTCAAATAGTTAAATTCAAATTCTTGTACAAATTCAATTAAAAATTTTTAATGCAGGACTTACAATTTTGAATTCTACAAATTTAAACATATGTTATATTTAACACGAAAATTTGATAAATTTCACTTCAAAAACTCTCATTTAAAAATATTTTAAATTGAACAATCCTGATAGAATTCTGATCTCTCTATTATTTAATGTACATATATTGTATGTAATTTCAAATATTCAGACATAAAATATGTAGACGACAATATAGTATATCATCATCACTTATTTTAAGTTTCTATAAAGTGTACATTCATTACCAATTAAGTAACAAACCACTTGTTTTTGTTATGATAACCTTTGTTAATTAAATTTCGTCCTTTTGTTAATGTTTATGTGTTGTATAATCAGTGATAGGAAGCATATATGTAATGCTACTTTAAAATAAACAATGAAAATTTATAAGTCCTATTCTCAAAAAATTGTTTTATTACACCGACATGTATTATATTTCTTGGTATAGGTAATAAAAAAGAGACATTTTAATAAAGTTGAGATATCTTCATTATTAAGTATTTCTACTACTATTATCATAACGTTGATATATATATTTTAAAAAAAAATTCTATATGGTATGGATGATAACGAATGGAGTACTCAAATTGTTCCTTCGTTTGTAACGCATTGAGTTAGATATGATAGATGGCAATTCAAAGTGTATGAATCGGATTAGCATAAAAAATTAAATCAACTTAGCAATGTGCGCTATCCGCATGTCTGCCAGAACAATGACTCAAAAACTTAAAAAGTTAGAGTTTTGAGTCGTCCACTGTTTTTCTAAAACAATACATAAGCAATGTATAATTTTTATTTGAGAACTTTGTGTATTTCGGAAGTTGTTACTTAAATTTCTAGAATACGAGTACAAGTGTACAACTAGACTCTTTCAAACGCCTTAAAATCTCATTTCTAAGCTTTTCACATTTTAAGGGCTTCAGTTTTCTTATGTTAGCTGTCGCGTAAATTTTTGAAAACTCCTTATTATGATACATTTTCAGAAATATTTAAACAATTGCAGGTAAATAACAATTGTTAGTAAAGTTTGGAATTATTATTTTCAAGGTTTAGAGTAACGGGTATATAATTTAGTAGTTCATAAACCGCTCTTCATCAACTTCTGGGAGCTTCGGAAATTCGAGTCACATTTCAATTCCTTGACAAATAGTTTAAGGCAAAATATTCATAACTGATAACTGTTTATGCAAAGCTTGAAATTAATGTGACCCAAGCCTTGGTCCCGGCACAAAAATTTTGAACTAATTACCTTATCATTACCAACAAATGGTTAATTAATCACCAGATCTTTAAAAAAACGTACTCAAATTCTAAACTTAACTCATACTTAGTTCACAAATTGAGCTTATTTATATGTTGAGCAAACGCTTGATTAATCGAACTCAAAATTTGAGCTGAGTGATGAGTTGAGTCAAAATGTGAGCTTTTACAACTCTGTTAATCACTTTATGTACACACTTGAGACTAAAAATATGAAAATTAAGAGAACAATATGATGGAATGTATTGTATTTATAAAAATTTAACTATGTTGCAAAGAAACCCCATAATTAACCAGATCAACTATATATTCTCCTTCCCTTGTTTGTTTTTTATTGTATCCTCTAATGAAAAATTTATCAATTCTCAAGGGGTACACATATCATATCTTCTCCACTTCCATAATATCTTCTATACTACAGGACACGCGTAATATATGAATATTTTCATTTAAAAAAAAAAAATTAAATGGCAGGTTATTCCAGTGCATGTGCAATGGATGCAATTTTTCTTTTAATCAATTAATTTTTAATTAATTTGTAAAATGAAAAAAAATTGAAAAATGCAAGAAAAGATAAAAAAAATAAATTATAATGAAAAAATTTATTTTATTTTTTGATCTACAGATTAATATCAAAAAATTCATCTAAATATTTAAAAAAACAACATTTTTTCATGGTGAGTATCTTTTTTTTTTTTTTTCAATTATTTTTCATGGTGAAAAATATTTAATGTATGAATTTAAAATGGTTTTTTTTTTTGTTGTTGTTGTTTTGTTTTTTGTATTTTGTGAGAAAAAAAACCTTGAATATAAAAAAATGTTATCCTTGAAAAATAAAATAAATATAAAAGAAAAGAATAATATAAAATTTTCTCATCGATTTTCATAATAGAAAGAGAAAGAAATAGAAAAATTATAAAAACATTTTTTTCATAAAATTTTGTGTTTTTTTGTTTTTTTTTACTTTGCTTCCTTTTTAAATTGAAATTAAGTAAATTAAATATTCATTTCCTCTTCATATTTTTTGTTTTTTGTTTGGTTTCCATTTCCAATTTTCCATTTTTTTTTTATTTTCATAATTTAATGGTATCCCATTTTTTTTTTCGGGATAAATTTTGTTTTTTTTTTTTTCTAATTTTTTCTAAGGAAGGATTGTGAAATTTATTTTTAGAAAAATTGAATTCAATTTAAAACCATATTTTTATAAAAATGTTTTACACAAAAAAAAAACCAACAAATTTAATCCCTTCAGTTTAATACATAGATTTAAAATAAGTGGTGGAAAAAATCAAGAGTTTCGAGAAATGGGCATTTTTAAAATTAAACAATATTTCATAGTGTGTTTGGGGTTAAAAAATATTATTTATTTATTTTTTAAGTATTACAAAGTGCATGTAAGTGCCTTTGCACCTTTGCAAATCGACGGGTCCTTTTGATTTCGATGTGGACCAATAATATTGTATTATAAGTAATATTATTTATTTTGTTAATATCATGTATTTTATATATAATTTTGGTTACCATGGCGATTTGTAAAGAAACATAATTTTTCAATAATTATTTTAATTAAATTGTATGATCTGATCGAGAATCGAACCGTATAAAAATGTGTAAAAAAACGAATAACGTATAAAAATGTGTAAAAAAATAATGTACATTCAAAATCAATTAGTAATATTATAATTTTGTTATTTTATCAACTCATTATTAATTTGAAATATAATAATGAAGTCCGTAATTAGAATATAAGTCTAATGGTCTCAATCAAGGAAACATGTTAACATGTATCGAAATATAATGTTAGAGATGCTTAAGTTACACATTTTGAAAAATAGAATATATTTAACTCTTAAATCCTAATATCCTTGAATATTGAAGCCTTCGAAATTTTATTCTCAGCAAAGCTGTGCTGATTCTCAAGGATAGAACCAACCCCCAAAAATGTACAGAAAAGATTAAAAATTAAGAGACACTTTCTTCAATTTTAAGGAAGCCCTCTAAAATTAAAAAAACCTTTAACACATGTTAAAAATATGATAATTGGCTTTAAGTTTTTGATATTACTAAAAAACGAGGAAGATTATAGTTGCCCTTGTCAACTTTTAGATACCCGTGCATACCCACTATGGTGTATAAAATAAACCGTAATTTACTTCTCTTATACATTTAACTCATTACCCCATAATTTTGACGTAAAAAAAAAAAAAAAAAATTAACAAAAAAAAAAAAAAAATCAGAAAACAAAAAACAAAATTTTCATTCATTGTCCCATAACTTTAGCTTAAAAAAAAAAAAAAAAAAAAAACAAAAAAACAAAATTGGCCCACCCTAAAAGTCCGATGGTCCGAGTGATGTCCAACTTTGCCAAGTAACTTGCCCTATTAATTTACCTACCCAATTTTAATTTTAACCTTGTAGCTTCATTAGATTCACAGTTATTGAATCGAAAACTTTGTATGGCAGCCCCCCGAAAATGGGGCCCTAACATTTTGAAACTTCATATAAGTGCTCGATTCATTATATAACTAACCGTGTGTAATTTTCAGCCTCGTTGTATAAATAGTTTTGAAGAAATTCATATTGGTGCAAAAAAGTTGTATGGCAGCTCCCCGAAGCCTTGGTCCGATTTTAACCAAAAACAATAGGGAACCTTGAAATTGTCTAAAAATGACTTTGTGTGAATTTCAAGACTCTAGCCCTTTTAGTTTTTGAGTTATCGTGCTGACACACGGACGGACGGACGGACGGACGGACGGACAGACACACGTAGCTAGATCGACTAATTTTTCGATTCTGAGCCGATACGTACCCTTGACACTATATCTAGCTCGTCTAGATCGATGCGTTACAAACGGAGGAGTAATTTTAATATACCCGACGATGTTCATATATGTATGCACGGGTATAAAAATTTTGACAGATAGTTAAGTTACAGGTTTTTAAAAAATAGTCAAATTTAAGTTTTAGACCTGTCCGAGCTCCTAAACAGTGAGTGTCGCAAAATGGTTTTTTTAAATAATCTGTATTATTTTCTAGGGATCGAACTTCTCTTAAAATTTCAACTTTCGAACCCTGGTCGATTAGAAGATTTATTAGAGTTCTAAAATTTAGTATAAGTTGCATTTCGCATAACGATAAATTGAAGTACCATATGGCGATATTTATTTTACATAGCGGCTGATTTTTATGGTTTCCAGAGTGAAAACGTACCATATAGAACTCTTTTAATAACATTTTAAATATAGCGCTTTTCCAGAATTTACGTAATTGTAGCTCTGCATAACGTGTGGAGTAAGAGTTCTTGAACGAAATTAATTTTGTTGTGATATCTATCTATCCTAGGTAAGACATGTCAAACAATGTAGAAGTTTTGTCAACACACGTACAAATGGATGGACTGACAGAAAATGTACTAAAATTTGGTTTAGGAAGAACCAAATATTAATAAGCTTGAGGGAGGTTGGAAATTCCCAATATTTAAATTTTCAAATTTTTTTTGGTGTAAAAATTTCTATGGATTTTTCTTTGTGAAATATGAAATAATGTTGAAGATTTCCCCCTCTTCATTTGGAAAAATAAAAAAAAATTTAAAATAAAATTTCATATTAGAATTTTAGGAAGGACATAAATAAAAAAAAATTTTCTTTGTAGTTTTTAATTTTTAATCCATTTGTTTGTTTTATTTTCTCAGAAGTTTTTTTTTTTGTTTTTTTGAGTTTTAATTTTTAATATGGCAAATATTAAAATAAATATGATTTTTTTTTAATAAAAAGTTTAAAAAGCGTGGGCTTTAATAAAAATGTATTAAAATAATAAAATGATAAATATTTTAATTTAAATTTAATATTTAGATATTTTTAGCTAAAAAGTTTAATTTTAATTTAATTAATTTAAATTTAAAGGGGGTTATTAAAATTATAAAAGGAAAAATTTAAGAATGTATTTAAAATATTAAATATGGAATTTGGATGTACAACAGGTTCAACAAGATGTTCAACCGTTGCAATTGAAATTCGTTTTTTAATATGTCAAATTTTTAACTGGTACGCACTATTAAAACTGTCTGTATCCTAGGTGTTAGTTGATGTTACTAGATAAATGTACTTCGTCTACGACACGCAGACTTCTACAGTGACACTACAAGATCAACCTGTACTACCAGCATGAAGAAGTTTGCAATAATATATTAAATATTAAAATAATATTTGTTTTATTATTATGATAAAGCTTTGAAAGAAAATAACTTGGAAATCCAGATGAAGAGTTTCTTATAGAAAATTTTGTTAGTTCCCTTTTGCTTTTAGTTATAATTGAATCATGCTTCTGGTCGAAGTCGTTCAAAGAGGTTATGACAAGCAATTTTGGGTATTTTTACAATATTTGGATTATATTTTTGGGAAGCTGCCATAATTTAATCAGATTGTGGCTGGTTGAAATTGAAATTAGCTAAGTATCGTAATATGGAAAGCTCGCTAAATTTTAAGTTATCATGGGGTGGTAATCACTTAGTTGAAGGTGCCATGGAGATTTATTGAACCAGAAAACATATCATTGAAACTAATAATACTTGAAGGTAGAAAATTAAAATCAGTATGAATTTATTTTTGGGCTTTCTAAAATGTTTGGATCACATTTTTAGTAAACTGTCATTTGAAGTTTTGTCATTCGAGGAGATAGGGAGTTCATGCACTTTAAAATCTGAAAATATGTAAATATAAAACACAAAAAAATATAAGATAAGTGAGTTTAAACTATCCTTTTAAGGTGGACCGGACCATGAATTTAAATTTCTTCTTTGAAAACAAACTATTTGATAAAACTCTTTGGCAGACTTACCGTACTGAATCTTTCAAGCACATTACGATATTGGTTTTGGACAAAAAGACTTATTTGACAGAATTTATATGACAAATTGTAATAACTACCAATTTTGTTGCAAAGATACCCTTATTTTTATGCAATTTAAAAAATGCTTTTATTTAGTAATTTTCAAAAAATTAATTAGCAAACTATGATCATAAAACGTAAAGCGACCAAAGTGTTAATCATCTCGATGGCTTATAGAATTGAAAGAATTTTGATTTCTAACTTAAAGATTTTTTAAAAAACTTTTCAACTTTATTTAAAAGGTTATTTATGATAAATGTGTTATGATTTTTAATTATTTTTAGCCTAGAGTTGATAAGCTTGTCGAAAATATTTTTAATTTATTGAACATGTCCTAATAACTAATGCATATAATTTCCGATACACATATATATATTCCTCGTATGACTACAGGGTATACTAAATATGCCATTAAGTTTGTGACGCAGAGTAAGAGGGGGGTGAGGTATAGAATCAAAGGTATGGATCGAATCATAATCGAAAAAATTAATCGATCTAATTATGTATGAACGTCCGGCCGTCTGCACAATAACTTAAAAAATAAAGAAGTTAGCAATCTGAAATTTTCACAAATTCGTTTTTATGTAATAGTTGTCAACGCTAGTGAAATCCAGCGAGTTTGCGCCACAGGTTCAAGTAGTTGCAATACAATTTCCTAATTTACTTGAAAATAACTCTTCACAGTCTACTCTACTACACTTTCCTCGTTTATCATAATTTGCATGCCATCATCAATTTACTTAAATTTTAATTAAAAGTTTTCTTGTAAATTTTTTTTTATTTTTTTTTAATTTCATGACCTCGATTATTTTATTTTAATTTTAAAATAATTTTCCGTGTAATTTAATAATTAAAAATAATTATTTTGTACTATTTTTATAATTAATATTTTCCAAAGATTAAGTATTAATTTAATAGTTAATCATTTTTTTCTAGACCTATTTTTTAATATTCTTCTTTTGTATCGTTGTTGGTTGTTCTTTTATTGCATGATAAGAATATTACTTTATAATGATATTATCTTTGGTAATAATTTCTGCCACTCAAATTCACGGGAAAATAATATTTTAATATTACATATATATTTTGTCCTATTTTGGTATTTCCAATTTTTCATTTAAGCACAACGGTATCCGGTATTTACTTTGATTTTTTGATTCTCTATCCGATTCTTTCTCACACTTTTTAAAAAAAAAAAAATATGAAAAAGTTCTTTTGAAGCCAATAAAAAATGTGAAAAATTGTTAAGAAGATCACAATTTTTTTTCTTGTTTTGTGCCAGGACATGATTTCCAAATTTTTTTAACGTGTTGGTCCTGCATTTCTATTCCTTTTTTCTTGGTCGATAAAAATCTTGTATCACACAAAGTTTGTTAGGATATCATCGTTTTGTCGTTACTTGATTCTCAAAAAAAAAAACCACAAAAATTTGGGTTAGGTTCTGGTTGTTAGCTTTGAAGGGCACAATGGTTAGAGAGCTGACTTTTTTATTGGTTTGAGAGCTGACTCCGGTTCGAATCCCAGTAAAAGTGAAAAGACTTTTATTGGTCTTCGAATCAACTCAGCTACCATTCACCATTGGATTCAAATTAATGATTTAATAATAATTATCAAATATAAATATAAATATTTTAATTTGAATAATATAACTCACAGATATAGAACACCATATAACTCAACTACAAGTTTACATAACAATGGTTTTTAAGATAAGTCAATCCTCCCCAACTAAACCCTCTCCCTTTATTACTTGGTTAATTGTAAATTATTTAACACCTTGAAAAGTATAATTTGTTTGTGTACTTTTAAATAAGTGTCCTGTGTACTTGTTAATTGTTTCGTTTCTCTGAGGTCAAGGCGTGAACTTAAAATACATTTAGATTTTTGTGAGATAGTGAGGATTTAGGTAATTCATATATGCCATCCAGTTTTTGTATCCTTTCTCTTAAAAGCCTATTTTAACCCTTAGCTAATGTATCTACCAAAGACACTAAATTCATATACTTTTGGAAATCATTGCAGTTCTCTTCCTAAATTGCAAAACAATCACTATGACAGTAACAATAAAGTAAAACTTTTCCAGTACTCTTTTTTTTTTTAAAATATTTGGTCAATTTTCGGAACTCTACCCCTACAAAAAAAAATTATTTTCATAGTTCAGCGCCAATTTTTATTTGTTAGAGAAAACTCATAAAATATGACTTTATGTCACTTATTTTTTTTTGTAAAATATTTAAATATATTCCATTTTGTTAACTTTTATTCCTTTAATGCCTACAAACAAAGTCCGCTACTTTTGAACAATGGTAAAAAAGTAAGGTAAAAGTTAAAAATATAAATTTATTTGTTGGAAATTTCATTTTTTTTTTTGAAATCTTAATATTAATATTGCAACATTTTTCAACTTATGGTTTTCTATTTTTCTTCTCTTTTCATTTTTTTTTTTTTTGTGGAATTTTCTAAGATTTGAACTGTTCAGAATTCTTTTGTAAATATAAATTTTTTTAAACGGATTTTTTCTATTCAGATCAGACCAAAAGTGGCAAGAAACAGATGTAGATTGTTTATCGTTGCGAAAATAACCGTTACAATATAAATGGCGATTATTTACGGTATATTGTTATCAAATAAATAATAATTTAATAAATTTAAGTAAGATTTTTTGATTCATGTAATACTTTTTTACTTACAAATGTAGGTATCAGGTTAATGTACACAACCTTGTTATTTACAACAATGCAGTAAACAACAAAGCAATGGCATAAAAGCGAAAGACAGGGCTGGAGTTCAACATGACTCTAAACAAACGTGGCTGAAAATCGAAGCTTCTATAAAGCAAGAATTACTACTGTGTACTACAAGAGCTTGTTCACTGTATTTAAATCTTATCAAACATATTAAACAACAAAGCAATGGCATGAAATGAGAAGTAGACATAGAAATCAAAGGTAAAGCTGTAGATCAACGCTAAATTATTGAAAACCTGATTTTGAATCTGGTCTGGAAGTCGCTTTTAATTCATCATCAAATCGCAATAATTTTATATAGATATATGGATGTATTTTATCCATATGTCTTATTTAACTGTGAATTTGTAGCCATACTATAATAAAAAAATCTGATTTTTTAAGAACAATTGTTTTTATTCCAAAGGCGGGATTTGAAATAATCGAAATTATTGAAAACGGCTTCACACTGACGACATGTCACAGTTTTTTTAGTTTCGTTTGATGTTTGTTAAGATCATAGTGGGTATGCACGGGTATCTAAAATTAAAACGTTTTAAAAGGTCATTGTTAATAAATTGCATTAGAAATAAAGATATACAAGAATACATCGAATACATAATCGAAATCGATACAATAATTGAAATCGATACAATTATCGAAAACGATACATAAATCGAAATCAAAACCAAAACTGGAAATCCATATAATAATCGATAAAAAATCGAAATCAATACAAAAATCGAGATTGATAAAAAAACGAAATCGATATCGATATGAAAAGTCGATACGAAAATCGAAAGCGATATAAAAACGAAATCAATAAAATATAGAAATGGATAAAAAATCGGTGGAAGGTGGGCCATTTTTTTTTTTGATGCAAAAATTATGGGGTAGGATGAGTAAAATTTTTTTAGCTATTTTAATTTTTTATATTTTTTTGGAATATAGGTAGTAGCATAAGAGATAAAATAACGGTTTATTTTATTTTATACATTATAGTGGGTATGTATGGGTATCTAAAAGTTGACAAGGGCAACTATTATCTTGCTCGTTTAACTTAATTTATAATTTTTATTGACAATTGTACGAACAAGTTCTGCTTTTGATAAAATTAACTAAATCATGTTTGAGAAATACACACGAACCCAAACAAACTCAAAAAGGCATTAAATTATTATATTCAATAAAAGACACTTAACAAATCTTTAAAAGCAAAATAAGGTGGCTTTGTGATTAATATCAAAAAATAAAAAATAAAAAAATAAAAGAAGACCATCGGAAGAAGCCCTTATAAATCAACATCACACTACAAAATAATGAACGACTATATGTCATTCTTAGATTACGAAATATATATTATTATATACTTTAACAGTATACCCACTTAATAATTTTGATGTCATCAAGGATACAATATTATACAAACATATATTGTATTATGGTGTATGTGTACTTTTACTGCATATACCCAGGTTATATTGTGTTTATACAATAAAATGACAGTGTCAAGATGTCATTAATCAGGGATTTTTATTCAATAAATCATTCCTCTAATAGATATTGGTATATAGATATATGTATCTACTTGTACAATACCTTAAACAACCTATGTATTTACCTGCCCCACCTATCTAACGATTTTTTTTTTATTGTAATAATAATATACCAATTTTTGTAATATTTATTATTCAATATAATTTTGGTATATGATCAAGTTACAATTTTATGTACAAGTGGTGAAGAGGGTGGTGAATATAAAATAAAGAAGATATAACCTTAAGGTGTTTTGATATGATTGTATTATGTTAGGATTTTTTTTTGAACCTACATCATGAATAAATAATTGTTTCAACGATATTGTAATAAATAGGTATAAATATATTACTAGATACTCCATTACGATAAAACTAGTATTTTTCAATATCCTGGTATACCAATTTGAGGTATATATATATACATATATAGATATTTCGCAATAGGGCATAATATTGTCTTGTGTATATACCAAATAAAATTTATGACCTATCAATTGTAAAATAAGGGAATAACCTATTTTTTTTTTTTAAAGATTGTATAATAGTCTATTTTGTAGGTCTTTTTTCTTAATGTCATTGTGACTTTGAAAATATCTTTAATTTGAAAACATTTATTTTTAAATATCTTAAAAATCTTTCTTGATCCTATGGTGCAGAAATATTTTTAAAATGATATATATCTAATATGAATGTATGATTTAAACTTACTTCTGGTTATTGTTGGTCAAGTATATAAACTATTTCCTTATCTTGTAGGTAATGACACTTGCTCTATTGAACTAAAGTCAATTATGATGCCTCCTCTTGAACAATTCAAACGTAACACCAGAGGAGCAGCAAGTGCTCATTTCTACAATGTGGAAATTCTAAGATGGTTTAAAACTGGTTATGGAAACTCATGATTAATATTATCGAGAATAAATTCAATTTTTTTGCATGTAGCCCGTCTATTATAATGAAATAATAGGGGGACATTGTTTTGGTTTTGCATATAGCTTTCTTTATCGAAATAAATAAAATGTTCAGGTGCAATGTACCCCGATATTAATGTTTTTTTAATGTATCCTCGTTATGATAATAAATATGTGATATTAAACTATTCTCAGGAGTCTTCAATACTCTGTCAAAATAATTTCTGATCAATTTTATAATAAAATTGTCAATTCGTGTCATGTTTGACTCTTTGTATATGTATTTATTTAAATAAAAATAATTAATGTCGGTATTACGGTATTAATTAATAATTGCATGCTCTTATGCACTTTCTTTCGAATTTGCGAAGTTTCTCCATTGTACTAGCACTAATATCTTGACTTTATTATCAAGATTTTCGTTATAAAACACGTTTTTGCAATCCATGAATGCCTTTCTTGCTTTAACTAATGCATTATTTATATGTTTAGAATAATTTAGGTTTTGGTGAAAATAGACTCCTAAATATTTAATCATTTTTTTGTTTTCTAGTGTTATATTATCTTGTTATAGTTCTATTAAATAAATTGGAAAAAGAATTGGGGACAGTAAACTTCCCTTATTGCAATCCATTTTCTATAACATAATTTTTGATCTCAATATTTTTGTCATTATGTGCCATATAGAACGAGTTTTCATAGATCATACTCAGTTAATGAGTAAATAAAGTACATATTATAAAAAATTTATTTATTGCATACTTATAGGCGGATATTTGATTAAAACCAAAATTTGAACTGTTGTTGTTATTTTATATTGTTAAAGAACGTCAAATTAATTACTAATGTGAGACTTATAACCAAATACAGTTAAATATTTGGCGAAAAATAATTACTAGTTTATAACAAAACTCTAGATTCCTTATTTAGTTATAAATGAATTTGAAAATAACCAGTTTAGATAACTTTGTATCCATTTAATCAGTTCATATTTAAAGTTCAATTCAGTTTTGCACTGTTTCTTTTATACCAAATAAATTTTGCATTTTTATTTAAGAAATAAAGACAAAAAGCAATAAAATGTTTTTTTTTTTTATTATTATTATTATAAACATTTCCTTATTTATCAAACATTAGAAAATATTTTAATATTATGTATGTACTCTTCTTTTAAAATATTATTATATCATAAAAATCATATAAAGCACAGATGTCCTCAAAATTGTTAATAAGTCATAATATTTAAAATATTTTGTTTTTATATTTATTTTTGAATTTCTAAACAAAGTAGAAAATAATAACAAAACCATTTTATTAACGTGAATGTTATTATTAACAATACTATAAAAATAAAATTTTCCATTTTCTTTCACAATGTCTTTATAAAATCATGATACCTAAATGATATTATACTCTTAAACTATAAGGCGCATTTTATTTAATGTTATTATGAATTTCTTATTCCGTTAGCCATTGGTGTGCAAAAAAATTAAAAGCCAGTTGAAGTTAAAATGGTTTGCCATCTTGATATTATATTTTTCAAATTTAATTTTTATTTTCATAATTTTCAACCACTTTTTTCGTAATATAAAGGTAAGTTGTATAATCCTAGTGTCATTAAGTGATTGTGTTTTGTAAGATTAGGTGATCAGATAGTTGATGTTCAGGAGTTTTCTCAGAAAATTGCTGTGAAAGTAGTTTCAAATCAAAACTCCAAATATTAAGTTTAAAAATTACCAATATGACTCTTCCTAATTAATTATGACAATGTTTTACTTGGCGCTTACGTACTAGTTTTAGTCTTAAATGTCAATTTACTGTTTAGAAAATGAAATTTGGCTCGCATATTGTCTTGAGAAGTTTATTTAAAAAAAAATTAAGGAGAAAGGAGGGAAGTATGATTGCTCTAGAAATAAACTAAGTACAAATGAAATTAGAAGGCAAATATGAGTTAACTGCTTTATAGTCTGAAATACCTTTCATATTGGAACTATTCTTTAACAGAAAACCGCTTCTTCTGTTGAAACTTGTTTAATGCCAACAGCCAGATCTTTCTTAGATTATTCGCCGGCGCTGGTGATAATGTGGTCTGTAAAACACATAGTACAGGTTTTCGTTAGATTGCGGCGATGAATAGCGATAATTAATTACCAGATAACTTAATTTACTAAAACTAAAATCAATTGAACATCCCTTTCATTTATTAAGACATTTAATTATAATTTTTTTAGCTAATCTAATTATAGCACATATTACGTACATGTACATGGACGTCTACTTCAGACTTAAGTTTAAAACACATTACAGTCTGAACTGATAAGAATAAAACTTGTTCCTTATTTCAAAATTTGTGAATTAGGCATTATCTACTAGTCGACTTTTACACTGAATAACTTATTTGGGAGCATAATTAATTAATAGCATTCATTTGATGGACTGGCTACACTGGTTAAAATTTTGGAAAAATTGTTTGTTCACATTACGATCATATCCATGCAAACTTTTGTAGTTTATATCGTATTCAGTGGAGTAGCGACTAGGGAATCAATGTATTTTTAAAATTTTTGTAAATTGTTATTATCAAAATCTAAGTCCCAATGTACCCCGAACAACTGTATTTCATTTTATTTCCTATTTTTTATTTTCTACTTTAATATAATTATGTTCATAATAAAAAAATCAAAATGATGTTATTAAAACTTTGAACTTTCCCTTCAATTTTTGAAATTAAATTACACCGAGTTATAACTAATCAGTCTGATATTCAAAACATTATTATATACCATGTATGATTATTTATTATATTTTTTTTTATTATTTTTGTCTATTATAAAATTTTTTTCAGCTTTTTTTTATTTTATTAAATTAAAAGAAAATTTTGTTACGCACTGCTTTTCATCACTCGTAAGTAAAAAAAAAAAAATAAAATTAAATAAAAAAATAAATTTTCATTTTATTTCATAATTTTATCGTAAAATAAAAAACTGGTAAAATTGAAATACAGAGTAAAAAAAATAACGGTATTTCCTCTTTTATTAAAAGTGATTATGTCCCTCTTTTTTTTATTTCGCAAAGAAGACTGTTTTTTTTTTGATGAATAATACTGTTTTCTTTTTCTATAGCAGCATTCTGTGATCACTCAAAATTCTGTACTGTGTACAAAAGAACAGTTAAGTTATAAAAAATGAAAGATTTTATAGCAATAAAAAAGTTTATAATAAAAAATCACAGTGGTAATGTGGACGTTGCACAATTTAATAAAACAATTGACCTAGACAATCAATAATTATATATGTATGTATGTGCATGTGTTTGTTTATTTTTATAAAGTAAGTATTAAATTGATTTGTGAAACAGGTGTACTTTTGATTTAATAAATGAAAACCATTAAAACCATTTGGAAAACGTACAGGTGGAAATTTGAAAAAAAGGAAAAAAGTTTTTTTTTTTTCCTAGGGCAATTAAAACAAGTGATGAAAAAAACCAAGGGTTTTTAAAAAAGCACATTTTCAAAATAATATAGTGTTTCATACTGATTATTTTATCGGAGTATAATGTTGAAGCTTCAATGTTAACGTTTTATTAAGGAAATATATACGTTGGTGACTAAGTTACTACTTACTTATAAAAACCGTAATTTTTTTAGTTTTTAAGTCCTAATAGCCCCTCTATGGGGAAGGTTGCCCAATTTATCAAGGATCTAATCCTCACTACTCCCCTTCCCCCAACTTTTTTAGGTTCAAGAAATTAAATTGTGAATTCTACCAAAATTTGGAATTTTATTTTGAATTTTACTATATAAGCAAAAATAGTTAAAACTGACAGACACTTTCTTCAATTTAAAGAACCACTTTTGAATTTAAGAAAATCTTTTAACATATGTTAAAGTATAATGTAGGACCTTAAAATTTTGTATATCAACAAAAAAAAATTTGAACGGGTATTCAAGTTACAGGTGTTTAAAAATAGCAAAATATCAATTTTCGAGCTCTAATAGCTGCTAAACAGGGGACGTGATAAAAAAATTTTGTTAACTGACTCCTACTAATTTTTGAAGTTCTAACTTCTCCCAAAATTCCAAGACCCCAGTTGGAACCGTTTAGGAGATATGTGGGGCCAAAAATTTTGCATAATGATAAATTTTAGTACCGTATGGCAACCCTCTACATTTAAGGGATATATTTTTGTAAAGCGTAAGAATGCAGCTCTCTTCTACCGTTTTTAGATTGAAAATATAGCTAACAGAACTCTTATTATATCAATTTAAATATAGGGCTTTTTTGAAATTTGCGGGGGCTGTAGCTTCGTCACCTTTTAAAATTAAGAAAAACCTTTGACACATGTTGAAATATATTTAAAAAACTTTCAATTTTGCAAATCACAAAAAAAAAATTTGAACGGGTATTCAAGTTACAGGTGTTTAAAAATAGCAAAATTTAAATTTTCGGGCCCATATAGCTGCAAAACAGGGGACGTGACAAAAAAAATTTGTTAACAGACTTCTATTTATTTCTAAGGATCTAACTACTCCCAAAATTTCAAGACCCTAGCTTGGCCCGTATAGAAGATATGTGTAACTAAAAATTTTGCAAAAATTGAGTTTTGCATAATGGTAAATTTTCGTACCGTATAGCAACCCTAAACATTTGTCTTTTAAAAATTTATAAAGTTTATAAAACCAGCTATCTTTTGCCGTTTTTAGATTGAAAATACACCTAATAGAACTCTTGTTATAACAATTTGAATATATGGCTTTTCCCAACTTTGGAGGGCTGCAGCTCCGTAACGGGTGGGGCTACAGAAAAAAATTCTTATACGAAATAATTTTTTTTGTAATACCTACTCGTGGTTAAAATTTCTTTTCTCTATTTCAAACGATGTAAAAGTTTTAGTAAACATACGGACAGACAGACAGACAGACAGACAGACGGACGGACGGACGGACAGAGTGAAACTATATAGGCACATTTTTACAAAATTTTTTGAAAATGTGCTAAAAATGTTTTACCGTTTCTAGAATCATAGTTATTACCTATATGTTATATGTTGTACATGTATTATGTTTCAATATTGATAGATGGGATCGTATATGGTCTTGTGTCTTGTTAAGTCTTCAGTTCCTTATGTAAATTAAGTTGTATCACAAAATCATTCCTAAAGCTTGGGTAAAAAAGGGTTGTGGTTTTGGTTTGTTAGAGGCGCCGCACACTTTCCATAGAAACTACATACAGTTCTGACAGGTGGGTCTTGAAGCTTCCTCGGAAAAAAAACCACGCATTTACCGTTTTATTTTCAGCTTTAATATAGATTTTAATAATGTTATAAAATGGATCCTTTGACTCAAATTGCTGCTTGCGTAGTAGAGTTATTTCACTTAAAATGCGTTTAACTGCTATTACCTTGATTTTAATATTTATTTCAATGGTTAGTTGATCATTGAAAGATTGGTTAAGAAGATGTGGAAGGTTAGCTAAGAACGTCTAATGTATAAGTACTAAACAGCCATCTAACAGTATCCTGTATGTGAGTTTTAAAAAGAAAATACATAATGAAACAATTATTATATGCAAAGTACCTATTAGTTGAATTTAATAGCTAGAAGATATTTTTGAAGATTGAATCCTGTTATAGTGACTTATACTAAGTAATCTGAGGAACTGGCCATATTTTGAGATAGTGCTTTATAGACTAATACGTATTAATAACCATTATCGATATAGAGAAATTGTAAGAATTGTAAGAAGTGGTTTTGTTGAAAATATTTTAAATCCATTAAAAGAGGCGCCGTGAAATAAAGCCATACGAAATAAAGCCATAAAATGACATTATGGCTTTCTTTCGCATTCAAATGCGAAATAAAGCCATATCGCTAATTTTTTCGCGTATGGCTTTAATTCGCATTCAATTGCGAAATAAAGCCTTATGGCTTTATTTCGCATTTAAAAATGTAATTTTATTTGTGAAAATAGAAGCAATTTAATTTTCCAAACTTTTTTATTTAAATAGTTAGGAAGGAGTTTTAGAGTTGGTTTCAAAAGCAGGGTTTTACGCTTTTTCCAGAATATTTATATATGTGTATATGTGGGATTCTCAATTAGGAGGGATTTTAGAGTTAAATTCAAAAGCAGGATTGCCGCTTTTTCCAGAATATTTATATATGTGTATATATGGGATTGTTAGTTGGATTCAAAAGCAGGGCTTTACGCTTTTTCCAGAATATTTATATATACGTGTATATGTGGGATTCTCAATTAGGAGGGATTTTGGAGTTGAATTCAAAAGCAGGATTGCCCCCTTTTCCAGAATATTTATATTTATTAATTAGGGTTGATTATTTTTTGTATGAAATAGCTATGCCGAATTCTCATACCATTCTTTTCATTATAGTGTTGGATTCAAAATCTAGTTTCAATAATTGAGTTAGCGGGGGTTCGGGGGCGGCAGCCCCCGTAATGAAAATATAATATTATTTAACATGTTTTATTACAGTGTATTAAAAAAATTAGAAACTTATTAATTTTTTTAATGAATTAGGTATCCGAATTCTTATACCATTCTTTTCATTTTAGTGTTGGATTCAAAATCTAGCTTCAATAATTGAGTTAGCGGGGGGGTAATGATTAATAATGGTTTTGAACCCTAGAATAACCCCTAGTTCTATGGCAGGTTATTAGCGAAACACCCTGTATTTATCATTTATAACTGCACTTAATTATCAATTTCTATTTTTTTTTTACTTTGTTTACTATTAAACTAGAATTTGTATCAATTTTACTATATGGCTTTATTTCGTAAAATTTTAGAAAATGATATGGCTTTATTTCGCATTCAAATGCGAAATAAAGCCATACGCGAAAAAATTGGCGATATGGCTTTGAATGCGAAATAAAGCCATAATGTCATTTTATGGCTTTATTTCATATGGCTTTATTTCGCGCCACCTTAAAAGAGGCCTTCGACATTGTGTGGTAGAAAAAAAGTGGGTAAAAAACTATCCATAAACAAACTGACGGACAGCTTAACATCATTTTCCTTTATTAAGAATTTTCATAAACTAAAAAAGATAAACTTACTATAGCAGATACAAAGTGGGATTTAAATTTAATCAAATCAATTTTCTTTTTCATTTGTTATCTTTCAATTTATTGGAATATTATTGGGGTTTTCCTTTGTATTTCCTTTTCATTTTTCCTTTTCCTATATTGAATTTTGTTACGTAATTGATTACTTTATAATAAAGTTTAATCAATATTTTTGTATAGTTTTATGTTTTTTTTTTTGAATTTAAAAAAATAATAATATTTGTATTACAATTGATTTAATTTTAAATTTATAGAGGGTTTATAAATTTATTTATAGATTTTATAAAAGAGATAATTTAAAAATAATATTTTTGTTGAAACAAAAAATTGTGCAATAAAAGTTTCATTTAATTTTTCATTTAAAGCTGTAGTTGATTCTACGTTTAATTAGAATCAAGGAGAAGAGCCTGTAATCATTTATATTCTTCATATTGCATTAAAAGTTTTATAAAATCTTTCGGAACTTGATGTTTTTGCTATTTGTTTTGCTGATTTGTCCAAATTCATGGTTTTAAATGCATTTGTAGTAGACCATTTCGGAGTGGATATTTTGGGGTTCGATATTTTGAAAGTTGACGCCAATTTCCAGAAACACATTTTGCTGAAAAATTTTTTGTCAAAATTGTATCCTTTTTGTTAAAAATCCTTTTGCGAAAGAAAATTTTATAAACTCTAAGTGTTTTTTTGTCAAATGACATCAGGCGAAATGTATTTTTGGTTATAGGCCAACTGCCATATAGACCCATTTGCAATAGTCTTGATTGAGTCGTTGCTAATTTGAATGCCAGTTTCAAGTTATCGTGTATTTTTAATTAAGGTAGCTTAGACTTAAGTCCTAACTCTACAAATTGCAAGGCCTGCGCTCGTTATAACTGAAAATTAACGTGAACATTTAACTTTAAGTTTTTTTAAAACTTCTTCAAAATATTGACGACCCCCGCCTTCTTAACTCAAAACATTGTTATCACCTATAAGTTATTGAAAATGGAGTGGCATAAGTCACTGCTAAAGGCATATGGAATCAATGGTTGCATACGTCAAAAGGGTAAAGGTAAACCAATAAAATAATATTTTCCCTATTATCTTCAAAACTTTCCAATTCACCACTTGTATAACACACCCTATTAGGCACTTTGTCAACTTCATACCAATAGACACCGAAAAATTATTCTAATAAATTAAATTTTGTTTTAAATTTTGATTAAAAAAAAAGAAACACTCAAAAATAAAAAAGAGAAAACTACATTTCACTTTCATTTAGATTTCACTTGATTTCATTTAGATTTTACGATGACCCACCCTGTACAAAAAAAAATAAAACAATATAAAAAGTTTTGTAACCTAAAAAAATTGACCTAGAGAGAAGAGAATAATATAGGAAAGGCAACTTTAAGATACAGTTACACTGTATGCCTATAAAACAGTTAAAAGGTAATAAAAAAAAAATAATAAATAGACATAAAAATATCAGGAAAAGTCATAAAAAATTTGAATACGACTAAAAAAGAGAAAAGAAATGAAATAATATGAATGAAAAGATAAATAAAAGAAGAATGGAAGAGAAGAAGGTGGCATAATATTGTAAAAAAATATCAGATATACCTATAATAAAAATGAATTTTGAAAAAAAAAAATATATTGTCTATTATCCTTGACAGGATAACGGTAAAAAATAGCGAATAGTAAAAAAAAGAGAATTTTGTAATTTTTTGCCTATTCCACAATATTCTTCAGGGAAAGTTCGTGGTACTTACAATTTATATAAAATTTGTTAGTCGAACTTAAGTAACCGTAGTCTTCAATTAGATTATTAGATTTCTATAGACAAAAATAGAGTAAAACTCTATAGGCCTAGATTATAGAATAAAAAAATAAGATCCCCGATTTTTGGAAAAGGAATTTTTGATTTGAGGATTTCAGGAGGATATAATACCCAATACCCATTCTATGAGATTTCTTCCCCAGCTTCGCTTCCTAAAACTTAAAATTTGTATTTATGTGTGAATTTGTGTTTAAGATCATGTGTTTGTGGCCAAAATAGATGCTCTGACTATGAGATTTCTAACTCACTTTAATGATTCTGAATTTTTTCAAGACTTTTATATTGAAACATGTATGTACCTAACACAAAAATTCTAAGAACAGAGGGATAGAAAGTTATAAAATTCGATTTTCCCCTTCTTTCAAAATAATGATTTTATTTGTGTACATATACATGTTTTGGAAATAGGCATACAGATTTTGTCATCGATTATCAAATGACTCTTAGTTTAGACCCTTAATCTCCAACAATGACTTTATAATCTAAAATCTTCCCTAATCAAAAATCTTGCATATTAGATAAAAATTTTAGAAAAAGATACCTATGCGACTTTTGACTTACTTCAAAGGTATACATATATAAGATATACAAATTATATACTGAGGTTCAATAAGATTTTTCAATAAGAAATCTCATTACAATGAGGTATCATCGGAGGTCTGATAGGTTCACTTTATTTTTATTAAACTTTAATTGCTAGGTTGTTTAGGCTCCAACATTAACTACATGAATCTCCTACAATTTTTCTGGTGAACTTCAGATGTATTCCACCTTTACCAAAAAGAGATTGAATGTTAATAATTACTTCATCAATTATATATAATTAAGATTCTGTATATATTTTCAGATTAAAGGGGTAAGGACAGATATGAATCAATGAACTGTTATCCTAACTGTCTTTGATAACTCATTGCATTTGTTCAATCGATTTCTTTTAAAACTAATGTATGTTTTTCTATAATTCAGTATTTCATATTTGAAATGCTACAAGATCTTAGATTGCATTAATGTAGTAGCTGCTTTTAGTGACAAGAGCGTCGATAAGAGCCTACGGTAGAAAAATATATAAATGATTTAAATAGAGGTTTTTATATTAGAGCATCACTTTATAAATTTTCCACGCTATGCTCTTATCGACGCTCTTATCACTTATCGCATCTCCAACTTCAACGCACCCTTCGTAATGAAAATATTTTGTAACATCTTCCTCAATTTCAGGTATTTTGGAATTAGTTACCCTTATCTCCGAATTTGAACTTTAATGAAGCGTCAATTGAGCATTAGACCAATTTGTTTTAGGAAAATGACCAATATATCGAATTAACTATTTTGATACCTACATAAAGAAAATACCAAAATTGTGAAAATTTAAAAACAAAAATCTAGGTCTCATTTTTGCATTTATGATAAATAAAAATTTCTTTTCTATTTTTTGATTTGTTTTTGTTTTCTTTTTTTGCAGCCCCACCTGCCAAGTAAAATTTTAATATATCTGACTTTTCAAAATTTTATTTTTCATTTTTATATTTTTCGAAATTTCATTGTTTTTTTTTTTTTTTTTTGGGACTTCCTATTTTATTAAAAAGTAAAAAAAAAATGGTTTTTCATAGTTTTCCTCATTTTTTTCAAAAAAAAAAAAATAATAAAAAAATATAAAACAATTTTTTTCACAGATACAATTATGATACGGAAAAGGTATAGAGGAAAAAATAGAGGGAATTTTCACCTTGATTATCAATTGACAAAAGTGAAAATTATGTCATGCCAAAAATAAAAAGAATTCCAAAAAATAAAATAATAATAAAAAAAAAATAGTGAGGAAATTCTAAAATTCTTTTCATATTTTCAACTATAAAATTGAAATTTCAAAAATTTTTGAAACCCTTTTTATTTTTTTTTTAAAAAAAATGAGGAAGTGAAACTAATGATAAGTAAAAAATGAAATAGTTTTAGTTTTTTCTAACTGGTGTCTGTTAATGCCACGTAACCCTTTTTGATCTGATCTTGAATAGTAAATTTTAGGTGATATCTTTACGTTTTATGTCATTTATAATGAATGAAATCAACAATAGATAATAAAATAAGTATAATTAATTAGGTCAACAATTTAGTTTAGGAGTGTATTCAAATTTAGGAGTGTATTAAATTGTATGGAAAGAATATTAATATTCTAAAGTTAAATGAAAATTTTCCATTTTCCTTTCATTCTTTTGAATTTTTTGAATTATCATCATCACTCTACTATATTTTAATCAAGTGAATGGCACAGTCATTTAAGTTCTGATCCTTTGTTCAAGTTGTTTGATTTTAAACTGATTATCAAACTAATTCAGTTATCATTTGTCATTAGGATTGAATTTTAAAGGATAAATTAATTAATATTTTAATATTAATAATAAAATTTGTATATAATTTATACTAAGAATTAACAAAATGTAAACAAATAATTTAATTAATTTTTATAACTCACAGGCATGCAAATATAAATCAAATATTTTTGATATTATCACCTTTTAACCTAAATATAAAATTTTTAAAATATATAATGAAATTTGAAAAATATTCCGTTAATAATAATGTAGGGAGTGTTTCATTTTTCTAGCACTGCTAGACTCATCAGTTGGCATTGTAGTTTTAGAATTGTATAGACAATTCAAGTTTAAATTTTCAATTAATTTTAATACTGAAATGAAATTTTCAGAATTTCATCTGTGAGTTGTAAGAACAATCTGAAAATTTTGAGAGCTGATTTACATAAAACTATGATTAATAGTTAATTTTTCTTACAATAATTTTGAACAACTTATTTAACCTCAATTATCTTTATAAAGATTTAATGGAATGCAATATCCATTTTAATGCTATTGTCTACGCTCTATATCTAAATCAATTTCTAATATTTTGGACAGGAATGCCTACTGTACTTTTTGATCATTGTCTCTTCGATTGAAACGAAAGCTTCTACAGGTACAAATTTCATAATATTTATATTTTGATCATTAGCATAGAATATACATATAATTTTTGTCCAACTAGAAGTGATTCGTCCAACAAACGGTTAAATTACGGGAAATATCTTCGGATTCCTTTTGTTGTTTGCTTTTAAATCACGTGAAGAATCATTTCTGTTCCTACAATACATTCTTGTTTGAGATACAAAATTATAGGATCTTATTAACGGAATTCCAATTAAATATAACTCATTTAAAAAAAAACTTAAAGAAAGTGATAGGCTCGGTAGCTTCATTTTAAGGAAGAAGAGGAAGTAAAACTCTATTCCAAGGCTAATAAAAATAAATTTTGTTCTTTTTAATGAGTATATCGAAAGTCGTCTGCTTCGCCTCTTAAAGTTGTACTTAATTTTTTTTCAAGACTGTTTGAAAGGTGCTAGTTTAAAAAAAATTTCTTACCTAATGTAATCACTTGTAATTACTGTTATTTAAGATTAAGTCTGACCTTAGATGTGACTTTAAATCAAAATTAAAATGGAATATGGTGATTATATATGATTATACATTTTCTAGCCTAGTTTTTTTTTAATTTATTAAAGTAGCGACTGAAAAACGTTTCATCATTCCTTCTGCTCTCACTCCAAAATATTTAGCAATAAAAAACGAATATAAAATGTTAAAATTCCTCTTAAAAATTTCAACCTCCATTGCTCAAATAATTTAATTTATACTTTAATTTCATTTGATCGAATCATAATATATTGATTTAAAATTTAACTTTTGGGATTTTTAGCCAAAGAAAATAAAACAAAAAACCAATTTTAAATTAAAGAATATTAAATAACTAAAAACAAATATAAAAAAATATAATAAATTAATAAATAAAATATAAATGGACAGAAAATACAAAACAAAAGAAAAGAAAATATTTCGTATTACAAAAATTAATTGCAAATGACTTGTAAAAAAAAGGACGAAGGACTAGAAACAACAACAAAAAATACAAAAAAAATATTTGGAAATTTTTGCAATAATTCTTGTTTTACTTTAGATATTTTTTTTCTTGATTTGGTATTTTAGAAGGTTAATGGGAAGTTTTAAGATTTCTAAACAACGAATTACAAAAACAATAAGGAATTAGAAATAAAATTCCATTCAAAGAACTATACGGTTCAATTTTAGGATTGAATGGAATTATTCATAAAAATTTATTTGTTTTAAAGAGCTTAAGAGCATTATAAGAATAAAATACAAGTACAAAATATTGTGCTAAGTCAGTAAAGGTATTAAATTAGTCAAGATAGAGTCGAACTAAGCAGAAGAAAAGAAGGGTTTCTAGTTTAGTGTGTATAAATATAAAAAGTAATTTTTGATACCAAGCCTATGCTGGCCATAATTATTATAAAAATGCATTAGTATTCATAAATTATAAATAATTACAAGTACTTCTTTGGGGTACCTTTAAAACTTCTATTCATCATAAAAAATTAAAAAGTCCTTGAATATGTTCTTAAAAGTACTTATTATATTTCCAATTTTTATGTACTTTAATTAGTTTTCATAAGTACTAATATAAAGAATTATAAATTTAAAAGCTGTGCTGAGCATAAGATTTATTAATTCGATTGAAAGATACCATAGTGGTAATTACCAGACTTATAGAAGTACTTATTGTATTTTATTAGATTACTTAATACATATGATTCCTCTGTAATAGAAATAAAAACTTTTAACTACTATGAATCTAGGCTTAAATATTTAGACAACAATTATTGGTAATTTAAAACTAATCTATAATGTCTAAGTAAATAAAGTTTATTAGTAAGTTTCGTAGTATCATTTTAATTCCACTGAAATCTTTTTATATTTGCAAATACAAGTATTACGTCTACGACATGCAGACTTCTTCAGTACTTGTATGATATTGTATCTTAAATTATTTAATTAAGATTGAAATTACTTTAAAGTTACTTTACAAAGATTACTTTTTTGATTATAATCCATTTGTTTACCCTCGAACCATTACTGTACTCGAGAACTACTATCATAGATTATATATTTTGAATTACTTTAAAATTACTTTACTAAGATTACTTTTTTGATTCCATTGAAAAGCAATGAACTTTTTTTAATAATTACAGATTATTTTGTAGTAATCAAAAAATATCATAAATAATTATTTTCTATATTGGTTTTAAGTAATTGTTTATTATTTATTAAGTATTGATTACTTCTGGACTATTAATAATTGTAATCAAATAATTTTAAGTTTCATTGTAATTGTAATTAAGTAATCGTAATTGAAATATAATCATATAATCGCAATCTCACAAGTGTGGTAATTGCTTTTTTTGTATTGAAGAGAGTAAAGAGTAATCCCACAGTACGCGTTGCATTGATTCCAAAGGACGCGCTTTCAATATTTGAATATGTTACGATAATAAACAAAACGATTATTTAATTACACATTTATTTTAAACATTAAATATCATTGTAAAAATTTATAATACCAAAAAGGAATTAATAGAAAAAAATGGGGGTGTATGAAACAGATGAAGATGATGGCGCAATTATAAATTTTAACTCAAATCTTTTCCCCTCCTTGACATGCCTCTTTCTGAAATTCTGCCTCAATTTTTTCATCAGTTTCTTCCCATCTTCCCACATTTTCTGCAAATGGGTATAATGTTCATCTTCCATAAAAATGATTTTTATTTTTTATTTTCATACTTTAAAAAAAAAACACAAATTCTACGGTTTATTATGGAAAACCAAAAAATAACCAAACAAGGAAAGGGACAGAAAATATTACGAACATGACTGGTCATACTTTAATATTGGACCAACAAAATGAAAAAAAAAAACAATACGAAGTTTATGGACATTTTCTTTTTTTTTTTGGAATGTTTATATTCGTAACCGCTGGTATTTTGATTGATATAAAAATATATTTGATTCCTTGATAAGTTTCTCTTTCTATAGAATTCAATATTTGGAAGGGCGGAGGAATTAAAAAGGACGAAATATAATTATTCTAAAATTTTATTACTAAGCATAAGTTTCGAATTAAATATGGGTTCGTGCGGTTTTTTTAAAGGTTTAATTACTATGGATTTGAAATAATCTTTCGTTTTTTTTTTCTTGGACTTTAACAGGACCAAGACCAGCTAACATAAAAAAAAACTGAACTAAAAAAAAAAACATTCAGAAATTGAATTAATTGGTTTTCATTTAAAATATAGGAATTTAAATTGTAAATATTTAATTTTGTGGTCCTGGAAAATGAATTTAAATTTTTTTTTTGTAAATTCTATAAAAAATAAATATTGAAAGTAATTTTTCTTAAATTTTTATTATTTGTTTTATTTTGGACTTTTTTTGCTTGTTAATTACTGTATCAAATTTATTGAGGGTTTGTTGAATAAATACTTTGTTAAAAAAATTGTTTCAATCATTTGCCTATACATTTAGAAAAAAATGAACATTTGATACATCTGGTGAGGGATTTGAGTGATTAAGTTTCTAAAAGAAAATGGTGACCCCTGTAATATTTATTTAAATGACAATTAGAAGAAAAAAATTGAAATATAAGAGAAAATTCAAAATATGGGTAATTTTTATTTGGAATTTTTCATATAATTTAAAATTTTGACAAAATTTTCAATGGAAAATTGAAAATACTTGCAAATAAAAGGAAATTTTCTATTAAAACCTTTGCTCCATTATTCATTGCATGCAGCCCACGATTTTCCTTATTAAATTTTACAAGTATTTTAAATAGCTATTAAATATTCACAATCACAAACTTTTTGGGGAAATCTATATATATGGTGTAGTGTGATGAATTTATAGATAGAAATATGTAAATATGTCTTCTTATTCTGCAAGTGGGAAATTAAGATGTAATTTTTAGTTCGTTTTGAAATCGTGGTACATTAATGCTTTAATTAATAATTATATTAGTTATATCATGTAGCGTGCGTAAAATTTTGCAATAGATTTCATATTTTTAGAGAGATTATTCAGTATATTAAACGCTTATGGCGTTGAAAGTCCTAGTTGCCTTATCTGTTCTATGTTTAACGTACACTCAAAAATTCATCCTAAAATTATGCAAAATATGTAAATTCAAAATATCGTTTTCAAAAGACCAAAAAATTAGTAAGAAATGGGTCAGTGGCGTTCCAAAAGAGAAAGTGGTAAATTAAATAAATATATTAAATACTATTTGTATAATCACAAATATTATCCTAATCTTTTTTATACCCGTATGACTATATAGTCAAAGGGTATAATAAATTTGCCATTACATTTGTGACGCAGAGAAGGAAGGGTGGTAGATATAGACTCAAGTGTATGGATCGGATCAGAATTGAAAAATAAATTGATTTAGCTATGTATGTCCGTCCGTCCGTCCGTCCGTCTGTCCGTCCGCGCGATAACTCAAAAACTAAAGGAGCTAGGATCTTGAAATTTTCGCAAATTCGTTTTTTTGTAATAGCCGTCATCGCTATTTAAATCCAGCCATTTTGGTCCATGGTTTCGGGTAGCTGCCATACAACTTCTTTTTTTATATGAGTATTTTTCTGTACCTATTACAGCTGCGTGTCTGAAATTTTGCCAAAAGTAGTTTAGTTTTATGGCCAAAGTTTTTGCAAAATTTAGTTGGTCTAGTGCAGTGTGTTCGTGTAGCTGCCATACAACTTATTATTTTAATGAGCATTACTCTATACCTATTGAAGCTGGGTGTCTGAAATTTTGTCAAAAATAGTTTAGTGTAATGGCCAAAGTTTGTGCAAAATTAGGTTGGTCTACTGCAGAGGGTTTGAGTAGCTGCCATACAACTCCTTCTTTTATATGCGCATTATACTACACCTAATGAAGCTAGGTGTCTGAAATTTTGCCAAAAATAGTTTAGTGTAATGGCCAAAATTACAGCAAAATTTGGTTGGTCTACTGCAGAGGGTTCGAGTAGCTGCCATACAACTCCTTCTTTTATATGAGCATTACACTACACTTAATAAGCTGTACGTTTGAAATTTTGCCAAAAGTAATTAACCAGATGATATAATGTATATGTTACGGTCATACGGGTATCCCAGAGTTGACACAGTCTACTCTACTACACTCTTCCTCGTTTAATTTAATTTAATTTTCAAATTATGATATGTATAGTTTTCATTTATGATATGTAAATAAATAAATAAAAAAGGGTTAAAAGGGGGTTGGTAGTGAAGTTGGTAAGCATTTGACTTATTAATTGAGACAGTGCAAGTTCGACTGCCTATAGATCATATGTAAATGATATGTAAATATTTAATTATTGTTCAAAAATAATTTTTCTTTAAAATCCCCTTGGTAACCAAATAATGTTTAAAATACAGAAGAACCTTATTTTGGCCTGATAGCCGATGACATTCTTAATATTGCAAAATTAATGTGGCTTATAATATTAAATATAAATAAATAAATAAGTATAGAGTAAAGGTCTCGATGGCGTAGTAGTTAATATACCTGTCGTATCAATTGAAGAATTGCGGGTTTCACCCCCACACTACTAGTAATTTTTTTATACCCGTATGACTATATAGTCAAAGGGTATAATAAATTTGCCATTACGTTTGTGACGCAGAGAAGGAGGGGGGGGTAGATATAGACTCAAGTGTATGGATCGGTTCAGAATCGAAAAAAAATCAATTTAGCTATGTATGTCCGTCCGTCCGTCCGTCTGTCTGTCTGTCTGTCTGTCCGTCCGTCCGTCTGTCCGTCCGCACGATAACTCAAAAACTAAAGGAGCTAGGATCTTGAAATTTTCGTGAATTCGTTTTTTTGCAATAGCCGTCATCGCTATTTAAATCCAGCCATTTGGGTCCATGGGTTCGGGTGGCTGCCATACAACTTCTTTTTTTATGTGAGTATTTCTCTGTACCTATTACAGCTACGTGTCTGAAATTTTAGCAAAAGTAGTTTAGTGTAATGGCCAAAGTTACTGCAAAATTTGGTTGGTCTACTGCAAAGGGTTCGAGTAGCTGCCATACAACTTCTTATTTTATATGAACATTACTCTATACCTATTGAAGTTGGGTGTCTGAAATTTTGCCAAAAATAGTTTAGTGTAATGGCCAAAGTTACTGTAAAATTTGGTTAGTCTGCTGCAGAGGGTTTAAGTAGCTGCCATACAACTCCTTATTTTATATGAGCATTACTTTCCACCTAATGAAGCTGGGTGTCTGAATTTTTGCCAAAAATTGTTTAGTGTAATGGTCAAAGTTTCTGCAAAATTTGGTTGGTCTACGACAGAGGGTTCGAATAGCTGCCATACAACTCTTTATTTTATATGAGTATTCCACTACACTTAATAAAGCCAAAAGTATTTAACCGGATGATATAGTGTATATGTTACGGTCATACGGGTATCCCAGAGTTGACACAGTCTACTCTACTACACTCTTCCTCGTTTAAAAGAAATTTGCTGAAAAAAGGAATTTTCATTATATCCCCCCTTACGATCAAATAAAATTAAAGTAATATATTAAATACTGTTGGAACATTCTAAAAATATTATCCCAACCCTTTACCGATGATTTTAAAATACTGGAATATTAACATAAAGTAGGCAATAATAGAATATTCTAGAAACTAAATTATGTTGCATAATGTTAGACCGCATAGTGGAAGCAAAAACAAATATCATTTATAAAGAACAAGTGCTCCATAATGTCTACTCTATTTCTAAAAAATTAACAATAAGGTTTATGATTTTTTTGACATTTCACCATTCAATTTTTTAATTCTTAATTTAACTCTGCTGTTAAGTTATTAAACCCCACCTGCGAAATCGTATATTTTGTACAATACCTGAATAAATGAATTGTACATTTATAAAAAAAATCGATATTAGGAGATATAGTAATTTCAATTAAATCAACTTTTTTTAAACATTAGTTTTAAATAAATAAATAATTAATTAAAGCTGGTAAATATTGCATTGTCATCCAGCCCTGAAATAATAACGTTTCAAGTTTTCAGCTCGCTGGGAAGTTATATTAAAATCGAATGTAAAAGTGGTATCGAACAGCCACAGATGAGAGAGTGAGTTAATAAATCGAATTTGGTAAAAAACTTCCACAATTTACTTGTGTCAACTAAAAATAGAATATTTAATATTTTAAATTTTCTAAAAATAAATTCACATAGAATAAATTCTTATTTTAACTTCTAATTAATATTCCAAATATTATCATAAAACTAAAAACCATATCTTTTATTTCATAAAATATGAAATTTTATGCAAATTCCTACATAATACAAATCTAATTATTCCAGCTAATAAAAACAATTGCACTAACAATCGTATTTAAATTTAAAAAATAAACTAATATTAATTATTTTATTTTGCAACATTAGAACACTTTCCTTATCCAATATTCTTTAGAACGATTTATTCATATAATTATAACAATTTTATTTAAAATAATTAAAATTTTCTTTATTTCTACTAATTGAATAAAATTATTTTCCTTTTATTTAAATTTAATTATCAGAAAAACACATAGAATAAAAATAAAAATACTTTTAATTATATTTGAATTATTTCAATTGAGGTCGTCTTTAAATATCTTTTAAATTAAAATTGTATCTTAAAGTTTTTTTTTTTCTTTCTTATTTTATTTAAAATAAATCGACCACATGTTTACTACTACCGTATTCATAAATTAATATGAAAGTATTGGTTAAAAATATATATATATATATATATATATATATATATATATATATACTGTTATATCGTTAATTACAATAATAATATAATAGAGAACTTCCGTACTCTAGAAAAATTAAGGAAATTTTAATATTAAGGAAAATTTTCACACAAGAAAAACATAAAAAATACACATAATAAAAAGAAATTAGAGTATTGTACGATGTTATACAAAAACGCCCAAGGACATAACGCCTAAAAATCAGAATTGACAAATCGGATTGTGCGGTTTATAATATTAATTTCAAGTTTCCAAATTTGGACGACTTTTCATTATTAACTAAAATCTAAATCTGTTTAAACCAATTTATCCAAAAACTAAAAATGACAAGATGTCAAATCAATGTCAAATCAGCTTTTACCGTTTGACCCAGATTAATGTTAATATATACTTATTAATAGGTTTATTTGGGATTCTAAAATAATATGGTCTTTAAAGTTGGAAACAATATCAGATCTCTACACGTTTATAAGATATTTTTCTTTTTGCGAGGGTTGATGGAAATCATCGAAAGCTGCCCAGGGCTTCATTATACGGGGTTCATATGTTGGAATTGAACCAAATAAAACCACGCCCCTTTTTTAAAATCAAACTTGAAATGGACCTTAAATACGTTTAGTTTTTAAGATCGGAATTGTGAAGGAAATTAGGCTTAGAATTTGGGAATTTTATAAGACATACTGGTGTTACGGATTCGATTGTCTTCTTTTAAGGTGAAAGAAAAGAAATAAGAAAAATGTGAGATGCAAACGGAAGCTGAAGAATAGTTAATATTAAAAATGAAAAATTGGTACCTTTATAATGACTTTGTGTGCAAAAAGCACAGTTATTTAATTGAAGCAGTGAAAAACAACAATATTTTTCGGATTTAAGTCCTTGTAACTCTTCAACTATGAAAAATAATAAAAAGTTTGGCAAATATTATGAATGTCCATTACTTAATCTTAAACGATTTTTCTATGTTATAAAAGAGCGAATATGTTGTAATTTTTGTTAAAAGTTTCCGAGTTAACTCTGCAGCAAGTTATTTCGGAAACCCTTAGGAATTCTATACAATTTTTTGTTTTTCGCATCAAGTTGGGAGTACCCTGTAAAATAAATTTTTTAATTCTATATACTAATATTTAAATCAAAATCTGGGGAATCTATACCATACATATTTATATAAAATCTATATAAATATTCTTGATAAAGGAAGTGCCGTTATTTTGACTCTGACTCGGAACTTTTTCGTTATTTATCAGAATCAAATGATGTTGGGCGAATTATCAAATTTCTGATATTTTTAGATGGTTTTTTAAAGAACCTCTTATTCCGTTATTTTATTTTCGGCTTATTTTTTTGGCCGTTATATTCTTGGGATATTTCTTATTCAACCTATTAGAATTCAACTATATTGTGCAATGCATTCTGATAATTGTTTTTTATTCTTTTAGAATAAGGTGGCACAGTTGGTTAGTATTTATGGTTAGTATTATAAAAAATTTAAATATAATAAAATATATATAGAAAAAATATGAATCAGTTTAGATTTTTCAATGGTATTATACTTAAAATAGCACTCTATTTAACATTGGTGTTGTTTTTGTTGTTTTTTTTCATATTAAGGTGAAAATAATAATTATTATATACTCTAGATATTATTTTTGTAATTTTTTTTTAAATCAAGTTTAGAGTACTTTAAGCAATGGTAACTATATCATAATAATTTACGTTAATTTCATAATTTTCTCAACATTTCATAAATTTTATATTATTTTTTTGTACTTTATTATGTTTAAACATATTAAATAATAATGTAGAGAATGAAATAAATATCTTGGTCTAGTATTATGAGAATATGAGACCGATTAAAAATATTATACTATGGAATAAAAATTTATGCAAACAGATGAATATTGAAATATAAAATATATTTTATTATAATAATGTTGATTTTTTTTTGTTTTATAATAATAGTAATTTACTTTTAAAATTATAATTTTTCAATATTATAAGCGTTATTATAATAACGGTAATTTATAACTTGTTTTAAAGGTAATTAAATACTGTATTTAGTATTATAATTTGGTGAATCACCTACGCTTCTGTTGTTGATTATGATCAGATATCATTGCCATGTACAACGGCTTCAAAATTTTGAAGTTATTAAATTAAATAAATAATGAGTGCTTTAGTAACACTTTTCAGAATATCTTAAATCTTTAAGATATATTAAACTCCATGACCATTGTCCATATACTAAACCATCCTCTAAATAATCAAAAATATGAGTTATATGGCATTCTATATCTGTGAGTTGTATTTTTTTTTTTCCTGTTACTCCTCTAGGGAGCATAGGGCTTCCACTTGAAGTCTCCATTGGTCTCTGTTTAACGCTATCTCTTCAACTGTGTTCCAGGACAAATCGCATCCGTATAATTCATCTAAGACGGTACGCTTCCAGGTCATTCTAGGTCGACCTCTTCTTCTCGAGCCTCCTTGTGGGTTCCAGCACAGCGCAACTCTAGTTATGGCACTTTCGTCTTGTCTCAAGGTGTGCCTAATCCATTTCCATCTTCTTCTGGTAATTCGCTTTATAATGGGTTCTTCTTTTGCCAGATCCCATAGATCTTTGTTGCTAATTCTATTCGGCCAGAAGATTCTGTATATGATTCTTAGGTGTTTATTTATGAAAACTTGTAGCTTATTTTTGATGGAGTTTGTTAGCAACCATGACTCGCTTCCATATGTTAGTGTGGATTTTACACAGGAGTTGAATATCCTTATTTTTGTTCTTCTCGAAATTTGGTTACTGTTCCATATTGGTCGAAGCCTACCGATTGCTGCTCTTGCCTTGTTAATCCGATTCTGGACATCTTCACTTGTTCGTCCTGTAGGAGTTATTATGCTACCAAGGTAGCAGAATTCGTCTACGATGTCTATGGGGTAGCCTTTTAGTGTTATGGGAGAGCTGTTTGGGCAGTGAACATACTTTGCTTTGGTTTTACTTATGTTTATTTCAAGCCCTTTACTGAGCTGCTTGTTGCAAAATGGAGTGAGTTGTATTATTAAATTAAATTAATTGTTTATATTTTTATACTATTGCAATTTTTATTAAAGATATACGATTATCAATTATTGATTAAGCCTTAAATTTGACCCAAATGACGAATGGTAACTGAGTCTAGTCGAAAAACAAATAAAAGCTTTTTTCATTTCACTCATATTCAAACCCGAGCTTTTCGCATCAGTACTCTAAGCACTGTGCCATCCAGCCTTTCAATTAAATATAACAAAAATATTAAATTTTATTCATAATCATTGTTCATATATCAGGCCATGTGCTGTATATAATATCAAATAAATCTTTTTACGCTTTTCTTAAGTATTTTAGAAATTCGTTTTTAGAATTTTTATTTTATTCAAACGCTTCAACCGAATTGCTTTAATTGTGTGCTCAAATATTTGAGATTAAGATTATAGAATCTCTACTCAAATATTTAAGTTTCGGAATAATTTAATTAAAGCGCTATTAATCAATCTTTAATATTTTTAGATTTCGATTTAGAAAAATTTTTTCATAACAGTAAATATTATAAACAAATTTAATGGCCCTTTTTTTCTCGCCTGTTGGCCAGTTTTACATTTTTATTTGTCAAATTGAATTAGTTTTTGACGCTCTGGTTTTTAAGGATTAAAGTGGAGCATCTATAGCTCGTGTATTTTTACTCTTATACAACTCTTAAATTCTTACACTTAAGCTTACACTTTGCCATATAGCTCTTATATTTTTATATATTCGTGGGTTGTGTGTGTTTCAACTATTAACATTAGGGGACACATTTTTCAAAACTGTTTCAAAAATACAATTTTAAGTTTCCTATTAATTTAACACTTACTCTTATCATAGCTTAAAGATCAACCATCAACTTACAATTTACTTAGTTTCTAACATTTTTCTAAACATAATATATAATTTAGCCATGAATTCCCAAATGAATTATAAACAGTTTGTACGAACAATTACTAACATTTAAGTTTAAAAGTTTTTTAAAAGAATAAAATTTTCTTAGCAATTTAGCACAGGAAACATTGAAATATTATCAATTTCTTTTTTTTTTTAAATTTGTTTTTTATACTCATTTTTTTTAATATCCGAGTACCTACAGTATATTTTCATTTTAAAAAAAAAATATTAGTTGGTTGGTTGTATTTAATCTCCTACAGGCGTGATATTTCTTTTATTATTATTTTTTTTACTTTTTTTTATTCGCTTAAATAAAGATATAGGAGAAGGTTAATTTAAAAAATTATTGCACATACTTTTCGCCTTAAAAAAACAGAAAACAGCTTGTCTTAAATAATGCCTACTTTATAATATTTTCTAATATAACCATATTTTTTTATTCTCGTAGTATTAAAAAAAAAACCATTTTTCTTTATTTTTTTTTTACTTCCTTATATGGTGAAATAAATCTTGGTACTTAAGAAACCATTATACATTTTTAAAAAAGTTGAATAAAAAAAATACAACAGTATTGCTTTTTGTTTCTTAAGTTATACATGTGTATGTACATTTTTTGTTTTTACATATAAAGTAGTAGAAAAACATTAAAAAAAAAAAATTAAAAAAAAAAAAGGAAAATTTGTTATATTTTTTTTGGAAGAAAAAAAGTAAAAAAGAATTAACTGCACTTGTACAACAATTTTATTATAATAATCATACAAGTATAATATTAAAACCAAAAAAATGAAAATAAAAAAATTATAAAAACAAAGAAAAACAATAAAAGGAGTGTAATAAAAAGTAAAATTTTAAATCGTTACTATGACAACAGTTAAAGACATTTTTTTTTAATAATGAGATAAACGAATTTTATAATGAGTAGATTACATTGTATATAATCTTGTATCCTATAAGTATGTAATAAGCTTTTTTCTTTTGAGTTTACATTATACTTCTCAAGAACTTTCATCCTCTTGCTAATATTTTATTTGATTAAATGATTAAATTTATTATGTATATTATATTAATAATTTAATTTTAATAAAAAATTTATTTATTTTTTAACGTTGTTAAGTAAATTTCCGTTGAAATTCAATGAAAATTTGAAAATTTAAAGCGTGTATTGAGTTTACCCTAAAAGTATGCAATTTATATTATTGTTTATTAGCTTTAGCTGAATAGAACTTTGAAAGTCAAGATCATATGTTATAAAAAACTTATAAGATCGTTCTCCCCTATGCAGCTCCAATATGTTATAATATTAGTGTTAATACAATGGAGAAACTTTGCAAATTCGAAAGAAAGTGCATAAGAGTATGCAATTATTAAGTAATACAGTAAGACCAACACTAATTATTTTTTTAATTCAAATAAATAAATATAGAAAAAGTCAAACATGACACGAATTGACAATTTTATTATAAAATTAATCGGAAATCATTTTGATAGAGTATAAGTGTGAAGTAATGCTGAAAATAGTTTAATATCACATATTTATTATCATAACGAGGAGTATATTAAAAAAAATTAATGTCGCCGTACAGTGCACCCATATTTTATTTATTTGGATAAAGAAAACTATTTGTAAAACTAAAATCATGTGTCTCTATTAATTCATTATAATAGAAGGGCTACATGCAAAATAATTGAAAAAATGGTAAAATTAGTCCTCAAGACTTAAGATTTGACATACATATCCCTTAAAAGTATACATTAGTGGTTAAAAAGAGCATAGTAATATTACATTATACAAATAAGTTTCAGGAATTAGGGTTGGTTAGAATAAGTTTTATTATTAAAGTAAGATAAAATAATGGTTTTTTTTTTAAATTTTATCACCTATAAATAAAATTTAGAAAAAAATATGAGTAATAAGTCATTATAAAAATGAATATATTATAAAAATAAAAATATTGAAAAAATTCCAAATAAAGGTAATTACAAAATATTTAACTTTGAAATTTTAGCTTGAATTTTCTTTGAAATTTATTTTAACTCTGAACATTCTAACCATCTACAAAAATTTCCTAAAAGTATGCAATTTTTTATTATTGTTTACTAACATTGCAGTTTTCTTTAAAAACGGTTCGGATACTTTGATTTCGCACTGATTAAGCAAATGGTCTATTAACTGAAAGAGAGAGAGAACATTCAAATATCGCACACGTCACATATCAGTGTTTAAGTTTTAGCAATACTACAATAACATACAGGTTAATGTTAAAAGTGTCAAACTTCGTTTTAATTTTGTTTTTGTAAATAGATTTTAAGTTATAATTTCTACGTTAAAGATACCATACATTGAAACAATGAATGAGCTATTTCTTTTTCTACCAGTGCATTAAATTCAGCTTACTTCTCGCTCTATTGACGCCCAATTCAATCAGATTGAAAATCAATTACTTTTAACTGCTAAAAATCGATTTTAAGAACCAAATCACTTATATTTAAGTCAATTTCATTGAAATGTCTCTTGAAAAATTTAATGATAAAAAAATCCTTTGCTTACAGTCATCGTTTCTATGACCTTAAGTTGCATTTTAGGTTCAAATATTACTGAAGCTATATTTTTTTTTCATTTAACATTTATAAAATGCTAAAAACGTTATTATATATTTTGATGACTCAAATTAGGACGAACAATTAAACAGACATACTTCATACCAAATACAATTTTTTAAAACTAAGCTGTTTTTAAAATTATGTTTCCAAATTAAAATCAAATAAAACAAGGAAACTTCTACAAAAATAAAAGATATATATTTAAGGTATGCGAGTATTCAAGCGATGAAGAGAGGAAACCTAGAAAATATATAATAAATTCAAGATAGAAAATATACGAGCTTCTATTATTCCATTATTCTTCTTTAAGTACTTAAAACATTATACAAAAAAAAAAAAAAAAAAATAAAAAAACAAAAAAAGAAAATTATAATGAAAATCCTTTCCAACAAGGATTAATAATAGAAAGTCATGAAAATTTTTATTTTGCCTTTGTTTCTTTTTTTAAATTAACATTTCGTTTTTTTTTTTGTTTTTTTTTTTTTTGTAAGAAAACATTTTGAGAAAAAATAAGAAAATTTGAATTATACTTGGATTTCAAAGTTATTTTAAAAATATTTTTTTTTTGCTATTCTTTCGAGTCTGTTTCTGGCTTAAGTTTGAAAATACATTCAAAGCTTGAAGGTTTTTTTTTCAATGGAAATATGTTCACAATATTAAAAAAATATCCTTCTTATTTATTTTTTTTTTTTGCTTAAAGGACAAGGAAATAAAAATTTCTTTAAAACAAAATTGTAAACTCGGAAATAACTTGATATTTTTTACTTAATTTGTAAGTCAAAGTAAATTTAAAAAAAAAAAATAAGTTCTGTAATTGTTTTTATTTTTATAAACTTTAACACTATAGGGTTGAAAAAGTAAATTATAACAAAGACTTTTTACCTGTGTGATTTTTTTTAAAATAATCGTTTTTTAATTATTTTAAAAACAAATCTAATTAATTAAAAATAATTGATTATATTTTGTAAGACGTATAAGGAGGGAGATATATAAATTAATTTTTTGGTGATAAAGGGTGATTTAAAATATTAATTTATGCATTCTTTTGTTTGTCTTTTTATGTCTTTACGGAAACTTATTAGCAATTTAAATAATTTACATCATAATTCTCCAGTACTTCATCCTTTTATCAATATGTTATTTCATTAAATTATAAAATTTAATATGTAGTTATATTGATAATTTAATTTTATTAAACATAAATTTATTTTTTTTTTAACGTGGTTAACTGATTTTCCTTTGAAATTGAATGTAAATTTGAAAATTTAAAGTGTGTATTGAGTTTACCCTAAAAGTATGCAATATATATTATTGTTTATTAGTTGTAGCTGAAATTAACTTTGAAAGTCAACATCATATCTATGATAGAGCATTAAATACTCCAGAAAATGGTTTAATATCGCATATATTCTACCACAATGAGGAGTACATCAAGAAGACTTTGCTCACGGGCTTCATAGCCCCTGAGCATTTCATCTTCTTAGACAAGTATGGTTATATACAAAATCAAAATCATGTCTCTATACTATTTCATTATAGTAGACGGGCTACATGTAAAAAAATTGAATATGATCCAGGTAACATCAATCCAGATAATATGAAATATGACATGTCTATACCAGATAAAGACAAATCAATTAGAAATAATTATTGGTGGTTAAGCACTTCATAAAAAAAAAAAATAAGCATAAAAGAATTATTAGATTAGTGTTATTTTAATATTAAAATAATACATGCTAGTTTATAAGTTTTTTTAATTAGTTGTAAGAATAGGGTAAGTTAGGTTAGGGTTTTATTACAAAAAAAAAAAAATGTAAAAATTGCGTTTTTAAATTTTTTGCAATTAATTAAAATTTTGAAATTAATACATACTTAAAAGTATGATTAAAATATTATTAAGAGTTCATAATAATTATTAAGAATAACTATTTAACATAAAAAAAACACTTCATTTTTTACATGTTAATTTTTAATATAAGAAAAACTCTTTTTTGTTAACTATTTTTGTTGGTTAAGGTATTATAAGAATGTAAGAAAATAACAAAATAAAAGTTCAACTAAAAAAAAAAAAAAAAGTCAACATCATATGTTATAAGACATTTATAAGGCTAATTCTCACCTATGCAGCTCCAATCTAATACAATATAATAATTAATTTATATAGGTACCTATAGGGTGATCTTAAATATTAATTTATGCATTATTTCGTTTGTCTTCTTATTTTTTTACAGGAACTTATTAGCCGCTTAAATAAGTCTGTGAAACAGGATAGATCAACAGACAGATTCAATTTGAAAATAACTTTAGTATAAAAATTTTGCAATTAAGCCTCGCCTATTCTTTTTTTCTTTGCCACTCCTTTTCTTTTGACACCTTAAATTATTTCTTTTATTTCTTGTTTCATGACTCTTTAAAAAATTTAAAAAGAAAAAATATACATTTCAAAATAAAATTGACATTTGTAAATTTTCTGTCATTCACTTCAAAAACTGTTAAATATTTTTTTTATGTCTTCCTTTTTTTTACAGTCTATTTTTGTTCTCTGCTCTTCAACTTTTCATTGTATAATTTTATGTACGTTTAAACGTTGAACTTACTATTCACTACATAATAATGATAATGGTGAGAACATAAAATCTGATCTGTCAAAAATATTACCGTTTGTTTATTGTGTTTTCATTTTTAAAATGTTCCTATGCCACACAATATATTTGTATATTTGTATATAACATTTATATTACAATTGATGAGATATTGTAAAAATTTACGATTTTTTAAACATTTTTATACATACATATGTAGGTTTATTTTATAACAGTATATTTATCATTACTATGTCAACATGTATGTATATATGAGAAAATATTTTTATGAAATTCAACATTAAAAAGCAAAAAGTGAGAGTGAGGTTTTTTGTTTGTCAAAAAAAAAAAAAACAAAATAAACAGTCAAGGAAACAGTAAACCAAGATTTACGGTTATAGATTACTAAAATATTACCGTAAGCGAATTAAGATTTTATTTTTTTTTTATTATATTACAACAAAATCAAAATTTTTTAAAAATATGTAGAGAAAAAAAATTATTTTGATTTAAAAAACGCTTTTTATGGTAAAATTTAATTTTGAAAATAAAAAATAAGAGTTATATTGCAAGAATTAAAATAAAATGAATAATGGATTTTAAAAAAAAAATAACATAAAAATTAATATCATGAAACTAAATTGTAGTAAATAATCAGCGATAAAACCTATTTTACCAATGAGTATATTATTTACGTATTCTTTAATTTTGCACTTGAGAAAAATCTAAATTTATGATACCCTATTCTTTTATTTTGAAGAACAACTGGTTAAATACTTTATAGATAGTCGTTCAATTTTTACTTTATTTCCTTATGTTATTCCTTCCAAAAACTTTGACAGCTGAAATTATTTACAATTAATTAAATCGAAGATACTTGTCAAGTGAACTAAGTAATCAAAGTAATCAAATAATAGTATCGATTTAAGGAATTTTTATTCTGTTTCATTATGCCTTGGCCACAATGGTTGCAGTCATGACGCAGCATCGCAGTTGCAAAATATCAATAAACGTTTCAAGCGCAATGCAAAATGTTGAAAGCGTTAAAGTGGCATTTAATGTAAAAAAATTAAGTAAACAAATATAATTATATATAACAAAACAATTATTTATGTAATAAATAATTTTAATTTTTAATTTTTATAATTCTAATTTCTCAAAGTTCAAACTAAAAAGTAATAACAAATATAAATGCTTGACAAAACTTAAACAATTAACTGTCAAAGAAGCGCAGAAGTTAAAAGTTAATTAACTTTTGCGTCAAGGCTGCGTTGAAACTTTATTATTATTTTGATTATGTGCATTTCCGGTGTTTGTCATATGCTTAACTCTTGAAGTAGAATTTCAACGTTGTTGGCTGCACTCATTATGCTTAGCAGGTTAAATACTTTGATAGTTCACATATAAATATTCAAATGTCAATTTAACGTAAGGAAGTAATTTCATGGTATAACCACAAAATTCGGTACGTAGGCGTTTTGGTTCAACTTTGTGATTCCAATAGTTAGTCTCTAATATAATACATTAAGTCGGGACTTTTGATAAAGCAAGTACAAATTTTATGTAAAACGCTGATGAGGAAAAAGAGAAACTATTGCATCAACTCGTTAAATATATACGGCAAAAGTATGTTTGAAAAAAAACGAGGAAGAGTGTAGTAGAGTAGACTGTGTCAACTCTAGGATACCCGTATGACCGTTATATAAACATTATATCATTATTATTATAAACATTAATTAATTTTGGCAAAATTTCAAACATACCAGCTTTATTAGGTGAAATATAATGCTCATATAAAAGAAGGAGTTGTATGGCAGCTACTCGAACCTTCTGCAGTAGACCAACCAAATTTTGCAGTAACTTTGGCCATTACACTAAACTATTTTTGGCAAAATTTCAGACACCCAACTTCCATAGGTATAGATTAATGCTCATATAAAATAAGAAGTTGTATGGCAGCTACTCGAACCCTTTGCAGTAGACCAACCAATTATTGCAGTAACTTTGGCCATTACACTAAACTATTTTTGGCAAAATTTCAGACACCCACCTTTAATAGGTATAGAGTAATGCTCATATAAAAGAAGGAGTTGTATGGCAGCTACTCGAACTCACTGCAACAGAACAACCAAATTTTGCAGAAACTTTGGCCATAAAACTAAACTACTTTCGCCAAAATTTCAGACACGTAACTGTAATAGGTACAGAGAAATACTCATATAAAAAAAGAAGTTCTATGGCAGCCACCCGAACCCATAGACCAAAATGGCTGGATTTAAATAGCGATGACGGCTATTGCAAAAAAACGAATTTGTGAAAATTTCAAGATCCTAGCTCCTTTAATTTTTGAGCTATCGTGCGGACGAACGGACGGACAGACGGACGGACGGACGGACATACATAGCTAAATCGATTTTTTTTTTCGATTCTGATCCGATCCATACACTTGAGTTTATATCTACCCTCCCTCCTTCTCTGCGTCACAAACGTAATGGCAAATTTATTATACCCTTTGACTATATAGTCATACGGGTATAAATATACTTGGTTTAAATTGCCTAACATTGACTAAAAAATGTTATTAACAATTAAAAAATATAGAATTAATTTATTTATTTATAATTAGTACCATGACAATAGTAAATATTGCCTGATATTATTATAGTCCTTTGCTTATTTGGAATTTGGGCCTCTTAAATTAAATACATTCTAGTTATTTATAACCACAATATTAATTATTTGCTTTATTTTTATATTTGTATATTTAAATTATATTTGGTCACCATGGGGATTTGTAAAGAAAAATAATTTTTTCAAATTCATGACCCGTACAGGAATCGAACCCGCACTCCCTCGGTTAGTATGCCAAATGCTTACCCACTAAGACACCGGGGCACCTAGAAACAATTTTTATTAAAACATCATAAAAACGTTCAAGAAATATTCAAAAAAACTATAAAATTTTTAGAAATCTATAAAAAGTTTATCTAAAGATTTTAAACTTCAAAACAAAAAAACGAGATCAAAATCAAAATAAAGCTAATTACCTTTGAAAAAATAAATCGATTTTTATTACATATTATTGTATCAATAAAATAAAATTCTAAAATTTATTGAAATATTTTATTTTATTTAATAATTTCTTTTATAACCTTTTATAAGACATAATAAATGACAATTTTTGTAATATTTTCTAAAAAAGAATTACAATCTTTTAAAACTTTTTAAATGTTTGTTAAAATTTACACCGTTTCACTAAATCTTTAAAAAAAATATATTTTAAATTATTTGAAATGGAATTAAATTGCTCTAAAAAACTTTTTTAATAGCCTGAATTTTTTTTCAATATACATTCAATTTAAAAAATCGGCATTTAGCAATATATGAAATGATAACCTATTTACCTGATTATATAACTTATTTTTTTTTAATTCCATCTAGCATAACCGTATCTTATCTTGTATAGTTTTTGGTAACTGTATATTTGTACGTATAAATTTCTAATTAAAATCGATTCAATTGAAAACATTAATATTCTACAGGACAATAAAAAGTGATAAATATTGGGTAGAAAAAAAAACTTATATAGTAACCACTGCAATATTAGGACATTCAATGTTCAATATTTTTTTTCATCTTACAACCAATACTGATTTTCAATACTTTTAATAGGAAAAAAAAAAGATGTTGCATTTAACATTTGAATCGATCAAAAGTTTTTCCTAATCCCTTTTTTTTTATCATCATTTCTTTCAATATTTTGGACCAAAATATTAAGAACATTTCCTGGTCACAAGAAATCTATATAATAAAAAATTCATATCACTAGGAAAACCACTAAATGCCTTTCGTTTACATTGAATGTTTACAGGGTGATTATTTGAAAATTTTAAGTTATATATAAAATATATAAAAATTAGAAAAGGTGGAAAACTTGGAGAATAACGAAAGCTGAGGTAACTGAAGTGAGTAGTAGAATACTTAGCAATAGGTTAACACAGAACTAGGCTTTTTTTTTGGATCAAAGCAGTACTTCGCAAAATTGAACGGAAAAAGTTTCCAAAATTTTTTTGGCTAATCATCGTGCCGATATGGGTTCTAAAGAAATTTTAATTCTGTTATTAACTGGTCATCAACTCCATTGTCAAAGAGCAGCAATTATGCCAAATTTGAAGTCAATCGGTTAAACTGTTATTATTTTAGAACAAAAAAGTTTAAATACTTGTAACACACCTACAACTTAGAGGTTCTTTAGAGCAAAAATCTTTAAATATAGATTTTTATGAAATTTGTATTTTTTTATTTTCATATATTTATTCTCTATATTTGAGTTGCAAGTTAAATTAAAAATTTTTTAAAACTCCGTCCGTCTCTTTTTACCTACGGCTGACTAAAAAATGTAAGCAAAAAAACAATAAAAGACAGCTGCTTTTGTAAGCTTTATAAACCGTTATCCAAAACTAAGTTTTTTATAGTTTTTGGCCTCTCATCACTTTTGAACGGCTCAATCTAGAAACTTGAAATTTTGGGAGAAGTTAGATCCTTAGAAATAAGTAAGAGTCGGTTAAGATCCTCGAGAATCACCAAAAGTTTGTTTTGTAAGAATTTCGGAACCGTCCCTATTGAATAGTTATTAGCACTTAAAAATTTCCCATTTTTATAATTCAGTAACTAAGTGACGAGTTCATATATTTCCAAAATTAAATGTTAACACTGAGGCTCCAGCATTATATTTCGACACTTGTTAACAGGTTTTTCTTGAGTTCATGCTGATTATAATTGAAGTATTGATTTGAATATTACATAAAATTATTAATGAACTCATGAAATATCTAAATTATAATATTATTATTTATTTTTATATATAGTTTTTACCATAAACTCAGTATGGAACACAATAAAATTTTGAAAATGTGCTTTTTTAAAAACCCTTGGTTTAATTCATCACTTGTTTAGATGAATTAAACCACCTTAATAGATGATTAAGTGTTTAAACATATTCAGGTATTTTATTATATATAAACTTTACTTATGGTGCATAATCCAACAGCGTTAGAACTATCAACTAATTACAACTGAAACTGTAATTATTGACATGAATAAACTGGGATTCAAGTGCTCATTGAGTGTAGCACAAAAATGAATTAGTGGATGCTTTGAAGTGATTTAAATTAAATAATTTAATTTAAAGTTAACAATTATAATATTCATTAAAAAATCCATTAGTTCTCTTGATTATCGTTCAACCTTAATAAATTCAATTATCTTGTCAACACCCTGTACTTTTCTATTAATATATATGTTAAAAGGATTTTCATCTTTATTCATTCGTTTCATTTCTCTATTGTCATTGCAGTACTGGACAATAAAAAAAAAAAACAAACAACAAAAAAAATTATCAAATAAAAAAGAAAGAGAAAGAATTATATCCAATTTACCGCATCATGTCACTTTCATAAACTATACGGAATCGATTGAAAGAATGAGATAAAAATAATAAAAGAAAAGGAAAGAAAAAAAAAAAGAAAAATAAAATAAAAAAAAAAAAAAAGTAATTCTTAACTGCATATCTATTGAGTTAAAAAGATTTTACAGAGATATTTTTATGTATTTATGGTTTGATAGGATTTTAAAGGCATGTTCTCTTCATTTCATCGAAAAAAAAAAGTTTAATTTTTTTTTTTTATATTTTCTTTCATTTTAAATTGAACTTTTAGTGTTCTAAAGATTGTGTGGAAACATTGGTAACCTTTTTCTAATTTGAAAAAATTTTCTTTCAATTTTATTTTTTTTTTTATTTTTTTTTCTGATTATTCATTGGTAATCATTCGCATTGATATCCATTCCACAATGTACTACACCAATTTTGTTGGTTGTCAATGATTTTGAACATAAGAATTTAATTCTTGTTTGAACTCATTTTTATATTTTTTTATAAAGATTTCTTCCTAGAAAATAAAATGAAAATAAAAAAAAAAAAAATAGAAAAAAAAATTAAGAAGTAATATTATGTAAGGAATACTTGGTGTAAATGGTGTCATCACAGTTTCTCAGTTTCTCATGTTAGTTGAATTTTTTATATTGCATCAACTGAAAATGGAACAAAGTTAATAGAACAAAGCGAATGTTGTTAATGTTATATAGGATATATGAATTCCATTTTATATTTAGTAGATTAGAGCATAGCATTAGAATGCTACAATTATACTATGTTCTACTTTTGAAGTTGTTTAGATCTAGAAAGTTGAAATCTAAAGGGACTTAAGTAATAAGTCTTTCTTTTAAGTCTTTCTTGAACTTATTTTAAATAATTGTGACAAAGCCAAAGTTTTTTAGGCAAAAGCATGTAAAACTAACATAAAGTACTAAAACCAAATGTTAGATTTTATATTTAATTATAGTAGTCGAGATTAAAAGAAACAAGGGATTAATTGCTGTGGTTTAACTCCTAGGTTTTTCTATAGAAAAGTGAGATTTAAATTCAGCTTTATGCATTCTGCTGAAAGACAGTGCTTGAAGTAAAGGTTAATTAATTATTCTAAAGAATTGGATTTCCCAGAGTTTTGATATCATGTGCTCTCAGCGATATCAACTAATTATCTCAAATCAAATGATTTATTTTACTTATATGTGATTGTTTTTTTTTAGTTCCAAAACAACTTTATTGATTAAGTGTTAAATAGTAAATAAATTGTTAACTTTTATTTAGATGAGTTTTACGGAAGAAAATTTTTGATTGAGTTTTAAAACTCACAGAAGATTTTCGCAAAATTTACTATAAGTTATACAAATTTAGCAAAGTTTAATCAAGAGTTTGCTTAGACAATGTAATACTACAAGTCTACTGAAGAGTTCTATCCTAAAAATACTGTAAAAAAACTATTGTAAAAATTTAGTTCTAGTTCAAAAAAATTATGAAACCATGCAAGGTGATACTAATATGAGTTTGATACTGCTGCACTACATTATTATATTGAGTTTAAAGCTATGATAGTTAAACTTTACTACTTGAAACTTCTTTTTTTTCACTTTGACACTTTAGTGATGACTTAATCTAATCAACAAAAATAATATTTTCTTAGGATTCATCTTAGGATTAAAATTTTTTATATAATATTAATATAATTTATTAATAATTAATTATTTTGAAGTAACTAATACACTAACATTAATTAAACCATGGAGTGCTTATTTCTATGAAGAAGGAATGGAAAACTTAATAAAACTGTAACTGAGCCGTATGCTAGTTTCATGCAGTATTTTTATATGTTATACATACAAAGCATATGTCTTTCCCTATAGAATTTAGGAAACTTATACAAATGGGACATAGGCTGTTCGTAAACCAACTGGGATGTTACCAAGTAATTAACGAGGTGTTATAAAAACTGAATGCAATTTGATAAAAAAATTCCAAGAGTTTCCTTTCTTGAACATACTAACTATTCCATTAAATCATATAATTCTAAAGATATTCTAAAAGAAATTTTCTTAGATTTCTGGATGACCCAGGAAATGATTTTAATGTTTATCAACATATATTATAAATCTACTTATATATATTTTTATAATAAATATAGTAATTCATTGGAATATTAAAATTGTACAATTCCCATTGAATATCCCATATTTGTACAGATATGTAATAAGTTGAAAACTTAAATACCAAACAAGATGTTACGCTCTAAATCTGACAAACTGTAAATATAAAAAAAAAATTTTCTATTTTTTATTTTTTTCAATAAAAATGCTTTTGATTTCTATCAAATATTGAAGATGACCAGAATTAAATAGGTTTATTTTTCTTTTATAAAGTCAATCAACAAAATATAAAAAGAGTAAAAAAAAAACAAATGGAACTTATATAGGAGCACATATAAGAACAGCTTATGCCAATAACTTTCATCTCTCTATTGGTCATTTTTTTTTTTAAAATGAATTCTAATGGTTGATGCAATAGAATTTAGGTCAATTTTTTTTTTATTTTTTTTTTTTTTATTTTGTTTGTTTGTTTATTTTTTTTTAATATCTAACATAAAAGATGACATCTTCTTAGAAGAGAAATAATGTATAACTAACATACAGTATTTGATTTTCTAATTTCAGAACTTTTCAAGTTTACTTCAGAACAATTTCAAATGCATGCAAATAAATATAAATATGTAGAAAGTAGAAAAGAATAACTATACTATAGTTTTTTTTACATATTTTTTGTTTCATTCTATTTGTTGTTGTTACTTTTAAAAGTACGTTTAATAGAATGTATACAGGGTGTTTAATAATTGAATGTGATGTTATATAACGCATCAATATAAACTTATAGGTAGAAACTTATAGCAAGCATTGATTTTTGTATGGGAGTTGAGATATTGGCCTTTAAATTATGTTTTATAATATTTTTTAATTTTTAATGAGCACTGTTTTATTAAATAATTTCGCCACCTAACACATTTTTACTTTCTTCTTTGCTCTGAATTATAAGTTATAATTCAAAGGTATCAAAATATGTCACTTTCTTCTGTTTTATTTTGATTAGCATCTCACGATATTTTTCTTAAAATTTCAGAATCAAAAACTGTGTCAGTGCAGGATATTTTTCCTATATCCTTTTCTACCTCGTTATATCCAAAATCCTAATCTTGAACATGTTAAACTATTTCACGAGGCTCTGCTTGTCCGAATTATACAGATGCTACACAGTCGAATTATCCAAATGAACACAACACAGTTTATAGAAATTCATATGTCATGCGCTCATCTCGGCTTTAGAATCACATATTCAGTCAAATGTGTTCCCTCAAGTTGGCAATGTATCTGTGTACGATTTAAATAAATTGTAAAAGAATATTAAGATCTTAACATTCTAAATATCCAATTCAATTTTTCCCATCCCCCATAATCCTATAATGTTAAATTTACTAAATTTAAAAAAAACCTTTCACATCGCTATCCTTGATACGAATTTGTATATTGTATCACAGGCTCCTTTTTAAAGTTTGGTTCAAAAAACTGGTGCTTTAGATGTGGTTAGGTGGTGTGTTGAAGAAGCTTTTGAAGCTTGCTACTTTCCTCGTAAAAAAAAGTCATATAGCAAAACTGTACATAATTGTATATTTTTTGATGAACTTCATAGCTTTATAATTTTACAAGCTTTTAAGCTTTATTCCTTATCCAAATAATTAGTTACTCATGATCTAAGCTATGTTATCTAGAAACATAGTTAGTTACTTAACACCCTGTTCGTATCTTTAAATAAGAACTGAACAATATTTAACGTAAAAAAAATCCTCTAAGTAGTAATTGGGTCAAGAAGAATTTTATTTTTTCTACAATGAAGATTTAATGAAAATAAATTTCCTAAGGAAATTCCATTGTTCGTTACTGTCGCAAATGAATTATAAAATTGCATTTAGAATAAAGAGCGTACTTTTTTTTACATTTAAAGAGTATAAAAGATAATTGAAATAAAAAATTAAAGTCTAATATATAAAAATTTTAACTGTAGATGATTTTAGAACATTAATAAGAGTTTTAAATAAGAATACCTATATACTTACATTTTTTAGCTTTAGTAAATTTCATTTTCTTATAAAAATAATTTTTCTATGACCTTCTATCATAAAAAATCGGATATGAAGATTATAAATTTGATTAAAATAAAGGTCTGTAGATGAACAAGCTTGAGGCATTTGAAACGTGGATTTATTTTATCATAGAGAATGATAAAAATTTCATGAACGGAATTAAGAATTTCCAATGAATGAATATTACTTCTCTAATGAAAAATTTCTTCAAGTAATGACGTAAGTTAAGTAATAGGTACTGGAAAATATTAAGATAATATTCCATTTCAGGTGCCGAATGAGATTAAAATAAATGACTTGCTAAAGTTTATTGTTGAGGCACTCTAACTACTAAGCTACAAGTTCAAAGGGTGCGTAGCAATGTTGTTAAAGTGCCAACATTTCATTCGAGAGGCCCGGGCTGGAAACACAGTAAAAGTAAAAGAAACCTTTATTTTGTTTCCCACTCATCTCAACTACCATTTACCATTTATAAATAAAATACAAAATATAAAGAAATAATTTAATTGAATAATATAACTCACAGATATAGTATACCGTACATGTGTTTTAGGCCCAGTGATAGATGAACAGTTAGCGCTCAAAAAAATAGCTAAATACTGTATATGAAATATAAATAATAATTGTCAAAGTCCAATAGTGGATAAGAAGTCCAAGATAAGGGGGTTCTGTGATCATGATAACGAATGGAAATTGCAAAAGTTCAGTAGGAAAAAGAAAGCGGAAATAGAAAATTCAAAATTGTATGTTTCTAAAATAATTTCAAAATTTTTTTAAAAGTTTTTATATAAAAGAAATAAATCAATTAAAAACCACTACACAATACAAAATATAATGTCATAAAAAACATGAACCAAAATATAGATTGTATTTTCAAACTACTTTCCTCTTGTATGATATTTAGTACTAGTTACGACAATAATAGCTACAAATAAAATAGAATTAAGTCTTACACTATTATTCATGGCTCTGCGAAATAGCGTCTAATGAAATTAGATCTAAAAGTAAAAAATGAAATAACATCTAAAATTTTGCTATTTTTTACATCTTATTTCACAATGAAAAAACATCTAAAAATTTTGGTGAAATAAGATCTAATTTTGAATGAAATAACATCTAAAATTTAAATTAAATTAAATCTAAAAACCAATAAAAAACAAAACTAAAATTAAAAAAATGAAATAAGATCTAAATAAATTTTATTTTCTACAAAATAACAAAAAAAATTCTTTTTTAAAAATAGAAAAATAAAGTTTTATACAAAAACTTGCAAAGTATCTTGCACAATGGCTCGGCAGTAAGGACAAGAAAAGCTCGTTGTAGTTCAATCCGCTAAGGCGTTTGCCTGCATTTTTAAACTGCATTCGCTACAAATCTTCATGTGTTTGCAAGGTAATAGCACGATATTAGATCTATTATCCTGACAAACAACACAATTGATAGTATATATTATATTGATAGTATCATTATTATTGAATGTGTTATCCACATGTGTATCAGCATTATCAATATCCTCATCTTCTGATTCAGGGAAATCTTGAAAAAAGTTTTCTAACGGTTCCATATCTGTGCATATTCTGTTTTTGGGATAAACCATTCTATTTAGAAAAGTGGATACGGTAATGTTTCCTTTTTCCAAAAGTACACTGGCTTCCATAATAATGTCGTCTCTTTATAAATTTTTTTTTTTTTACCTCCTACAACAATACCACCACTTGCGATTATTATTAGAAAATTTTTACTCTTTTCAAATTCCTCTCCTCGAATAGCTTTGACAAATTTAAAAAAATTTCCATTCTTTTGTAACAAACGACTCAAAACTCCGCTGCGGATAACCTTCTGCTTCGGAAGTAGTTCTTGTCACCTCTTTAAACACAGAGAAACCTTGAGGAGTAACCTTAAACGACAAAATAAAAAAAATTTTTACAAAATATTTGTGCTTAATATAACGGGGTGGGTAATAAATTCCAAAAAAAAAAATTCCATTTCCGAAATACCATTTACATAATTCCAATAAAAAAATTCCAAAAAAAAAACAATCCAAAAAAATAAAAATTCCACAAAAAAAAAAAACTGAAAATATAAATATTCTGGAAAAGGCGGCAATCCTGATTTTGAATCCAAGTCTAAAATCCCTCTTAATTGAGAATCTCACATATCACGTATAAATAAATATTCTATAAAAGGCCGCGTATATACCTGCTTTTGAATCCAACTCTAAAATCCCAGCTAATTCAGAATCTCACGTAATTCTCAATTAAGAGAGATTTTAGAGTTGGATTCTAAATCACGATTGCCGCCTTTTCCAGAATGATATTTATATTTTTGGTATTTTTTTTTTTTGCGGATTTTTAATTTGTTTGGATTTTTTTTTTTTTTTGGAATTATGTAAATAGTATTTCGGAAATGGAATTTTTTTTTAGAATTTCGCACCCAACCTAAACACACCAGCTCTTACTCTTTTTATCCATTGCTTTTCAAAATAGTTAGTAAAATTTAAAAATATTTTTTTCTCATCAATGGAATTGATACTTGATAGCATATCATTATATGTGTTTTTTATAAGAGTTGGGGGAAGTAAAGTCAACGATATAAACTTATGATAAACTAGCAGTGCGTTTTTATTTTGTCTAATAAAATTTAGAAGATTTTTATCTTTCGTTACTTTTCTTCGTATTGCCTGGCAATAATGAAACCAGCAACCTTTTAGTTTCATATTTGGAAAGTTTGCCGCTATAACATTTCTCAATCCTGTTTCATAATCCGTTATAAAGCTGTTAGGTTTAAATTCAAATATATTCTCATTGATGTATTAAAATAATTTGAAATAACATTTTTCGGATTTTTTTGTTAGCAAAATATAAAAAAATGCAAATATCTATAAAAAAGCGAAAAAAATATGAAATTAGTATAGAGATTTTATAGTTGGTTATAAAATCAGAATAAAATTTATATAGGTAAGTGCAAATATTCTGGAAAAAGGGTTTTCCGAATATTTTTAACAACAGATACATATTTTCTATAATATTTTGGCCAGCCATGATGGAAAAGAAATTAAAAATACTTACTTGCTCAAAATATTCTATATGAATGATCAATAATTGGTTGAAACAACCAACAGGTACAATTTTGAATGTACCATCTACTATATAAATGCGCCTTATTGGATTAATGTTTTCATTAATATTTTTCATAATATTGTCAGAGCCAAAGATACAAAAAGAAAAGTCATCATCCTCAGTTGTTATACATCCTTTGTAAAAAATTGTTGGATTATGCTGGTGCTTAGTTATTCCAAAATTTTTCCAAATCGATTCATTTTGAAATACCTGAATAACTTCTATAGGTTTCTTTGGAGAAGTTACAAAAATTTTACTTGTTATATATTGCAAGCAACGTTTTATTTTGGAAAATGATATATTTTTCGATTCTTCTTGGTTATTTATGAAAAAGGAAAAATTCCAAATTGAATAAATTAAATTTGTAAAAAAAATTATGATATTTTAAAAGACATACTTTATTACACCCATTACAGAAACAATACAATAAAATTTACAAACAAACTTAAAAATATACACAAAACATTACTTTTCACAAACTCTACGATACGTGTTCCGGATCCCACCTTACTTAGCATGTTCGCAGAATCAACGCACTGTTTTTTAATTGTATTTAGCACTTTAAATTCATTATATTTGCTTTCTTGATCTCCATGATTATGATCAATATATTTTTTTGATTTTTCTATAAAATCACTATTATTAAATAGTTCTATTTTTGATTTACAATTTTGTTTATGACAAATATAATAAGTTTTATTTTTATATTCTAGTCTTTTTTTATACAATTGTTTTTGTTCAAGAACATAAATTAATTTAGAGTTTGATCTTTGACCGGTAATATATTCAAAATTAAACCTTTCCATATTATTTTTTTATATTTTTACTATTTTAATTCACAACACTTTAATATTATCAGTATCACTAATTACACTCTGAAAGGTCGTCAAATACTAAATGAATGATAAATGCATTAATACTGGATAAGTTAGTCACAAATGATTATCAGATCAAAATATAATTTTAATAAATAGGTAATATTAATAAATTTTTCAATGGACAATTATAATAAAAATTTTTATTTTTTTCATTTTATAAATTTTTAGAGAAATGAAATAAGATCTAAAAATTTATTTTGTTATTTTATTTCATTATTCACTTTTAGATTTTATTTCATTATGAAATAATATATAAATGAAATAGCATCTAAAAGTAAATGAAATAAAATCTAAAAAAGTTTTTGAGTTTTTTTAGATATTATTTCATTTTTTACTTTTAGATCTTATTTCATTAGACGCTATTTCGCAGAGCCATGTAGAAATTCAATTTATCATCTTCTGATTAAAAGTTATTTAACGCAATTGTAGATAGAATATATAATTCTGGGACAATAAAAATTTATTATTCTTGAAGAGTGAATACTGATTTTACGAGTATATGTATTACAACTATTTATAGGATTTAATTTACTGAAAATTATAACTTATAAGATATATTTTCTAAAGTGATTTTAATCTATACACATATAAAATTGTTTGTATTTTATTTTAATAAGTTATTAAATAATACCAGTGACAACATAATATTATACAAAATTATATACGTACAAATTGAGTCATCTCTAAATCAAAATAATTATTATATAAATAATTTGGTGAAAATTTATATAATTTTAAAATTAAAATTTATTTATTTTTATTAAATTAATTGTTGGAATACGATAGTAATAATGTATTTGTAGATAGAGATGCTATATTTAATTATTAACAAGCATATTCTGGTTGAACTCAGTTAATAACTATAAATACATTTTCGTATTATAGCCTATCTATAATAAAGCTCTCGTTTCGCTCCCGTTTCCCTCTCATTACGTAGTCAACAAAGGAGTGTCCACAATGAATTGTGCATGACAGCGTTTTTTGACATTGTTTTGTTTACAAATCTCATAGATTAAAAAATATTCTATAGTTTTATTTAATAGTTTATTGTATAGCTATTTTGAATAATGGTTTGGTATTATTTAACCCAAGATAGAAAAAAAATTAATAATTTTACTAATTTTTTATTCTATATATTTTTTTATTTTTCAATAAAAAATATTTTACAAAGTTCAATTATTTGACATTTGAATACGTAGAGAAAGCGAAAAAGTTGTGACTTTGTGAAAGCGAATGACTGTGTAATGGCTGCGACATGTACTTTTGTATTGGTCAAGTGTCTATTGTAGACACTTTCATATAATTCAATACATTTAAATTTGTTTGACAGATAGCTACGTGTAGAGAGCGAAACGAGAGGGTTCATTGTAGATAAGCTATTAACTAATTATATTTTGTATTTTTTAAATAATTTCAGATATTTTTTTTAAATTCAGAGATTTTTACTATTAACAATACACAAATAAAAATTATTTCAAATTAAAATTAAATGTATCATTATATTACTTTATTCAAATTATTTATTAATTAAATAAATAATTAAAAGATTCTTAAAAAATTTTAAATCTATTTGTTGTGGTTAATTAATGCCAATCATTGTAATTGTCAAAAAAGTATTTGACGTTAAGACAATTGTCAGTTGTTACAACTATTAATAAATAAAAAAAACAAAAAAAAGGAAATTTTAAGACTTTTTTTATAAGTACCTACATATTATATATACGTAAATATTAGTTTAGAAATATAAATTGATTGTCAACATTCATTTTATTGGCAAATTTTTATGAATTTTTTAAAAAGCAACACGGTATGATTATGACATTTTGGTACATTGGGTAGATTTTAGTAGTGCTTCGCTGCAATATTAATTAAACTGTTTCTTATGACAATTTTAAATTCAATTAAATTCAGTGGGAATATAATAAGTAAACGCATTTGTGTTAAAAAAAATGCGTTTACTTATTATATTCCCACTGTCATAATCGGCTTCCAATTAAATACAAAAGAATCGCAAAAGATATTTAACTTAACTTTAAATTAGTGAACAACATGTATACTGTATAATATTATATTCTACTTAAATGATAGTATCAGTACTGTAGTAATGTGCTCTTAAGTATAAATTAATATTATTTTTATAAAGTTTTTTTTTTTTATTTTAATTTCGGAATTAAATTTTAATGATTTTACCATTACTAACAAATATAACTTAAATACTTCCATATAATTTTGTAATATAAATAGTAACTGTACAATATTAAATTTATTTGAAATTAAATTCTCTTTAGTATCCTGTTTTTTTTATCACATTCTTAAAATTTAATCCTTTTAGTTTTTTGATAATAAAAAAATGAAGAATTTTTTAGTTGAAAACTTATTTCATTGTATTACAAAATTTTATATTAGCTGCTTTTGTCTCTTTCGCACACAAAAGTATTGAAATCAATGCAAAAAAAGTAATTCTTAAGATTTGAATTAATTTTATTGTTCTTTCATATGAAAAAAAAAACAATTGTTAGAATGTTTCATGGAGTTGGTGTTGTTTATGTGTATCCAAGAATGCGTTTTGCAAAGAAAGAAAAACCTGGCAACACTTCAATCTGAGTCAATGTCAAATTGTAAAAAATAGAGTTTTACAGAATTTTTATTTTTTTTTTCAAGATGAACTTCAAAAAGTTGCCATAATTTAAGATACTAAATATTAATATTAAATGTTTTATCCTAATATCCTCATTAAGAGTATCGGAATAAATAATATATTGTTCAAGTCGCCTCAAACATCTGGGTTGCAAGATACCAGGGAAGGGATGCATGGGCTTTATTTCAATTTTGAATCGAAAGTTTTTGTTCAAAAGTTAATTCTCTACAGAACAAAAATTTTTTTACTCTGGAGAGAACAGAATATTTGAGAATGCTTGAAATTTGCTCCAATATCGTTTCGTTCTGGACCCTTGGTACTAGACATTTTCACTAAGTTATTTAGGCCGAGCTTCAGTTTTGTTAATCAGTTTTTCCTAAAATATTGATTACCTGCGTTACCCTTGTATATGTTTATGAGTACACAAACGTCAAATTTCATGCACCACATCTTATTTAATACAAGGGTTACATTCAGGGACAGTCCAATTAAGAGTTCGCAACTTAACTGCTACGCAATTCGTCAGATACTGTACCAAATATAAAAAACATACACACATAAATAATTTCATGTACACATAATAAAAGATTTCTATCGTTTTTCAATAATCAAGTAGGTTTATCTAATTCCATTGTATTTTCTTTTAAAATGAAATGTCAAGAGGATAACACTACTAGTTAATTTTGTCATGTACTAGAAAAACTTTCAAGTTCAATTTTTTGAAATCAGTTCCAAATTTTATCAACATAATCACATTTTATTTTATTATGGTCTATTATTTTATTTAATATCTATATATAAGCACACTCACACTCACACATATACATATATATTCTACGTAATTTTATAAAGGAAAAATACAACTTGTAAGTTCTATATAAAATATTTTTCAATATAAAGGAAATAATTTTATTTTAGTTTTATGTTTATTTCGAGGAAAAACATAAATTAAAAGCAGGACAATAATAAAAAGAAAATTTAAGGATATTAAAAGAAAAACTTTAAAAAAATTAAAAATTGTACTCCATTTTGGATTCTCCAACAATGAATAGTGTTGTCATGTATCTTGATTGAAATTTTATTAGGAAAAACAAAATTTTAGAGAGTTTATTAAAATTTATTTTTTAAATCAGTTAAGTATCTTTTAAATTTTATGGGGGGGCACTGATGCTTTCTTTTGTAATTTTTATTTATTTTCAAAAATTGTACAAGCTGAATAATACAGAAGCATTTCAGGACATCGGGAAGTGTAAATTCACAAGGTACAATGAGGTTGAGATTCTAGAAAATTAAAATCTGAAGAGAGATATTAAAATAAGATTCCCTTTATGAGTTGAATTGAACTGATTTAATTTATATGGAAAAAAGTCAAATGTTTATTTAAAAGAGACAAAGGGTTGAATGATATGCTCCTACTTGTAGTTTTTGTATTATAGAGGCTAACTAGCAAGATCAAAATTGGTAATATGACTGAATCGGAGATGCAAAAGTTTATTGTATTGCTTGTTTATACAGAGTGATGCAAAACGACCGATATAGTTTGAATGTTTAATAACTTTTTTATTTAATGGTTAATTATTATTATTATTTTTTTGTTATACAGTACATTTTCCATAACTCTTCTTAATTTTTGATCGCTAGAAATCGCTTTGCGATTGTTTCAAATAAATACCCGAAGTTAGCTAAAGTTTAAAAAACTTCAAATCTATCTCAGAGATCTATAAAATGGAAAACTCTCCTAAAATTATAATTTATATTGGATAATTTTCTCGTATCCTTCTATTTCAAAAATCTTTATTATATTTTTTAATTGAAATTTTCTAACAAATTCAAAATAAACCTAAAACACATATAACTAAAAAATAAACTTTAAATAAATATTTTAAATTATACTGTCGCAACAATTAGAATAAAAAATGATTTTAATATTTTATTTTTTTTTTCTTTTGCTTTTGAACTTGAAATTAATATTTAAAATATGGATTTATATTTTCTGACGTACATAT